>CM070521.1:45252700-45718382 GCA_036346375.1 Guadua angustifolia
AGTTTTGACATACAACATTCTTATAGATGGTTATTGTAGATTAGGTGATTTAGAGGGGGGTAGGAGACTCAAGGAGGAGATGACAGAGGAGGGTTGCCTGCCTGATGTTTGTACATATACGATTCTTATGAATGGGTCATGTAAGGTGAAGAACCTTGCTATGGTAAGGGAGTTCTTTTATGAAATGCTAAGCAAAGGTTTGCAGCCAGATTGCTTTGCCTACAATACGAGGATTTTTGCGGAGCTGACTCTAGGTGCTACTTCCAACGCTTTTCAACTGAGGGAGGAGATGATTTCGAGAGGAATTTCTTCTGATACAATCACATATAATGTTCTTATTGATGGATTGTGCAAGACTGGTAACCTGAAAGATGCCCATGTGTTGTGGATGAAAATGGTCAGTGATGGTTTTCAGCCTGACTGTGTCACATACACTTGCTTGATTCATGCACATTGTGAGAGGGGGCGCCTAAGTATAGCAAAGAACATTTTTGATGGCATGGTTGCAAGTGGTTTGCCACCCTCAGCTGTCACCTATACCATTTTTATTCACACATATTGTAGAAGAGGAAATCTTAGTTCAGCATATGGTTGGCTTCGGAAGATGCTGGAGGAAGGAGTGGAACCTAACGAAGTAACTTATAATGTTCTCATGCATGCACTATGCAGGATGGGGAGAACTGACTTGGCTTATCAATATTTTCATGAGATGTTGGAAAGGGGATTGGTGCCAAACAAATACACATACACCTTGTTGATAGATGGAAACTGTAAAGAAGG
Organism: Guadua angustifolia; assembly: GCA_036346375.1. Taxonomy (NCBI): domain Eukaryota; kingdom Viridiplantae; phylum Streptophyta; class Magnoliopsida; order Poales; family Poaceae; genus Guadua; species Guadua angustifolia. The sequence continues at coordinate 45,253,481 of CM070521.1, forward strand.
TAACTGGGCGGAGGCGATAAGATTGTATTGTGACATGCATAAAAAATGTATTCATCCAGACCATTGCACACATAATGCCTTGTTTAATGGATTTGGTGAAGGCCACATGCACCATGCAATTCAGTACTTGGAGAATGTTGTTTTGAGTGCATAGATAGGTCTTTGAGAAAGTTGATCGTGTTGGCCTTGCTTGGCGGAAATCCCTGTAAGAACTATATTCGTATTTCTCTTCTTCAGTTGTTATTTATTTACCTATGCTCATTTCTTCCATCATATTTTATTATTTTTTTTCAATCAGCAGGTGACAGATTGAGCTTGGGCAACATTCTCTCGTAAATGAGCTGGGTGCTTTACAAACAGATAGTTAAACACAAACAGGTCCTTCTCTTCTGCCTAAACTGTCACAAATTTTTCTTGGTCATATGCTCATGGAGGTAGCATTCTTCCCCGTTTTCTTTTGTTCTGATGGGGTGTAATGGAAATCTCTTGGCCATGCATCCCATATACCTACTATCTCAAAAGGTGAATGACTATGGATCTTTGGGACTAAGCTTTCCACAATAATATATATGATTTCTCTTGGTAAGAACCTACCAAGAATTTTGTAAAATTAATAATCCATGTATCACAGACAATTTCGCCATAGGCATCCGGCACATACATTGTGCTGTCAGATATGTAACAGTGTTCCCATTCTTTGGATCATTTATTTGAAAATTTCTTCTTAATGTTAACTATGGTGGAGTGGAACTCTGTCTCAACTGTTGATACGCCAAAACAGGGTCTACTTATGAGACCGCTACAGTGGAAAGACCCTTTAATCGGTTGACATGTGTTAGCGACTTAGCTTTGTTGTTTCACTTATTTGTGCTCTAAGTCATTGCACAACTTGCTAGCTATTGGATTTGCAGTACAAACCTGCAGTATGTCTTTTGCTGACTCCTGGAGTGGTCAATTTTCATCCAATTTCTGCTCGTGAAACATTCCAAGAGATCAGAATGATAATTGTGTCCATAACGCTAGGTTCAGCCATGTTGTTTCAGAAGGTGATCCACAGTCTTGAAACTCTGATATCTGAAGCATGTGTTCTATGTATTTTTTTTACTGTCCTGTTTCTTCTTACGTGCTTCTGAAAAATGATTTATTTCACTGTCAGGAACTTCTCATTTGTCCGTAATAAATATATCACTATCAATATATTCCTGTACTCTATAGGAAAAGTAAGAGCTTCATTATAAACATCTTCTCATATAGTGATATAGCCTTTGTACGTTTGTGGTTTTTTTCCTGAAAGGGTTTTCCACGTTAAATTCTTATCTGATCCTATTTTTTCACCGTGCATTTTGTAACACATATATTATGAACCAATGCATCTCTGAATTGTATTGGCCATTATGTTTTTAGTGCATTTTTGGCGGCTAGGTATCTGTTTCTCCCATTTCCATAAAAGGAAAAAAATATCTGATGAGTAACGTGATAGTTGTTTTTGAGGAGTGCCAGTAATTATGTGACAGTTACCTTATGAACAGATGATCTCTCTTAGGTTGAACATTTGTAGTTTTGTGCATGATCTTGGTTACATTACTTATATTGAATTATGAGTTTACATTGTTTTGAACCAAAAAAAAAGCATGACTTGTTTATTCTTAATACATGATAGTAAACATTGGTTTTCATATATGAAAATTCAAAGTGGACATTCTGGGGTTCATTCCTGAACTTTTGCAAATTTTTGTACTTTAGTGGTTCACCTAATAGAAGTGAAAAAGATGTGGCAGTTTATGCAAGTGACTTGATGAAATTCGTGATGTTAGAATCATGGAGCAGTTGATACAATATATCTTTACCCATGTGACTAATTTTGTAGATATATTCCCTTCTTTGATTTGATTTATCTCTCTTAATGGACTGTTGCAGTTTCTTGTGTTGTTAACTGTAGGAACATGCCTTTTTTGGTACATTGTAATCACTGCAAATTTCTATCTAATTCTATGTGGTATTTTTACACAAAATATTTCCTTATGTCATAAGTTTTATTTGGTGAAAAATGAATAAGAGGAGTTGAGGATTTGTTGCTATTGGATAGAAAAAAAAACTGTGCTGCCTCTTCTTTTATGCAGAAGATCATGACTATTATTGTAAGGTTATGTATCTGATGAATGTTAGTTGTATGATTTTTGTTAGAACAAAGGATGTTGCATGTATTGTTTCCTTCAATGATATCAAACCATACCTTCGTCCAGCTTGCATTGAAGGCCAATGCGAATGATTTTGCAGACGACATGGATCTGCCGGCGATATATGACTATCCATTTATGCATGCATATACTAAATCTTGGCATGCCTTCTTGCTTTCTCATACGGTATTTTTTTTTAAAGAAAAAGAAGAAATTGTCATGCTCATCCACTAGAGCGTTTCATTATTTCGTCTAGATCACCACTGGAGATTGTTAGAAGTAATTTCCCTCTTTCATCAGATTTCAAAAAAAGAAAAAATATTGCCTTTCAATGTCATCTGCAAAAGGAGGCATTACTATCTTCACTGTTTTTATGACTAGTGATTCAGGAACATCCAAAATATGTCAGCTAAGGGACAAGTAATAAGGTTTCAAATGTTGTTATTATTTAATGTACTGGAGAACAGTAATTTAAAGTGAGTAAATGATGGTATCATCTATCATCTGTTGAATCGGACCAAATTTGATGTTCAAGGGATAACGTCGGCAGTGCTCAGCAGTTTGAAAATGGATCTTCAGTCACGGTGCAGAGGACTCTTCTCCTACCAAGAGTGCCTTAAGGATTTTGTCAGTCCATCCATCTACTAGCATGAACATATGTCCTGCTTCTGGGACTTCATGATACTGGATCCACGGAAGCTTATTCGAAATGTACCGCTGCAGCTCAACCAGCACCAACCTATCTTCGTATCCTTGCCAGATGTGTACAGATCCCTCATTTTGAGGAAATGGGTTGGTAATATTCATTGGATCAAACTCCCAATTTCCAAAAGCAACAAGTAAATCACGATGGATCGATTCATAAATGCCTTGCTGCCTTGATTTATTCTGAAAAAGGAAGGAGCATGTTATGTCAACATATCTGAACAAGGGGCAGTTTATGATTTATAACATTGCTTTTAGCTTAGTTTGAATATACACATTTTTGACTGAGTTTTTCTTCCTGAAATTTTCTTGCAAAGATATTATTGTCTCTACAGCATAAGGACATAGCAAAAAAATCCTTGAAGAATGTGAGTGTCGCATTTGCTTATCTGTGATTCAAGCGTTCTGTGAAGTAGAGTTTCACGTGGGTGAAATATTTCCTACATTCATAAAAGAGGCACAAGCTGTGATTTACCTCAATTCTTGGCATTGCCATCATCTTTTGAAGGACCTCCATATCATGTTTGCTAAATATTTCAGGATGATGCATGGCTGCCGCAGAAGAAGGGATCCACCTCTGGGTCATCCACAGGTAGAGCAAGTAAGGTACATTGTGTGCAATCCAGAGGGTCCTCTGCTCTGGTACAATCAGCTTCCTGAACGCCTGCCTGGATACCTCAGTTGGGAAAGAAGGCCACCAATAATTGATAATTGGCACAACTAGCGCAGCTCCTGCGAGCCTGCACCAACAGCACTTGTCTTTAGAAATCTGAAGTCTGAAGAGTTACATGTTTCATTGACATACATATGGCTTGAGTTTCAGTTTTTGCCTGTGAGGTATATACTGCAGGCATCCCCAAATTGAGTATCCTCCCATCGACACCCCCAAGACATGGAACTTCTGCCCAAGCTCCAGCTGGTCGGCGAGTTCTTCAATATCCAATGCCTCGCTTTTGACACTCCGCCTGGGGTTTGGGTCACTCTCACCGTACCCTGCTCTATCGAAAGCAAGAAGGTAAATTCCCAGTTCTTCCACGAGCTCCTGTATTATGTCAAAGAAAGAAATCTTTCAGCAAAATATGAAGAAATAAACTAAGATTCCACTTCACAGTAGATTCCAATCTAATTGCATTGTGCTGTCTGCCTTTTACCTTAGAAACAGGCAAGGGGAGGTCCTTGGTGCTATCAAATGCATGCACTGTGATGATCTTGTACTTGGCCTTGTCTTTCCGTATCCCATCTTCTCGGTATGAAAGGTACCTTCCGTCCCTGAGCTTGATCCTGGGAGATGTCACCGAAGGTCCACCCGGCGAGCCACACAGTTTTGGAGGTGGTGGCCGGAGAATTGCCTGGAAGGCCAAACCAAGCAGCACGACCAGCAAAACAATGAGTAATCTTGGAACCATTTCTCCCAGATCCAGTGCTTTCAGGTGAGCGATGTCAATTGTGAAGGTATTTGTGCGTGGCGGGGTAACCTGCAATGTTGGCTGTTCTTTACTCCCCGCTGGTAGTCTGTTCGCATCATTGCATGGACCCCCTCACGTCACTTTCTTTATTTTGGATCCATTGCTTCAGCTTGTTGCTGACTGTAAACAAATAGTTGCCCTTTTCACATGGTCTGTATCAGTGGTGGAGCCAGAACAAAAATAGTGGGAGGCTGATAGGTTAAACCAGTGGTCGGCAAAGAATTAGTACTAACCCCAAGTAAGCTGACCTAGCTAAAATTCTGTGAATTGCATCGCACTAAATGTAAAAACTGACAAGCAACCGGTGGTAAGACTCTTGCAAGCTTGCACACCTTTAGATCTTGTATGTATGTCTCCTCTCTTAAACTGGTGTTATGATTTTCTTTCCATATTCAAGTAGCCTTATAAATATGATATAGATGTTAATTATATTTATAAGTATTTCATCAAATAACTTAAGAACGTGCTATTTGGGAATTATACGATAGCTAATAGAAAGCAAACTAGCATTCTTTAATATTAAATTACAACAAAACAATATCAAGTAGAGAGATAAAAATCACTTCAATTCACAATATAGTGAGAAAACAGTGATGCAACAAGAGTATTGATGGCTGGCTGTAGGGGGGCTGGATCCAGAAGTATGTTGCAAATGCAACTTGTTGCTTTGAACGCTCTTCACTGTCGGTGGAAGTTCATGATTATGTGTATTTCGCGAAGTGGGAATGCTATTCTGGTGGCTCAAGGGATTTTGTTCGCTGCCGTCCAATTATCGTTGCTATGTGGCTCTCCTGCACCCAACTTTATTCCTTGCCATAATGTTATGCATGTGCACAGTTTCAGATGTGACGTGGTGCTGTTTTAATTTTTTGTTCAATGTTGACAGTTTACCTAGCTAGGCATGCCTTCTTGTCAAACTATTTTTGTGGCCTTCTTTTCAAACTTTTTTTTATTTTTTACGCAGATAATGTTATTTGGGTGAGAACTAGCAGCCGAACGTCTGATCTCAGCATTGTTGCGTCGGATGCTCGGTGCAACATTTTTTTCAGTGTCTGCAACTTTTTTTTCAACGTGTGCAATATTTTTTTTCGCGTGCACATTTCTATTGTTATTAAAGGAAAATATTGTACGCGTAAGAAAAAATGTCTCACGCGTAGGAAAAAAAATGTTGCAGCGATCCAGATCAACATTTCTATTGTTATCGAAGAAAAATATTTTACGTATAGAAAAAAATATTTTATAAATAGAAAAAAAATATTGTAGCGTCGGAAAAAAACGGACTCTTAGCAATTCCGATGTTATTTACTCTTCCAACTGGTGATGGGTACGGTTTGACTCGGGATTTATCATTGCATCTTGCTCCTGACAGTTTTTGCTGGACACAAGGTACGGTCGTCTTTCTGCCTTCATCTCCTGTTCTGCATCAAGAACTAGTCCTGTCCCGGGTTGCAAGCACGAGGCTTCAGCTCGGTGGAGGTAAATCACAGATAAGATTTTGTCATGCTGTTGCGGTACGAACGCCTCGTCATCTCAGAGATAAGATCAGAGGCGTGCGGTTGATACAGAATCGAATAATCATCTCTCGTTACGACGTACTCCTCATCCATGATCTTCGCTCGATGACATGAACAGCGTCCTCGATTTCTTCGCCTGCAAGCGGGTACGGCAAGAATCTTTCAGAACTTGCCATGCGCTGGTAACTGGAAGGAAGAATCCCTAATGAGAGTAGTATTTTCGGAATGATTTGTGTCCGGAGGTTCGAAATTTTCGAACATATGGTAATATTTTTTTCTTACACTTACAACATTTTTCTTGACAAAGCGGTGAAATCTTATTCTGATGGCAAGAATGTTGTAAGCGTTTTGTCGGGGATTGGGTATTTTCCTATTACGACCATGGTGCCTCGGTGGCCAGCTGATCACCGACCATGCACGCTCTTGGATGGTGCCTCCCTACAGGAGACCTTGGGGAGGTTGACCCTCACACCTGCCCCGACCTCAGTCAGGCTCGTCCCCGAGCATGATTGCTCGAAGATAGCCGGTGACCGGGCGGAGAAAAGGCCTCGAGCCTCACCAAGCGGGCACACTCTACAAAGGTGACGTGGCATTAATCACCCGGCTCGGCGTGGCATTAATCGCTTGGCGGCTAGAAGGACAATCTTGCCACGACTGCGCCACGCCTCGCCCGCGTGGCGGTATGGGATAAAGCGAAAAACGATGTCGCTCACGTCCGGAAATAGTGGCGCGCGCTCTGTAATAAATCTTTGAAACTCTTTAAATAAATTTATAAATACCCCTCGCGCGTAGTGTTCGGGGATTCGCTTCACTTGCCCTTATAGGTAGCAATAGCTTGCCGGTGGCATGGGGCATTGTCCTTAGAGCCTCCCAGGCCCCCGAGCGAGCACCCTGTAATCCACCTTTGGAAACTAGTGCAACCACTGGACGTAGGGTTGTTATCTCCCCTGTGAGAGGTCCGAACCAGACAAAAAGACTCTCTGTTTACTGCATTATCTCCATGATACGCAGCTCAACAGGACCTCGGACGTCACCCCCTCCGCGGAAAAGAGGCCTTAGCTTGATCCCTCATTCAACAAGTAAGCTCGGCGGGGGACCGGTTCCCGAATCGTCGGCAATGGTGTCGTCGTGGGGATCGCCGAGTCCTTCGCGAGGAATGCTGAGGATGCGAATTCTCAAGACAATCAAGACCTCCGCGTCTTGGCGGCGTGGAGGGCGGCGACAATCTTCTTGGCGCGAGGCGTGGTCGGCGGCGATCAAAGCCACAACATGTCCTGCGCAAAACCGTCCTCCTTCGGCGCTGAGTCCTTCCCGTGCAGCGTTTAGCTCGGGGCTATCCATATCCCTGAAAACCGTCCCTTCGGGCGCGAGTCTCTTCCCGAGCACGCGTTTACGCTCGGGGCTATCCATGTCGCGCCGAAACCGTCCACCGCTCGCACGAGTCCCTTCCCGAAAGCAGCGTTTCGCTCGGGGCTATCATCATCGCGCCGAAACCGTCCCTCGCTCGGGCGCGAGTCCCTCGCGAAAGTAAGTTTCGCGCTTAAGTGCGGTCTTCCTGTAAATGAGTATGCTCATTGCATCTTTTCTTTCTTTAAAACATTTTGGACTCTCGATTGCTCGCTTGAACGCGGTGTGAGTCCTCTCGTGACCTGTTAGTTAGTTCCCCTGGACGTCTAGTCTATGTCCGGGATGTGGCATTTCAAGCATGTCTCGTCTGTCAGTTCCTCGAGCATCTGACCCATGCTTGGGATCGGCGATCGAATCCGCTTCGCAATCTACTAGTTGCCTTCTCGCTAGACATCTGATCTATGTCTAGTTCCCCTGTGCATCTGATCCATGCACCGGATGCCGTCCTTGACCCTTCGGCTACCGCCTGCGAGACATCCCCGGCGGAATTGCCTCGGATGCCGCGATAGCTCTTCGCTGCGAGACATCCCCGGCGGCGCCTTGCTTTCTCGAATGCCGCGATAGCCCGCCAGCTGCTGCGAGACCATCTCGGGTAAGCCGCTTTCGGATACGCAGTAGCCGCCAGCTGCGAGACATCCCGGCGGCCTTTCGGATGCATGATAGCCCGCCATTGCTGCGAGACTCGTCCCCGGTATTTGCTTTCGGATCGCATGATAGCCCTTATTGCGAGACTGTCCCCGGCGGTAAAGGCCTTTCGGATCTGCATGATAGCCCGCCGTCATTGCGAGAGACATCCTCGCAAAGGCGGTATTGCTCGGATCGCATGCAGTAGCTCTTATTGCGAGACTGTCCCCGGCGGTATTGCTTTCGGATCCATGATAGCTCTTGTGCGGAACCCCAATCCGTTATTCAAAGTCTAGAGGCTTAAGGCGGAGACCTCGGCCAAGCAATTTCTCCCCTTAAAGCCTCGGGGGCTAGCTATTGGGGATTGGGTATTTCCTACAACGACCATGGTGCCTCGGTGGCCAGCCGACCACCGACCATACACGCCCTTGGACGGTGCCCCCTACAGGAGACCCTTGGGGAGGTCGACCCTCACACCTGTCCCGACCTTAGTGAGGCTCGTCCCCGAGCATGATTGCTCGGGAGTGCGCGACCGGTGACCCAGGCCCAGAGGAAAAGGCCTCGAGCCTCACCAAGAAGCCGACGTGGCATTAATCACCCGACGGCTCGACGTGGCATTAATCGCTTGGCGGCTAGAAGGACAATACTGCCACGACCTGCGCCACCCTCGCCCGATGGCGGTATGGGATAAAGCGAAAACGATTATCGCCTATGTCAGGAAATAGTAGCGCGCTCTGTAATAAATCTTTGGCTCTTGTAATCACCTATAAATACCCCCTCGCATGTAGTGTTCAGGGGGGATTCTGCTTCACTTTGCCCCTCATAGGTAGCAATAGCTTGCCGGTGGCCTGGGGTATTGTCCTTAGAGCCTCCCAGGCCCCCGAGCGAGCACCCTGTAATCCACCTTTGGAAATTAGTGCAACCACTGAACATAGGGTTGTTATCTCCCCTGCGAATGGTCCGAACTAGACAAAAAGACTCTCTGTTTACTGCATTATCTTCACGATACGCAGCTCGGCAGGACCTCGGACGTCACCCCCTCTGCGGAAAAGGGGCCTTAGGTTGATCTCTCATTCAACAAGTAAGCTCGGCGGGGGATCGGTTCCCGAATCGTCGACACGTTTAAAAAAGTGTTGCACATATTGGTAAAAAATGTTACAAACGTAGAAAAAAAATTTTACAAGAGACGTCTGATAGGATAAATAGAAATCGGACGTCCGAGCGTTAGTATCTCCCTAATATTTTCAGCTTGGTTTACACGAGAAAAAAAGACGACCAAACGGCGACAGTCCTTTGTAACCTGTGACACACGACGATGACACAAAAAAAGAACATCCAACTGATTTGAGAAGTGTGTTTGAACCACTCTGAGTGACGCGCGGACCGAAGAACTGCCGCCATTTCGGCGAACATTGATAGCGAAACTGCACTTGCGCCCGAGGAGTTCCAAGTTGGTAGCAGGCTTTAATAATCGGCATTGATCGAATGGATTGAGATAAGTAGCCCGTACGTCCGTCTGCCCTGTACAATTGTAGATTTCGTCTTCAAAGGGTTCATTGTTCTCGTGTAGTGGCGTATCTAGGGGCGTATCTAGGATGAAAATATAAGGGGTGCTCAGTGATAATGCTCTTCCTTGTGTTCGTGATGGGCGTCTGCGGGACTAAGAGTCTGTTTGGTTGGTTGCCTAACTTGGCCATATCTAAGGTTAGATAAGTGTGGCAATGCATTTTGTAGGTAAATTCATGGCCACACTTGTGGCAAAATTTGAGTCTATGACATATGGGTCGATAATTTGAAAAGTTAAAGTTGTGGCGTAACCAAACACATACCAAAAGAATTGTGGCATGCCTAATATTAGTTGTGATAACCTTAGGCTACCAACCAAACAGGCCCTAAATGGCGACAGAGGCACGACGATTGGAGCCGGTATTTTGGTCTTTTCACGCTTCCTCCTTGTGTTCGCTACTGTTGTCATGGGCTCAGATACAGCCCCAAACACCGGGCGTGTTCATTTGGGGACCAAAATCGCGAGACTTAACCATCCTATTTCATGCATCAAAATATGCGAAGTACTTTGAACAACGGTGCCAAAATGATAAATTCTGGTTAAAATACGTTGCAACACATTTGAGCAGCAATTTTGCTTTTGCCCCTTCCGCACAGCATAAGAGCATGGAACGGAAGTGACCCGAGCAGGAAAAACAGCAAATATGAACACTGATCCAACCTTGTCTGTTTCTAGCTTACACTCAGTAGACTAAGGTCTCATTTGGGATATCTTTTGCACAACTTCTGTTAATAAAAAGTAGATTGCTTGCCGAATAGGAGGATCTTGGACAACGTCTTCTACAATTAGAAGCTGCTATTTACATAGAATCAGAATCCGGTTGGAAACTGATTCTCGCTGATTGTCGTCGGCTAGATCCGAAACCTGGAAGTCGTAGCCGGTCCGGTTTGATTCTCTTACAATGAGAAGCAACTTCTCCCATATCTAAAATCCATAAATTGTCTTGAACGACCTAAGCTTCCAAACATTTTCGCCGTTTTGTCTACTAACGCTCAAATAATGCAAGAGTCGTGATCCTCGACCAGAGAAAAAAAAACTGCAATCAGATTATGGTCAGCATAAAAAGATCTGTTGTCTGAACTGGCCAGTTTTCAGAAATCTAGTTCAGGTTTTTTTAGATAAAGGATAAAATCCGGTCTCTGCAATTGCACACAACCGAGAAATCTAGTTCAGATAACGCACGCGGGTGAACAGCCCACCCCTGGTAGCATGGATATGACAACGGAAAAGTGGGTTGTTAACTGTAAAATGTGGTCGGCCTTCGGCCATTCAACACGTAAAGCTTGGTAGATATCATTCCACGCATTGCAGGTGATTCCTGGATTTTAATAAAGAGAGAGATTTTTTTTAAAAAATAAAGAAAATAAAAAATAAAAATACTGTAATTCAACGTTAAAAGAGAGGAGAGGGGGTAAATTTTTCCAAAAAAATCTAAAATAAAATTTTACAAATTTTTTGAAAAATAATAGGTATTGTGACTTTATACTGGTGTTGGACGGGCATGACCTCATACATCTCTAACAATAAAGAGTTACATAGATTTGAAGGAGATGAAAAATATTCACATTTCAACTAATCAATGGCTTGCTGGCAAGTGGAGCAACAATTTACTACTTCCATAACTATTGGCTTTTGAACGCCTCATTGACGAATGAAATTCACACAGAACTCGCACACTGTCAACCTAGGCAACAACAACTTGGGAGTGTTATCTTCTATGCTTGGACCGGGATCGCTGCAGTCGTTATATTCTGGCTATCCATTTTCTCGATAAACGGCCCATATTCTTTACAATATTGTCTCTCTACATTAGTGAACAATATCATAAACAGTGCATGGTGAATGTAGACCTTAAATTTAGATCTACATCCGATAGAGAACTGCTTAAGTTGTAGTCCCATTATGACTACGTAGGAACCCGATCCACTGTGCTTGGGAACCAACTCTTACTCAATCAAGAGGCGACACATTGATCCATAGAGATTCTTTGGGAGATGACATCCTCCCTCTATTGTCTTCCTGTCATCATCTGAATTATGTAATTGCCTCCCCACTTCAGCCCACAATGTCCTCCCACCAACATGCATTCAGGTTACTTACCACCAGGCACCAGGGTTCACCTTACCGATTGCAAGCAGAAAATTGTCGGGCTAATGATATTGATTTTGAGCAATTTGAACTGCAAGGGCAAAAATGAAGGCAAAAGCAGCGAAAATCACTTGATTTGTAGCGATTTTGATTGATTTGTACCCAATATCGACGCCAAAATTTTGAAAATCCGCCGTGTGAAGGAAAAAAGGGAAAATTTGCGGAAATTTTGGAAAATGCCAAAAAATCATAAAAATGTTAGAAATTTGTAAAAACATGGTAAAAGCCAAAAAAACAGAATAAATGTTAGTAATACATGAAAAATATGAAAAAATAGGAGAAGATGAATAGCACAACGATGGTAAAATATGGAAAAATTTCCGCATGACCTTCGCTATATTTTAGACAATCTGAAGTTGTAAAGTAGATATTTAGCAATAATATCTCAAAATAACATTTCATATCAATACCATTCATAAATGAATCCAACAAGTTCGCATCTCAATGTACATGGCATATGACATTTGAAATAAACATTTCTCACCGAAAATGTATGTTCTCACTTGGCAAAGTTTTGTTATCTTTTCATTGTCACATAAATGTCTTGTAAAAAATAGGGTTGCAATGAAATAAAATATACAAATGAAACATTACCTTGGGGCTACGGGTAGTGTTGTTGAGTTGTACTTGGTTGGCATGTTGTACTCCTTAGTGGACATCATTAGCAATCCTCGTGCAGCTAGCAACTCTATCTTGTATTCGTGCCAACTTTGCTCCGTCTATGGGCTAGCCATTTCTAGTCTATAGGCTAGTTGTTTTCTACTGTTGGTACAACATAGCATAAAAGTCAATATCTTGCCACTCATGTACCCATTGGGTGGGAGGTTGTGCATGAACTTCCGAGATGATGTAGACTGTAGTCATAACTGTCATATAATCCATAACTCCCTTGCATCATGGCTATGTCGATGGCCCTTTCCTATAGTAGTCGTTCTTTATGATTGAAGAGCGCTATGATTTTTGTCTTGTGTGGCATGAGTGTACTGGAACTTCTCTGTAAATTCTATAAGACGTTCTTCTAAGCGGGATGTGAGAGGGATGGAGGCATTGTCACCGGACTAACTGCCATCACTATCTTTCTTAGAGCTGCTATCATTGGACTCTTGGTACGGTGAGTTTCGACGATCCCCAAGAATGCTATCAGTCGAGTCATCACTCCCAACATCTACGGTATACTTTCCTTTGGAAGGAGCTATCCTATTTGTGGTATCCCTTGTCGCCACTATTGGCTGCTTCCTCTTCTAAATGTGACTATCACCTACTGTCATGTCTGCCAATTCGGGAATGCTTGTAGCCCTAATATTTTTTTTCGCAATGCAATAGGGTCAACCGAGTCTATCACAAGGTGTGATGGGAGGGAGGTGTTACTCTCTGTGCTCTCCTCATTAAGTAAGGGATTAGCATTGGATCTCTCTTTCTCCATCCACTGTTGGATTGGATTTTCAGCGTCACAAAGTGTAAGCTCTATAAGACGCTGGAATGGATTATCTACATCTGTGTATCTTTGATTTTCTTTAGCTTGAATTCAGAGCCGAAGATTGTAGTTAACGTACACCAATTTATGGAGCTTCTTATAGAATAGGTGGTTACAAATTTTAGTGTGGATGAACGTAAACGTAATCTAATTGAGTTCGCATCCGCTAGAAGAAGCACAATACGAAACGAGCCACACGGCAAACTTCTAGAGCTTGGGAGTGTCCGAACTGAACACACCCCACCAATGTACTCTAAGTTAACAAAGAAAATAGTAAGTACCGATGAGTGGCATTATATTTAAGATGGTATAAGAAAATTACCAGGGAAAGTTCTGACATCATGTGCTATCTTCTTAGCTAGTGCGCTCACGTACGTTTCAACCTTCCTTCTATAAACTTCGGTCTCAAGAATAGCTTGAGCAGCGCTATCACTATCATTAGTCAGTGCTTAAAACAATGGCTGTACAATGTCATCCTGGTCTGCCATCTGCTAATGCAAAACAACAAGATGTTAGAGTTCAATTAAATCTTGTCGTATGGTTCAATACATCACACTTAAATTTTTGACTACCAAATAAAGTTGCTGAACCACTTTGAGCAAGTAATCACAATACACAAATTTTTTTCTATTACTAATTGAGGCATGCATGCAATTAAATGCAACATCATGCACATGTATATAGCTGCACCAAAATTGAAGCGCACAATGCTATCATGAATCACACAAACCCTAACCATTAATCACACTAACCCTAACCCTAAATCGCACTAATCATAACCCTCATTCACACTAACCCTAACGCTCAATGTACTTGACATACTATGCCTTACTGCAATCAATCAACCAAATTAGAAATGAAACTAACAATCATAACATTCGCAACATATCATAGTCTAAAACACACACTAATATCAAAAATCGCCGGTACATACCGAAAATCGCTTGGTTTTGGGGATAATAGCTGAGCACCAGCAACCTTGTCGATTATCACCGTAGGTTGTTGATTTTCGGTGGCTAAGACTCGATTTTTGCTAGCTAATCACTGATTTCTGCGATGGTGGTGGCGGATCTGACCAAAGCCTGCGTCTGCTGCAACCACGTGTGGAGTAGAATGCAAGAAGCGCAATAATGCTGTCCAAACCGAGATCATCAGGTTAAAAAGGGGCTAGGGTTGATTAATGGGTCGTACTAGGCTAATGGGCCTAGCACTATGGGCTAAGGTCCATTACTGTTTTTTTTATTTTTTTGGCCTTTTTCTTTTGGTACATTCGGTTTTGGCTCAAAAAAGTCAAAATTTCGGTGTTTTCAAATAAATTTCATCCTAGATATCACAAACTATTAATACTAATTTTAGGGAGATTTTGATTTTTTTTTCAAATTTCATGAAATTTTTGAATTTGAATTTCAAAATTGTCAGTTTTTAGCACGGTTTGATATCGCCCCGCGTCATATCGGTGCTTATCGTGAAAATCGCGCGATGATTGACGATTTTTCAAACCCTACTTACCACTCTGCATGTTGAGGGCTTTTAGCCCATTGGCTCAATTTTTTTTCAAGTTTGGTTATGTCCATTTCAAATTGGCTATTTCTCAACCGTAGCAGGCAGTTACCTACCACTCTTCAATACCATGATAAGTTCACATGCCACAGCAAGTGATATGTTTCACCTCCCGATTCTTCCACAGTCAAGAAGGGATACAATAGGTGACATGTTTTCCCTCTCGGTTCTTCCGTGGTCGAGAATGAGATAGATTTGCAATTTCATACGAAACTGGTGTAAAAATTAGGTCAAGAGACAAAAATGCCAAAAATTCTATGGTTTGGTGGGCGGCTCCTTCATGCTGAGGCATTTTAGAGGTGTCGAGACAACAAACAGAAAACATCGCCATCTGCATGCAAGTGAAAAGTGGTTATTGCACTCTAAGGGATATATAAAACTCACTAATGAAGTAGAATGTTGATGCGCAATGTGCTCTCTGTGGTTCATGTTCTTGTTACAGTAACGAGCAAGTAAGTAATGTGATTTAAACAAAATAAAAGTAATGTGATTTAGACAAAAAGTAAAATGCCAACCAGACTGGTAACTACCGGTTGTCTTGCCTGTGTGTAAAGCCTGTCCTAGTCAACATACCAAACAAAATATACACATCGTAGGGCTTGAAATTTTCTGTATACAAACTTTCAATAGGTACTTGTTATGCTTGCGAGATATGGAGTTTTGACCCATCTTTCTACTAATAACATATGTAAACAAAGGATAATGTGAAACACACTGCAATCAATGGAAATCATCTGAAGTAGGGAAAAAGAACAAATAAATCATAATCAGAATCACTAAGCAGAATAAATCCCCCCCCCCAAAAAAAGTGGGATTTCCTACCAATGGAGACAGACTGTTACTCTTGGTTGGAATTAGGGATAGCAATGGAGGAATTCCTCAATAGGGAGTGGTGGAACGTCCCTGTCTCTGAGAGCATGGAAATCCCCTTTTCCCCAGACTCAACCCCGCCGTCAGGGGCCACTTCACCCTGTTCCCTGACCCTGTCAGGGTATCCGGTCCACATGGGGAGCCACGCCCGATAACATGGTACATACAATATAAAAAAGAAACAACAAGATGATTCATAAATTGAGGATGCAAGCATGAACTATTTAATTTGTATAAATAATGTAAAAAAATTATTTATCATGAGTCAATAACATCTATTATATATACCATAGAATATAAACCTACTTGTTATAGGCATGCCGAAGCCTATAAAGGTAACAGAGACAGGGAGCCCTCTCCTCCTAACAGGGACAAATTTCTCTCATTATCAGTTTTATGAGAGAAAAACTCCCCCATCCTCTGCCCTCTAAGGCCTTATTTGGGAAGGCTAATTCCTATGGATAGGCCAGAATTTTAGCCTAAAATTCTGATCCATTTATAGAGATCTTGATCGGGAATGAACCTCTTAAACAAGATCTAGCAGGGAAATTTTCCCACGGGAACAGGAAATGGGCCATTGTCATCCCTACCCGGGCCACTGCCAATCTGCCATGACCAGCCAAGTGAGCTGAAAGAGTGACATATATGATATATGGAATCACAGAGCTGGACGCAGAGCGTGCCAAGGGTCTACGTTTTCGTAAAGGTATAGCAGACGATGATGTTGTCGTCTACTTTCTCTTTAAATGAACAGAACAGACAGATAGAGATTGGACATTTGCCTTGTCCTGTGATTGTGAGCTAAGAAAATGACTTGTGTGGTGAGCTGTTGCACAGCGCATATATAGGAACAGGGGGCTGGAGTAGCTATCTGCATCCTGCACATACACAAGGAAAAGTCTGGAATTGGTGTGCATCACTCGGACAATGCACATTGCACTGTGTTATACTCTATATCCTTTCTTATAAGCAGTAGTATCTAGATTAGATCAGACTTTTGTGAGATATAGCATGAGTATATACGATCTTAAGAACGAAGAAGATGAATCTCATAGAGATAATCAAAATAACGATGTTGTAGTAATCACAACAAGAGAGATTTGACGAAGTCGATCGTAAATTATTTAAGCATAACCTCGAGAAGAGTACGAGGGATTGTTGTTCTCTCACAATCTCTCAAACCTTTTAGGACTCTCGCATTCTTGCCCTATACAAGAATATAGTGCTAAAGAATAATCTAGTATCTAATCCTCTCATGGCACCTCTTACTCTAGATGAGTTGTCCTGTGGCTTCTTGGTTGCTTGGGTTCTTTATAACCACCCCTATATTCATGTAGCCTCTCTAGTTCACCTCTAAAGCAAATAGAAATCCTACTTCTATTAGAATTAGGAATCACATTCTTATTAGGATTCATTTAGCTCACCTTTCTAAATATTAAAAGACTAGATATGACTAATCATATTTAACAATCTTTACGTTGATTCTTATCCGTTGAAGTCATTATGCTCCTCTAAGAACTCGCTCTAAGTCGGCTTTTTTTTCTATCTTCCCACCTTTGGGAGTGTCCTCATCACAAGGGCTTATGCATATCACCGTAATGTACATATGGGTGTTTGGCCTTGGACCCGTGAACCCTCTACATGAGATACATTTCTTTGTATAATTCGGTTAACCACAACTCCTGTTTCTATAGCCCTCCATACCATAGGTTTGTACCACCTCTGAGCTCCACCTACTCGTTGGTCTTGTGTGGTTGATTCCGTCATATCTTTCTTCTTCCAATAGCTCACACATTCGCCTTTAAGTCTACTAGATTTTGCAATTGTCTTTGCAATTCCGCTCATAAATGTAGTTGAGATCTCATTACCTACCGTTAATGACACGATTTTCTTTTCTTGATTAGAATTTTTTTAGACCTCTCATTAGTTGCCCTTTCTTTAGGTTTATCCATCAATCGATATCCTCTATTGCTCCAGATACTTTTTATATTTACCTGCCCCTTTGCAAGTAACTTCGCATGACTATAAGTTCAAGCTCCATTAGATTGATTTTAGTGGTTAATGACATAGCTAATTGTGAGACTAACTCTTTTTATAATTATGATTGTGAACAATCTTATGTGGATGAAAAATAGAAATATCTAAGGTATATATCCAATCTCATATTGTCATATCTTGTTGCATACCTTAGATTCAAGATATAGGATATTATTGACAAATCCAAATATGAGACTCACATATTTGTTGAGTCTAACTTTACTAGTCTCATTTAGATGAAAAGTTGAAGCGAACAAAGTTATATATCCAAAATTATAATAATATATCTTGTTGTATTATTTGGATACATAATTCATTATGATTAATGACAAATTCAATTGTAAGACTAACACTCTTGTTGAGTTAAGCGGTTAAGTAGTCTAAATGGGATAAAAGGATGCATATCAAAGGTATGCATCAAATCTAATGTTTTTGTATCATGTTGCATTCCTTAAAATCAAAATATAGGGTGAACTCCACTAAAGTTTAAATTTGAATATGTGTATATAATTTTCAACTTGCTCGTGTGTAAAGCCTGTCCTAGTCAACATACCAAACAAAATATACACATCGTAGGGCTTGAAATTTTTCAGATACAAACTTTCAATAGGTACTTGTTATGCTTAAGAGATATGGAGTTTTGACCCATCTTTCTACTAATAACATATGTAAACAAAGGATAATGTGAAACACACGCAATCAATGGAAATCATCCAAGTAGGGAAAAGAACAAATAAATCATAATCAGAATCACTAAGCAGAATAAATTTGCCCCCCAAAAAAAGTGGATTTCCTACCAATGGAGACAGATCGTTACTCTTGGTTGGAATTAGGGACAACAATGGAGAAATTCCTCAATAGGGAGTGGTGGAACGCCCCTGTCTCGAGAGCATGGAAATCCCTTTTCCCAGACTCAACCCCGCCGTCAGGCCACTTCACTGTTCCTGACCTCTGTCAGTATCCGTCCACATGGGGAGCCACGCCCGATAACATGGTACATACAATATAAAAAAGAAACAACAAGATGATTCATAAATTGAGGATGCAAGCATGAACTATTTAATTTGTATAAATAATGTAAAAAATTATTTATCATGAGTCAATAACATCTATTATATATACCATAGAATATAAACCTACTTGTTATAGACATGCCGACATGCGAAGCCTATAAAGGTAACAGAGACAGGAAGCCCTCTCCTCCTAACAGGGACAAATTTCTCTCATTATCAGTTTTATGAGAGAAAAACTCCCCCATCCTCTGCCCTCTAAGGCCTTATTTGGGAAGGCTATTTTCAGTCGGGATTCCTATGGACAGGCCAGAATTTTAGTCTAAAATTCTAATCCATTCATAAAGATATCAATCGGGGATGAACCTCTTAAACAAGATCTAGCAGGGAAATTTTCCCACGGGAACAGGAAATGGGCCATTGTCATCCCTACCCGGGCCACTGCCAATCTGCCATGACCAGCCAAGTGAGCTGAAAGAGTGACATATATGATATATGGAGATCACAGAGCTGGACGCAGAGCGTGCCAAGGGTCTACGTTTTCGTAAAGGTATAGCAGACGATGATGTTGTCGTCTACTTTCTCTTTTAAATGAACAGAACAGACAGATAGAGATTGGACATTTGCCTTGTCCTGTGATTGTGAGCTAAGAAAATGACTTGTGTGGTGAGCTGTTGCACAGCGCATATATAGGAACAGGGGGCTGGAGTAGCTATCTGCATCCTGCACATACACAAGGAAAAGTCTGGAATTGGTGTGCATCACTCGGACAATGCACATTGCACTGTGTTATACTCTATATCCTTTCTTATAAGCAGTAGTATCTAGATTAGATCAGACTTTTGTGAGATATAGCATGAGTATATACGATCTTAAGAATGAAGAAGATGAATCTCATAGAGATAATCAAAATAACGATGTTGTAGTAATCACAACAAGAGAGAGATTTGACGAAGTCGATCGTAAATTATTTAAGCATAACCTCAGAAGAGTACGAGGGATTGTTGTTCTCTCACAATCTCTCAAACCTTTTAGGACTCTCGCATTCTTGCCCTATACAAGAATATAGTGCTAAAGAATAATCTAGTATCTAATCCTCTCATGGCACCTCTTACTCTAGATGAGTTGTCCTGTGGCTTCTTGGTTGCTTGGGTTCTTTATAACCACCCCTATATTCATGTAGCCTCTCTAGTTCACCTCTAAAGCAAATAGAAATCCTACTTCTATTAGAATTAGGAATCACATTCTTATTAGGATTCATTTAGCTCACCTTTCTAAATATTAAAAGACTAGATATGACTAATCATATTTAACAATCTTTACGTTGATTCTTATCCGTTGAAGTCATTATGCTCCTCTAAGAACTCGCTCTAAGTCAGCTCTTTTTTTTTCTATCTTCCCACCTTTGGGAGTGTCCTCATCACAAGGGCTTATGCATATCACCGTAATGTACATATGGGTGTTTGGCCTTGGACCCGTGAACCCTCTACATGAGATACATTTCTTTGTATAATTCGGTTAACCACAACTCCTGTTTCTATAGCCCTCCATACCATAGGTTTGTACCACCTCTGAGCTCCACCTACTCGTTGGTACTGTGTGGTTGATTCCGTCATATCTTTCTTCTTCCAATAGCTCACACATTCGCCTTTAAGTCTACTAGATTTTGCAATTGTCTTTGCAATTCCGCTCATAAATGTAGTTGAGATCTCATTACCTACCGTTAATGACACGATTTTCTTTTCTTGATTAGAATTTTTTTAGACCTCTCATTAGTTGCCCTTTCTTTAGGTTTATCCATCAATCGATATCCTCTATTGCTCCAGATACTTTTTATATTTACCTGCCCCTTTGCAAGTAACTCGCATGACTATAAGTTCAAGCTCCATTAGATTGATTTTAGTGGTTAATGACATAGCTAATTGTGAGACTAACTCTTTTTATAATTATGATTGTGAACAATCTTATGTGGATGAAAAATAGAAATATCTAAGGTATATATCCAATCTCATATTGTCATATCTTGTTGCATACCTTAGATTCAAGATATAGGATATTATTGACAAATCCAAATATGAGACTCACATATTTGTTGAGTCTAACTTTTACTAGTCTCATTTAGATGAAAAGTTGAAACGAACAAAGTTATATATCCAAAATTATAATAATATATCTTGTTGTATTATTTGGATACATAATTCATTATGATTAATGACAAATTCAATTGTAAGACTAACACTCTTGTTGAGTTAAACGGTTAAGTAGTCTAAATGGGATAAAAGGATGCATATCAAAGGTATGCATCAAATCTAATGTTTTTGTATCATGTTGCATTCCTTAAAATCAAAATATAGGGTGAACTCCACTAAAGTTTAAATTTGAATATGTGTATATAATTTTCAACTCATATATATGTGTATGCACACATTTAAGGGAAGTTCACTCTATATCACAATGTTTCACTACTATTGATCCATTTCCCTTTCCACACACATATTGAGGATCCATACTATGAAAGACATTTTTTGAGTATATAAAACTTATGTAGTTGTAATATACCGATGTTGATTTAAATATGGGATGAACTCCAAATAGTTTCAACTTGAATTTGTGCATGTTGTTTCCAATTCACATATATGAATATGCACACATTTAGGGGGAGTACATTCTATATCCTGATGGTTTCAATAGTATTGATCATTTTCCTTCTTTCATACATTTTGAGGATCTTTACTTTGAAATACATCTCAACGAGTATATGAAGCTTGTGTAGCAGTAATACACTCATGTTGATTTAAAATTCAATTTGTTTGAATTTGAGTTGTCATCAATTAACAAAGAAATAGATTAAAAATCTATATTTTCCATTATATATTAATAGTGTGTCTTGGTATTGGTAACAACCAAATGTGTGATTGGTAACTTTGGTTGGGGCTGTTTAGGACATCAATTTTGGCCATTATTATTAAGACGTTGGATGCAGGGAATGTGAGGTCAGCACTGTCTCACAGTGTCACGTACTCTTCCAAGTCTGGAGTTCAGATGCACTTGTGCAGGATTTATGCGAGAGATTTGCAATTGCACACGATGTAAGCAGCCTATTTTCAAAGCTAACGATTCAGTTTTATGTTATACAGTGCTGATATTGTTGAAGTAAAAAAGTGCATTAGTACTATAAAAGAGCTAAGTTGTCGATTCACTATCCTTCAGAGCTATTGCTACTGTATTAAGGGTGTGTTTGGCAGAGATTCAGCTTCTCCAGATTCGTGAATCTGGTGAAGCTGAAAATTCTAGCTTCACCAGATTCGTGAAGCTGAAACTGTGAGTACATTAAGAGTGTTTAGATAGATCATCTTGTTTACATTTTAGACCAAAGTTATAAACATAATTCACTTTATTTTAGCCTACAAGTTTCAGATTTCAGGAGAAACTGGAATCTGGAGCTCTACCAAACAGGCCCTAATTGTAGTTACGATACTGCACAAGAACCTAATCGGATTTACGGCATGTCTGTTAGATTTGCACAAAATTGGTTAGAGCTCAAGTCAGCTGTCGAAGTAGCAGTAAAAGCCTTGAGATGGCCTCTGAGC
Source organism: Guadua angustifolia (assembly GCA_036346375.1). NCBI lineage: Eukaryota > Viridiplantae > Streptophyta > Magnoliopsida > Poales > Poaceae > Guadua > Guadua angustifolia. The sequence goes on from CM070521.1 coordinate 45,275,630, forward strand.
TTCATCCATCTGCAGTTCGGCCTTGAAAATTGACCATACAATTCATCTCGTGCATCTTGTCGAGACTAAATTTATTGATTGAATTGGTTTCAATTTTAGTGGTTTGAGATTTTAAGATCTTAAAATTATTTGTATTGTACTTTTAATAAATTTCAAATATATGTGTTGTACAAGACTATAGAGTTGTACGTGTAAAGTGTATGCTCAACCGAATTTTTTTTAGTTCTGTCGCTGACTGAACAGATGCATAAGCAAAGCATTATAGGCTTTAGCTAGTTCAGCAGAATGCATTGCTATAGGAGCTAAATCAGAGCATCAGTGCAGAATGGGAGAATGACACTGGGGTGCTGTAATTTTTCAGTTCTAGAACTAAAAAACACATCAGTTGAAGCAATTTATAGCAGTTAGCACATTATTGGTCTGTAGCACAGCAGACTTGTAATGAGAAATCAACTTTGTGACAGCAGTGAGTACACCAGTGTTCACCCTTGTATTCTTGAACATTTCTTTAATAACATTGTATTCATGAACATTACTTTTTGTGGTTGGTCATTAGCTACAAGCATATAACGGAATGTCCTGTTCCCTTTCGAAAAATTAGTAACGGCTGAAGAAGATACCGAGTACCAGATATCCTACCAACCTGACTGTAAACAAGCAGACTGTAAACAAACGTGTCGAAGTGTCAGCTAGTGATCTTTTCCAGATCTGACAGTGCAGCAAGCTGAAGGTAAGGTATGGTTATCAAGTCATATAAACACATCCAAAACAATATAAACAAGAACTTATAAACTAAGCATTTCCTTCCCATTCTCATGATAACTGAGAATGAACAGAAAGAACCACTGCAGCAGCAAAATTCCAATGAATCGAACCATTTGATCTCAAAATTGAGCTGCATTTCTCCTTACATATTTCCTGATCCGAAACGTCCCACTTCAGTGGCTCGTTCATTTCCATTGCCCTCAATTTACAATTCTCTCTCTGACTAAACATTTGTATCAATCAAGTATAACAACTGTACAACAAATGTAACGAACCATAGTTACCGGATTCGCCGTAGTTTTAGGGTACCAGGTTCGTCGATGCAGTGAAAATTAGAAGAAAAAAAATAATGAACCGTGAACCCAAATCCCGTACGGGCGTTTCTAGTAACTATGTAACAAACATTCGTACAACACACAACCTCACCAAGTCACCAATACAACATGACCGGCGGCACCGTGAAGCCTTGGGCCTCGTCGAGAAACGGCACCGTCTCCGGCCGCGCCTGGAGGTCGCCGTAGAATTCGTACTCCGCCTCGTAGTCGTGCAAGTCCAACTCCTTCTTCTGGTTCGTGTGGTAGTGGTGCTTCGTCCCCGCCGCTTTCCCGAACCCGAACAGGCTCACCTCGTCGCACACCCCCAGCGCCATCACCACCGCCTGCATCCCCGACGAGTAGTGGAAGTACCTCTCGTCGTGCTTCCTCGTCCAGTTGCTCGCCCGCTCGCCCGTGGTGGCCACGAACCGCCTGAGCGAGTAGTACTTGGCAATGCGAGCGCAGAGCACGTCCAAGCGCGCGTCGGTGACGATGAGCGGGAAAGGGGAGGCGGGCGTGGCGGTGGCGTTGCAGATGAGGGCGTCGAGGAGGTGGGCGGGCTGGCAAACGTACATGGCCATGGGCACGGTGCCGCCGTAGGGGTGGCAGCCGCAGCCGGGGAAGGTGACGGCGTTGCGGGCGGCGCAGAGGTGGAGGATGTTGGAGTTGACGAAGGAGAGGGAGGTCTTGGCGCCGACGTCGGCCGCGAAGCCGGCGACGCGGGCGTTGTTGAGGCGGATGACGAGGTCGTGCGCGTCGATCTGCGCGCCTCGGCCGGAGCCGAGGAGCACGCCGCTGTTTCCGACCACGGCGCAGGTCGGGAAGCGCCGGCTGAGGAGGCCGGCCAGGTCGGTCATGACGCTGGCCGCATTTCCAATTGGGCGGCGTCGGTGGGCGAGGAGGAAGGAGCTGAGGGCGGAGCGGAAGGAGGCGAGGAGGGAGTCGTCGGAGGGGAGCGTCCCGGCGGGGAGGCGGAGGCGGGCGACGGTTCTTGGTCGCGGCGGGCCGCGGGTGGACGGGCTGTAAGGGAGGCGGAGGTAGAGGAGGCGGTGGTGGTTGCCGAGGCTGGGGAAGGTGGATATCGAGGCATTGGCTAAGAGCGCCGCAGCCTCGGAAAGGATCTGCTCCTCGCCAACGTCGGAGGCGGCGAGGCGAAGGAGGAGTGGGTCGCCGGCGGGACTAGCTGGCGGTTGGGCGAGGAGGAGGCGACGACGGAAGGAGAGGGAGAGGAGGGAGAGAAGCAGGAGGAGGAGGACGGGCGGGAGGTGCCGGCGCTTCATCTCCGGCGGTGTGTTCGCGGGGGGCGGCGAGATCCGGCGGCCATTAGTAGGCGCCGTTGTGGTGGGTACCGGAGTGGCCGACGGGGGTGAGTGGGGTGGGGGAGAAATCAGAGATGGTGGGCTGGGAGCTGGAGGTGACAGGTACGAAGAGATTCCAGTGGTCTGAATTATTTCACTGACATGTGGGGTCCGAGAGCGATGGGGTCGACGTGTCGGTCACGTCGTTCGTGAGTTAGTTAGGTAAGCGGTTGCTGTGGGGACGGTTGGTTGCGATATGATGCACATGAAGTTCCCAAAAGTAGACACGGTATGAAGAAGCTTGGTCAAATTGGTCTCATTTATATATTTTTTATTCGAACAAAATTATAAACCAAGCAACTTTTCTTATCGTGTAAGGAGCGTGAAGCGGCACATGTTATCTACGGCGATATGAGAGTGTAGCAAGTCCACTTACTACCATAGTAGAGTATGGTAAGAAACTGCGGTTGCTTTTGTAGTCGAGAAGATACCAAATTTGCATTTTTGTTCGAAAAGAAACCAAAATTATATAAAAAAATAGGCAAAAGGCTATGGGTATGTTTGGTTTGAAGTTATCTTTATTATGCTTAAACTTAGACATATTATAGATTCTTAAATAGATGTTTGATTCGTTACCACAATTATGCCTTGCCAACCTTTCTTAGCCCCATGTTTCGAGCGTCATAGATTAAATTTTTTGCCAAACTTGTGATGCGTCAATTTTATTGCCATGAAAAATATAGCAAGCCACACTTAACTAAGACTATAGCTTCCGGTGTAAACTACGATTAATTAGAAAGCGTAGGCAATGGAAGGGGGACGAAAAGGTGCAAAGCACTTGAAAAAAGACTCGAGTAGAGGAGAAGTTTGGCAAGTCCATCTCGAGGAAGATAACAAGGTTCTTAATCCCACAGCTTGCAGCTGGTTTCAAAGAAGAGAGAACCGCTAAGCAAGTTCCATGGCTGTGCAATGGTTCATGACAGTAACTGCCGCTCACACACACAAGATGATCCTTCGTCACGTCATTATGATCCCTTTTCGCTGTTCTACTTTTTCCAGCCTACGATTCCATGTTCGTCAAACGAATGCTTCCAGAACAGGCGACACATCGTTCAATCAAAGGGTACTTTGCATGTGTACAGTGGCGTAGCCAGGAAATTTTAGTAGTCTAACTACAATCAAGAATTTGCTTGGAAAGACATGGTTTTCATAATTCCTAACAGTGGTCGGACTATACTGAAGTTCCGTAAACCTAGGTAGTCACCCAGTCTGACCGGAAGGAAGGTGTCTCCGCCCTGAATGTGTAGTTCGTATTCCGTTGCTCATAGGGCAGTATTTGACCTTTGACAAACTTCATTTCGTTGGATATCGTCGAATAAATTTTGGTGTTTGCGTTTCAGATCTCATTGGGCTGGTCCAAACAACAGCTGAAATTGGGCCCCCTAGCTTAGTCCGTATTTCACCACAGCGCATAATCCTTGGATTAGGATGGCGCGGTGCATAGGCACTGCTGACATTTTTTTCAAAATAGGGGCAGTTGCTCTACCAATGCATTAATAAGAAAAGAACGGTTACAAATACCGCCAAAGCTCGGAGGAATAGAGAAAAGGCCTATGGAGTTACGCACAAAAGGCAGGGCCTACACAAAGAAAAAGGAAAAAGAGGTGGGGAGCGTGGGGGCGAAACTCTAGGCCTCCAAAGTAGCGCAACCTGCAGAACGTCGTATATTCAAGAAAGCACTCTTTCGATTCTGCACATTATGAACGATAGTATTAACCACCAATTGTACAGTACGATATGAGTTTGTGAAAATCCTACCATTTCTTTCTTTTCAGAGATTCCACATGGTGACTAGCATGATGCCATCCACCCCATTCTTGCACTCTTTTGCACAGGGGTGCGGACCTGCTACACCAAACAGTGAGACCTAGGTGTTTGGATGTAGCGTCCGAAGGCATATGAGTTATGGTCATGTAGCGGAATACTTGAACCCACACTTGCCTCGCGAAAGGGCATAGCAAAAGCAGTGCCCCAGATTCTTTGTTCGATCCATATGAAACACAGATTGCGCTGTAGCCACCCCCTAACTGCAAGCCTGTCAGCCGTAAGGATCCTTTCTGAGCAAAAACCATGCAAAGAACTTGTATCTACCATCGCGCTAGCCTTCCAGATCTTGCTGCAGTTTGGGTTTGGAATGGAACCTATGAATTGGACCCTATACACCTTTTTTTCTTAATACTCGCCACTGGGGGTCTATTTCCAAGAAATATCATCCTGCATGTTCTCTTGTAGCTGCACCTGTTGGATAGCATTCCACAAGTGAACGAAGTCATCTAGCTGTGCTTGGGTTGCAACTCGTCGTAGCAAATGGAGCCACCTCCTACTGGCCAGCTCCTCCTTGATTGACCCTCGTGTCTTGCAGATCATTTGGTAACAGTTAGGAGCTAGATCATGTGGGGAGACTCCTTGTAGCCAGTTGGATCCCCGAACCTCGCTGTTTCGCCATTTCCTAGTGTTATTGTGGTGCTTGCGTTGAATAACCTGTGAACCGATTCATCACATAGGAGTTGCATACCTATCCAAAGTTTGGTGTGGTCCTTCCAGGAGTACCATAGCCAATGAATGCGAAGCGTGAGACCAAATTTGACAGGGTCCTTTACCTCAAGGCCTCCAAGATCCTTTGACTTGCAGACTTTCTTCTAATTAACTAGACAGTGTCCTCTATTGCAATCCTGCTCACTTGTCCAGATAAAATTTCTACGCAACCTGTCCATCTTCTTTGTTATCCACATGTCCAATGGATAGACAATTAAATGGTACACTGCGAGGGATGTGAGAACTGAATTTGTTAGGATCACTCTGGTAGCCCTGGACAACATCTTTCTTTTCCATCCCGCCAAGCGATTACGGAATTTATCAATAAGTGGCTGCACAGCCAAACATTTCAAGGATGTAGGGCACAACGGTAATCCTAAATACTTGCATGGGAAAGAGCTCAAGCAAGCTGAGAATGATTGTAGAATTGACGCCATATCAATAGCATCACATCTAATAGGGAATACCTCGCTCTTTTGCAAGTTTGTCTGCAACCTTGTGGCCCCACTGAAAACATTGAGGAGGTTCTGAATAATCTTCAACTCTCCTTTGTCGGGATTTGCAAAGATAGCAACATCATCAGTATAGAAGGTATGCACATGCATGGTGCCCCCTAGTAAGGATCTAGTTAATGTGGCCGTCATGGATCGCCTTGGAAATAAGGTTCTGAAGCGGTGTCATAGCTAGGATGAAAAAGCATATGAGAGAGGATCCCCTTGACGCAGACCTATTCTTTGTTAAATAGGCTGTTCTGGGATGCCGTTGAGTAACACTTGAGAAGAGGATGATGCCAGAGTAATGGGTATCCATTCTCTCTAATGCTATCAATATTTCCACGATTGAGAAAAGAGTTATTTTTATAATTACATTTATACAAGTGCTAGATCTGTAGAAAAAAATGTGTGAGAGGACGAGAAAAGCTCAGCGTTCGGCTTATCACAGTTCACAGGTAGAGACTCTCTCCTTTTTTTTTAAGAGGCCACACTGACACGTTAAAACACACAAACTAGGAGTTCAGTCTGAAACTCTGAATTCAATCATTCAACCAATTAACCAACTATGGATATTTGCATGAGATGAACATTAATAATGAAAAATCATACGATCAATAACAATCGAACACTACAATACTGATCATCGAGTACAAACACGTACAGTCTGCTCAGGCTTCAGCTTATCAACGATCACTTGTTGTTGCAAGCCGGGTTGGACGCGAGGCTGGCGATCCATACCTGGTCGGACACCACCGGCTCGTCGTCGTCGTTCCGGTGCCACGTCCACCGCGCGTGCGTCGCGTTCACCACCTCCAGCCTGCCGTGCCCGAAGCTCGCCTCCCGGAACGCCGACGTCGCCGGCTGCGGGTCGATGTAGCTCTCCGCTAGCCCCTCCCGGTTCCCGCCGTCGCCGATGGTCACGTGCACCGGCCCGCACGGGTCCTCCCGGCCGCCGTACACGCGCCCGAACCTCTCGTACGCGTGCACGTGCCCCGCGAACACCGCGTCCACGCGCGCCCCGTAGAGCAGCGCCTCCATGGCCGCGCGCATGGCGTCGCCCTCACCCTGGTGCGCCTTGTTGCTGTTGTACCATGGCGCGTGCACCAGCGCCACAACGAACGCCGTCTTCCCGCGGTCGATCCGGGCGAGGTCGTCCTGAAGCCACTTGTACTGCGCGCTGCCGGCGGCGAAGTCGGTGTAGGACCCCAGCATGATGACGTGCACCGCGCCGCCTGCCACGTCGAAGGAGTAGTAGAGGTTGGACCCCGACGGCGAGGCGCCAGCGTCGTACGGCATGCGCCACCGCGCGTTGTAGGCCTTGAACGGGTGCCGCTCGAGCAGAGGAATCTTCTCGATCTCGTGGTTGCCCTCGGTCACCATCCACGGCCGCGCGCTCGCCAGCGGCTCGACGAGGCGACCATACGAGTCCCATAGCGACTGCAACAAGTCAGCGTACGACAGGTCGCCGGGGAGGAGCAGCATGTCGTAGTCCGCCGCCGCGATGTGCTGCAGCGTGGACTTCGTCCATCCTGTCTGGCCCAGGTCGCCTGCCCATCAAAGCATGAATGCCATGAGATATGGGAAGGTCACGGTGAGCATCTGGTGTTAAATTGGCAGTAATTACGGTGAATTACCGGCAATGACGAAGTTGAAGGGGAGGGTGGACGGCGGAGTCCGGAAGGAGAATTCGCGCGACGGGTTGGAGCTGCACCGGTAGTAGTACGTCGTGCTGGTGTTCAGTGGGCCGATGACGGCGTCGTGGATCTTCCCCGAGTGGTACAGGACGTAGGAGTAGGTGGTGGTGGTTCCGGTTGCGGAGAATGGATACTGGCCTGAGGTCGTGCCGTACTCCACGATCGCCGGTGCGTCTTCGTCGGTGATCCATGTCACCCTCATCTTGTCAGATTCTACAGCTGATACATGCACCTGAAAGTAGCACAAAAATGTGCCAGTATTAACAAGTGAGGTAGCTCATGATGCAATTCTTTCTTGTAAATAAGTGTAAGCAGTCAACTGATAGACAAACTGTGATTTGCTTTAGAGCAATTATTAAGGGTTTGAGTTCTAGGAACACAAATTCAGGAAACACCTGATTCTGTCGAATTCACCATCATCAACATAACTTCACAATCTTCTCAAATATATATCAAATTCAGGCTAAATAGATAGGCAGACATGAATGTCATCTTCATCTTTCTAATTTACACAATGTATTCTACGCTTTTCCCCCCTTTCTTGCTCAGATGTGCTTCATGGGTTGCGTTTTATTGGCAAGTAAGACTACTGCTTATTTTTGTTAGCTACTTGACCATACTTGACATCAACCTATATTGTAGTTTATGTCTGTCATGTTCATACTACACATTACACAAGTCGTGCGTGTACATAAGGACCTTTCTTAATTAAACAATTATAATCACCACTACAGAGTAGTTAATCAGATAAAAACATGGTAACAATGGCATGCCGTGTAGCAAAAATTAGCGCAGAAATGTGTTCCAGATGAGTTCAAGCAAGCCTAAATCATCCATGTATGTACTGAATTTGGGTTAGTAACCAGTGTGGAGAATATTTTGTGCAAGTTTCAACCAGGATTAAGAGAAGCACAGGTGTGCATATTGACTTGTTCACTAAATATGTGACAGCAACTTGTGGTCCAGCCTTGTTTCTCTAATGTTTCAGGTACCAACCATGTCATACTGACAATGACAAAAACTTGGCAAACATATATTTGCTTCTTGCTTCATGTAACTGTATAAATCTAAGACTTCTATTCTACGTTGCAAATAGAGCAGACAGCTCATACATGGTTTGTTGGAAAGATTTGAAATATGCACATCCTAGGCAGAAGAGGATAAGCATCACTGAATGCCAAATATGGGTTTTCAGTTAGGTTTGCCAACACCATTACTAACATGCACCTTTGAGTTAGATTTCTCGCCAATATCCGAATTTTCCATTTGCTGCATCCAACTGTCAACTGTGTAGAGGATACACTAGTAATTTGTTACCTTTCACTTCTCTATTGTTGTATCTTTTTTTATAAATATTTTCTTGCTTACATTCAGAATTTGCATAAATTAATGCAGCTGGATCTGATCCCCCATCGTGAAGAGCCAAAAGTGGCACGCAGGAAATTAGCAATGCAGCGCAGGACACATCACGGCACAAAAACAGGGCAAAGACAACATCATCCAAGAACCGAAATCCTCTCGCACAAACGCAACAGGTGACGACGGAGTGGGCGGGCGAAAGCAAAGCCTAACTCAACAACGCAGGAGACCCGGCCGTAGCTCGAATGGCAAGACTGGCCGTGGCGCAGCCTATTCGTTCGGGCTCGAGCCTTCAGTTCAGCTCAAGTGCTCATTGGAACCGAGTGCGTGTATGGATGCGTGTGCGTTCTGTGTAGACCCGGTCGTAGCTCGAATGGCAAGACTGCCGTGGCGCTGCCTATTCGTTCGGGCTCGAACCTTCAGTTCAGCTCAAGTGCTCATCGGAACTGAGTGCGTGTATGGATGCGTGTGCGTTTATAGTTCGACTGTTGTTCTCCTAGCTAACTTAAAAAAAAAAGTCATCAACATAGACATGGATCGGCGCACACGTGACTCCAGACTGGATCCGCGGACAGCAAGGCGGAGGCGGAGTGGCGCAGGTGGATGGCCGGGGCCGGCGGGGCGGCGTGTCGGAACGAACTGCTGGCCTGCTGCTATTGCTACCACCATGGGCTGGACGAGTCCCTCTTAAGGTGCTATCGTGGAGCCTTCATTTGTGCTTTGAGATTCGTGTGGGGAAGAGGGGAGAGGAGGAGGAGAGAGTAGGGCACCAGTAGAGCGTTTTGGACGGTGAAGTCGTGGATGCATGTCCACGTGGAAAACTTCTGCCAAAGGAGCGTCTTGTCTCTTCTCTCTTGTCGCATTAACTCGTTTCTCCAAGCAGTCCAACCAGATTCTTGCTCCGAGATATCCACTAGTATCCTATAAAGCATAATTCCTTCCTACTTTGCACTTTTCTAGTATTATAATAAATAGATTTTATAAAACTTTAGATTTTTTACACCGTTAGAAAGTACATCTTTTAGATTTTATTTTACAAAACTACAGATTTTAGCTAAAATTATATCACAAAACTACAGGTTTTATAAGTAACCGTTTCTTATAACGGATTTGATAGCGTGAATCTATATGATAGGCCTATTACAATAGACTATCAAATCTAAAAAATATAGTTTTATGACACAACTTCTCCTTAAAATTTTGTAAGGTAGAAACCAAAATCTATAGTTTTTAACCGTTTAAACCAGAAACTTAAGAGTTTTCTGAAATGTACCCTATTATAATCCATGATCACGAGGAACGCCACGCTGTGCACATGAATCAAACAAGGAATTGCTACTGGGGTATGAAGGGATCCTGGTCGGGCAGTTGCACCGAACATTTTCTTTCGCTCACCGAATTTAATTAGATGAGCAGCGGAGAACAAACCACGCAACGTATTCACCATGCAAAAATCCCAAGGAACAATACTAGCGTACCTGCTGCGGTGTCTGGCCGTCGGCGTCGGCGTCCGTCGGAACGGAGAGCGTCGCCGTGGGCATCGGCCGCACGTACGGCGACGTCACGGCGAGGGACGCCGGGGGCAGCGACAGGGCGGAGGCGGCGGCGAGGACGAGGACAGCCAATGCCATGTTTCCGATTGCCATGGTCATCGTAAGCACGCTAAGGTGAAGGCAGAGTCGAGAGGGATGGATCATGGATGGGAGGATGAGTATTTATATATATAAAGCTGTGCGAGCGGCCAACCCAACATTACTGCACGATAGAAAAATATTAATGGTGTACCATGAATGAATGAATCCTGTCTAAAAAAAATCCGACTTTGGACGAGTGTTTCGTCGACTTAGTGCGAGTAGTAATTCTACGCATAACTCTCTTAATATAAATATATAAATTTAAAGTAAACAAAATAATAAATAATTATTATCTACCTTTTATTTATACATAATATTTATGTGACTTTTAAACAGTGATGCACGGAAATAACTTTCGACTTTTTTTACTACTTCATCCGGTCAAAGATAGTTATTGTTTCGGATATCAACATGGTCTTCAAAACTCTACTTTAACCACCAATTTTAATTATAATATATTTAAAAAATCTAATAAAATTATAATATTAGGGAACTTTGTTTCGAGACGAATCTGTACATATAATTTTTTTTTGCATCTAATCTAAATATTTAAAAAGATATCACTAACTAATATTTTAATATTTTGACTATACGTATCTCAAACCGTCGAGCTTTTATGAAACGGATGGAGTACTAATGTTTTGGTTTCTTAAGAAACAGAGGCAGAGAGAGGGAGGCTTGTTGAGTGCAGGGATGGACGGCCGCGCGGGGGTGGCCGCGTTGTTCGGCGGCGGTTTGCGCGTGTCAGGATTGGCGTTGTTGTTGCCGGTGGCGATGCCAGCCACGCCTCGGCTGGCCGGACAACGGTTAGCCATAGCAACGTGGCCAAGTGCTACGTCTCCATCTCCGACGACCTCTCTTTTGCTGTTCCAGTTTGGCGTGACGACTCGCTTTTCTTTAAGCTATCTGTTAGTATTTAGTCTTTTTTAGAGGATGAATACTTTTACCGCAGTCTTCTGAATTCTTTAGTCCTGTCTGGCCGCCTAATTACATGTTAACCATGTTATGGGAGCAGTGTGTCACGATTCCACTTGATTACCACAGATGAACAACAAGCACGGAAGACAATTCCCGTTCAACACTAAGTATCAAAGCATTTGGGATACAACTGAGGAGAATTGGAGGCATAGACCAGGAGAAACAATAGGCGAGGAAGGAGCAGGAGACTGGGAAATCAGAGAAGAAAGTTGGGGAAGAACACAGGTGAACGAGAAAGAGTTCAGGACAATCTCATTTCTTCCCCCTTTGGCTGGCTGCTGCTTCATGCTCTTGTACTGCCCTGCACTCAGCCAAGTGGGCCCTCGTCCAAGGCCCAAGGCCCACGAACAGGCCCACGTCCGTGACATTCCTCCTCTTGAATTTTCGTCATTCCTCAAGCCGATGATAAGAACTCCGTAGATCAGAACCACCAGGGTCCCATGGAAATTGGAAGTATAGACTTCTGCTCTTGGTGGAGTGGTACCTCAGGAGCTCAGCAATCGTGTTCCTGTTCGAGGAGTCCTCAAGGATGCCAAGCTGCAGATTCTTGGAGAAGACCTCATAGAAGTTGTTGTAGTCCTCCTGATTCTCGGCAATTCCCAAGAAAAGCTCAATGCACTTTTTGACAAGGTTCTTGCGGATGACCTTGAGAACCTTGGGTTGCTGAAGCGCCTCATGGGAGATGTTGAGAGAAAAGTCCTCAGAGTCAACAATACCCGTGACAACGTCAAACCACTCTGGGATCATCTCCTCATAGTTGTCCATGATGAATACACGGTGCACATAGGGCTTGATGCTGTGGAGCTTCTTCCTGATGTCAGAAAGATCGCAGGAGGCCCTCTTGGGAACAAAAAGGATAGCCTTGAATTCAAACTGACCCTCCACAAAAAAGTGCTTGACGGCAAAATGTTCCTCCCAGTCGATAGTCGAGCTCTTGTAGAAGGCAGCATACTCCTCCTGGGTGATTTCCTCAGGCTTCCTCATCCAGATAAGCTTCTGCTTGGTGACCAATGACCACTCATGCGAAACCTCCTTGATCTTCTTCTTCTTCTTCTCATTGGTATGACCACTCAATGTCAGACTGCAAGCGCTAATAGATCGTCCACGGGGATTAGTCTGGTGAAGAGCCCATATCTTCAAGGTGTTGTCAGTTGATGCAGAGATAAGTGTTGTTGGATCCAAGAAGCTTACATAGCTGACAGTTTTTTTATGTCCCAGAATAGTACACCCAGGGATTCTTGCATTCCTCAGATCATAACAATATATCTTGTAATCGGCTGAGCCAAAAGCTAACATATGAGAGGAGTATAGGGAGAATTGCACACAGCACACATTGGCCACATTTCTGAAGGTATCGAGGCAATTTGTCTGATTAACACTCCAAACTTTCACGCACCCATCATCACTCCCACTTGCCAACTGAGTTGGATCCACCTCTGAGAAACTCACAAACCAATCTCTTTTGCGGTACTCAGTAAGCTGTGTAACTCCTTGACCAGAGCTTGCATCCTGTAACTGAACAGTACCATCATAATCTGTTGGTGCCAAGTAGTTCTTTATGTAGTTGCTCCAATAGACAGAACTAAGCTTGGACGTGCTAGGCATCTCTATCAATGGATAATGAATATCAACACTGTCACTTAAAAGAGCATCAAATTCGAATAGTTTATCTTTCTTTGAAACCCCAGTAGCAGCAAAATATTCTTCATCCCGGTCAAAACTCAAAGAACAAATCACATTTGGAGAGTTAAGTATATCTGCATTCTTCAAAATTCCGCGTACTTCAAACTTACTGTGCCATGCGTATTTGCATAAACCATCAAAAAGGCATCCCAGACGGTCTGTTTGCTCATTCACAGCATCAACATCACTGTGAAGTTGGTAAAAGTTTTCACGAACCCGCAAAGCTCCATTATCCAAACGTTTGGTTACAATAGTCCCAGAAGTGTCAACTGCGGACCTCATGGAGTAATATGCATTCTCAAGCTGCTCCAAATTCCTCATCACCCTCTCCTCATGGAGTAATATGCTTGACCTACACAATGATGAAAGCAAACCTGACAATGATGCACATCTTGGGGCATTTGCTGAATCTCCTGTCAAATGATTAGAATCTGCTAGTACATCCATGTCCTTTAAACTAAATCCCATCCTCATTGAGTGTCTTCTCGGAACCTCTACAATATCCGTTTGTAAGCTTGCAAGATCTACTAATAGCTTGGCAGTCTGCATCTCCTTTTCTTCTTTCAGCTTAGAAAGGAAATTCAGCAGCAAACCAGATTCTGTGTTTTCAGCAACTCTTGCAGTAGTGCCCTTGCTCTTCATGACCCAACGCACCGGGCGACGAGTGATGTGCACTCGTGACATCCTCTTGACGATACTCTGTACTGCATTCATCTTCTTTGCACAAGTGTCTTCAGTTTGATTCTTTTCACCGACACTTTCCATGCTTCGTACCGCACTCACTCCGTTTGGACCAGTGTCTTCAGCATGCTTCTTTTCTTCAATGCCATCTGTGCTGAGTGTGTTGCTCTCCTGAGAAGTAGGCATTGTGCTAAACTCTGCTGGACATACTTGAGATGGCACAAATACGATACCATTTGTATTTGCTATGTCGTGTTGCATGCTATTGTTCACTGAGGCATCAGGAAAGGACACGTTCTTCACAGGGTCAATACAACGACTGACAGACCTGCCTTCTGCACCAACTTCAGGGCCATTTTCACTGGTACTTGACACAGCTAGTATACGATCATCTGAGATAAGACAAAGTTGCCCTTCAGCAATGCTAATTTGATTGGATACTGTCAGTTGATCCACCATCAGAGGTTTAAAGGCAAAGTGCTGCTTGGATGCCACAACTTTTGATGCCTCCAAATGATAACTGATATCCAGCCAGCAGCAATTGTCCCACATGCACCAACCATGGCAGGCTTCGCGAGCTTGAGCTGCCTTAGGCCAAGATGGAAATCCCACGTGAGCTACAACGCTATCCATACCTTCCTGTACATGCACCTCATCCACTGGTCCCCATCGACCAAAGACTTGACGCAGTGCCTCCTCAGTCACTTGCCCCGGGTAGAGCAGATGGCGAATGGTGATGCGCAGTAGGACTCTAGCCGATGTCACGCCTTGCATCTCCTGAGTTGCCATTTCGTCGAACATGTGGTGAGCAATGGACTGTGACTCGGCTCTGAGAGGGTCGCGGATCCGCGCGACGGAGAAGACTGGTGAAGCCGTGGCGTGATATAGATCGGCGACGGCGCGACGCTGATGACGCGAAGCACAGAAGGCCAGGCGGCGATCGATGTCGACGTGAGACGATGAAGACCGGCCGGTGCGGACGACGGAGCGCGCCGGAAAGCAGGCTGGTTGGACGGCGGCAGGGATGCGGCGGATGCGGATGCGACGACAGGGACGTGACTGCTTCAATCGAAGGAACCAGAGTCGGGAAACAAGAGTTTGTGCGGAAATGCCCGGAACCACGCTCGTGATTCCAAGCTCTCCAACCCTCGTCTGGTATTTTACCCCTCAAAATCGAATCAGTCAACACAAATGAGACGTGCGGAAGACTATGGATCGGCCTGCTCTGATACCAATTGTCACGATTCCACTTGATTACCACAGATGAACAACAAGCACGGAAGACAATTCCCGTTCAACACTAAGTATCAAAGCATTTGGGATACAACCGAGGAGAATTGGAGGCATAGACCAGGAGAAACAATAGGCGAGGAAGGAGCAGAGATCGGGAAATCAGAGAAGAAAGTTGGGGAAGAACACAGTGAACGAGAAAGAGTTCAGACAATCTCATTTCTTCCCCTTTGGTCTGGTCTTTGCTTCATGTTTTGTATCGCCTCAAGATTTCACCAAGTGGGCCTCGCCCAAGGCCCAAGGCCCACGAACAGGCCCACGTCCGTGACACAGTGGCGGAGAGTGTAAGGCTGTATTTCGTATAACTCTAGCTCTATCAGATTTACAGATCTAGTGGAGCCGTGTATTCCTAACTTCACCAAATCCATGGAGCTAGAGTTGTGGGTATATTAAGAGTGTTTTGGTGGGTCATCTTATTTACATTTTAGACTACAAATATAAACTTAATTCACTTTATTTTAGTCTACAAGTTTCAGATCTAAGATAAAGTTAGAATCTAGAGTTTTACCAAACAGGGCTTAAGGAGCCAACAAGGATCGTGGCCTCCTCTTCATTTGCCAAAAAAAAAAACAATTAGTATTTGATGGTTTTTCTTAGTCACAAATAGTTGTTGCTTTAGACATCGATATAGTATATAAAACACAATTTTAATCACTAATTTCTGTTATAATATACCTATAAAACCCGATAATACTATAATATTATAAAAATATTTTTAGATAAATCTACACATATGATTTTCATATACCTAATTTAAATATTTAAAAATATATTAACATTCAAAGTTTTAAAAGTTTAACTGTATCTATATCCAAAATAACCATTATTTGTGAGCGAAGGAAGTGACAAATTGGCCCTTTCTTCTCAAAGTAAAGTTTTTTTTTTCTTTATAGTTTCTTCGAGATTGGCCCTTTCTAGATTGCTACTGTGAAGCATATACGACTGTATCCATGGTATCAAGCATGACAACAATGTAATTGTTAGGATCCACGAAGAAAGGCAGTTTGAGCCTACGATGGGATAATTTCTGATGGGAAAACGAAAATTGATCGATGAATGATGACTATCTTCTCGGAAATGGTATTGGATAAGTGCGTAGGTGCTGTGCTCGTGTATGATGTAGCACGCCAGACAGGATCTTTCGGATGCCAAAACTTGTCAATTTCTACATCTGAAACGAGTTCCCCATGCCAAACTATTCGAAGTGCTCCAAACACCACACGTTAGGTGGCACATGGTAATCATATTGTAGTTTCTTGCGGCCGCTCATGGAAGCAGGTTTTAGTTACTAAACATTTCCTATCAGCCACATTCATGTATTCAGTCGCGTAACAACATTAGGCTATTGTCAGCATCAAGGGCAATATACTTTCGTGTTGGATTGTGCCATGAAATTGCTAACGCTGAACATGTTGTGTTGGAAGATTGGCATCAACCGGTGCAAATGTCATTGCTAGTTGCATTCGAACTGCAGACAGATACTATTTACGCATAAGTTCAATACAAACTATTATCAGCTGCTTACAGCGAACCTGGCAGCTATATTTTCAACGCATCAGCTTTGAGCACAATGAACTGACATGTTGAGGACATGTCTCAGAGTACAGAGATGCATAATAAACTGCACATACTAAACCATGACTCGATGCCATCTTATTCAGAAAACGTACACCTTAGTGTACACATCATTCTTATCATTGAGCCAGAATACCATCTTATTTGGTATCAAGTTGTTGAAGACTGTACCAAAAGAATGACCCCAAACAGTTCTTGTTATCCTGAACACCTGCAAGCTGGATAGAACTGTGACTAACACTACAGTAAACCGGCCGAACCTTGTTGTCGGTTGCTGGCTTTTTAATTGATCATCAGGGGCTTCCCCTGCTGCTTTTCACATCAAAAACACTACAGTAAACCGGGAAATTAACGCCGCCATATTAATTAACGCCGGTTTAAGAATAAGCCGACGCATTAATTAATTAACGCCACCGAGAGGTGACCGACGCATTAATTAATTAACGCCGTTTAAGAATAAGCCGACGTTAATTAATTAATTAACGCCACCGAGAGGTGACCGACGTTAATTAATTAATTAACGCCGGCTTATTCTGGACCAACGCATTAACAGAATTAACGCCGTCCGAAATGCCGGTATTTAAATTAACGCCGCCAGCCCGCCGACGTAATATTTGGGATAAGGCCCCGCTTTTTCGCCGCGCCCGACCGACGCGAAATATTTTTCGCGCTTAGCTTCCTTGCCCACGCCGCCCAAGAACCCGCCGCCGCGCTTCGCCCACGCCATCAGCGCCTTACCACGCCGCCCTCGACATCAACCGAAGCTTGGGAGGGCTGCGCGTTCCTCGACATCAACGCCGCCACGCCGCCCACGCCGCCGCCTTCGCCCACGCCATGCCACCGCCGCGCCTTGCCCAAATAACTCCACCCTCATCGACGAAGTTCATCCCCACCATCGAGGGCGAGAACGGCATCTCGCTACACCCATCCGGAGAGGCTTCTGTGCATCGATACTACACGCTTTGCATCTGCTGGATACAAACATGCATGTTCATCCTGCACATGTGGCTCTGTTTGGTTGCATGCGTGTTCACATTACAGCAAACTTCGATCAATTGTAACTTAAAAGCTTCCTTTATGCTGACTTCGGTAAGATGCAAGCAATGCCCATCAGTTGTGCTGTAACATGAATCGAGGTGTGCTCTGACGCTAATACAAATACAATGTCTTATGACCAGATGAGATTAGTGTAATGCTCGTCCTTATTCCTTAACTCATTCTAGTTTTTATTCAGGATAGCACAGAACATATGACCAGATGAAATTAGAGTAGTGCTAGTCCTTATCAGAGCAAACTAGTACAGGTGTACATGCCAACAACTATACTATGGAACTGGTCAAATCTATTGAAAATGTGATTCAAGCTTCAGAGCGATAAACAAATACTACGTACTGTAAGAACTAAGGAGCAGAAAAATATGTTTGTCAGGCTATAGAATGGCCACTGTTCTCCTGAATATAAAAGCGAAAGTTGTGCAGTTGTGCCAAAATTTATGAAATGGAGATGCTGAATAAACTGAGAATTCACATTTAGCTAAAAGTAAAGTTTGTCTTATCTTATTTTGTGTTTTCTCAGAATCTCTATTCTTCTCCCTTTATGACCGTAGGCCTTACACCATCCTTTCACTGCAACGAATCCTGAAGATATGAATGATCTTCCATTAGCTCGTGCCTTGGCATATGACATGAGTTACTTCCTGTTTGAATCTTATAATACATTCTCAAGCTTATTTATGATCTTATTGGAAGTTTTCGTGTATTATATCTTTGATAAATAACCATACCTTCACACAGATGCAAGTGTTCTTTTATATTCAATGGGATACATATTGTTTAGTTACTCAGAAAAGAATTTAAATTTTACATGGAGAGAGTAAGCTGGTCTTTTATTAGAGATTAAATTTCAACAGTGTAGTGGTGAACTTAACAACAGTTTCTTTCCTCAAATCTTACAAAAAATGCAAACCTCAGCCCGTGTGAGTTTGTACTTCATGATTCAATGAGTGTTTTGTTTGCTGGTAAGCTAGCTGTTTCATTGTTTGTGAACTTTAAAGTGGGAAGAAAAGAGAAGATACTTAAACAGAAAGGGACAAGAAGAAAAGGGAAAACCAGTGTGTTAGCCTCTCCTAGAACTTACTACTAAAAAGCAAGTGTAAAGGTGCATTTGAGAAAAAGCAGGGTTTAGTTTGCAAGTGGCTGCTTTGTTTTAATTTTGTAACTGAAGCTGTAGGCCAAAGAAAAGCAATGGATGTGTGTGAAAAGGATAACCGTTTTCAGGTTTTGTTGTCTAAAACAGAGTAATCACAACAAGCAGGATTGTTCTTGGTAATGGACGTTTTAGCTCAGTGTCTAGCATTGTGAGCGGCTGTATCGAATAGATAGTATAGTATCATGGAAGGATATTGATTTTATAAGGTGAGAATTCAAAAACAGATTTGGGTAATGTTATATATGTGCCATGTGTTGTTGTATGTTTGGCCTTGTATTTGTCCATGAGCCATGTGCTGTTGTATGTGCCATGTGGATAAAGTTATTATAGCTATTGTATGTGCCTAGTTTTACTTAGTTAATTGGAAAAAGAATATATTGATTTGTCACATGTTTATTTTTTTTAAATTTATATATCCATTATGTGCTTATAAATATATATTTGAGTAATGGATTATCGTCGGATTTTTATTTTTGATTTCAAATCACATAGTGTCACGAAACCTATGCGTCACCCGTTTCGGATCGGCATGTCTCACATGTGTCATATGTGAGATGTGCTGGTCCGGAATTGTCCCTTTTTTGGACAGCCTCGGAGTGGATGACAAAGTGCGGTATTTATGACGAGCCACAGAGGCGAATGAAATTTCGGCGTCATAACCTGTTGTTCTCCCGCACCATATCCGGCGTGCAGGTGGAGAACAAGCAAGTTATCCGCCAAATTTCATTCGACTCTACAGCTCGCTATAAACCGCTTTGTCACCACTCTTGGGTGGGTTTAGGACATATCCTTTCCTATAGATGTAGGGTCGTGATATATAGAAACAAAATGAACCTTATAATCATGTTGATTTAACCTATATAGCCTCAAGTATGGGTGACGCACCGATGGATGTATGAAGGTTGGGAGAAAAGTGGGGC
This sequence comes from Guadua angustifolia, assembly GCA_036346375.1. NCBI lineage: Eukaryota > Viridiplantae > Streptophyta > Magnoliopsida > Poales > Poaceae > Guadua > Guadua angustifolia. The sequence goes on from CM070521.1 coordinate 45,295,118, forward strand.
TCACTCGACCGAGTGGACGGTCAAGGCTACCGCTTTTGTCGATCGTGCCTTCGTATGTCTAGTCTTGTTAAGGTGAAGTGCCCATGCAGAAGTGCCGTAATTTCCACCCCAGACAAGAAATCGATGTCTCGCACTCGTGTGTCGGTTCGGGCCATGCCAAGCTTTGAGTTGTGGGTACATCATGGTGAGTCACGTGCTCAAGGACCCGGGTTGCGGATGAAGAGGAAGATGATAGGGCGGGCGATGATAGGATGGATGAGATGCTAGAAGCTTTGCGCCCAGAGATTAACGAGACTCGGAGGATCCGCCAACACGTGAGGTTCGGGAGTTCTTGAGCTACTTAAAGCTTCAAGAGTCATGCACTAACACACGAAAGTGACCCAAATTTTGCTTTTTGTGACGCTGCTCATGGCCATTAAGTCCAAGTATTTCTTTTCCAATAATTGTTACAATGATCTCATGGAATTGATCTCGATATACCGCCGTGAATCATAAGATGCCTAGAGACATGTACCGCCTAAGAAGTTGTTGTCCGTCTCTGTGATGAAGTATGAGAAGATTGATGTGTGCAAGGATAACTGCATGCTTTTCTGGAAGGAGCATGAGAAAGAGAAGCATTGCTTAGTGTGTAAAAAACCAAGATTTGTTGAGGTGGTGAACGAAGAAGGTGAAAAGGTAACGACCGAAGTTGCACACAAGCAACTTCGGTACATGCCTCTCACACCTAGGTCAAGCGTTGTTTATCTCAAAACGAAGTGCAGTGCACATGAGGTGGCACAAAGAAGGTGTGCGTGAGAACGACGGAGTAATGGTGCACCCGCCGATAGTGAGGCATGGAAGGCTCTAGATAGCTTTGACGAGGACTTCGCGAGGATGCGAGAAATGTTCGATTGGGTTGGCGATCGATGGTTTCACGCCTTTCAACACAACCGCCAAGATCATACTCGTGGTTGCCGCCTCTTTGCTATTCCATACAACCTTCCACCTTCCTTTGCATGAAATATGAGTTTATGTTCTGTGCCTCATCATACCCGCCTGAACATCCCGGAAAGCGCCTCAATGTGATGCTCAAACCCTTGATCAAGAGTGAAAAAATTATGGACAGGGGTAGAGGCGATGATCGCTATAAGAAATGTAAATTCAACCTTCGTGTTGCATATTTGTGGTCTTTTTCGATTGTGTTTGGTTTGATAGCAAACATGGGACTCATCAAAACCAGTATGGGATGGTAGAAGTCAAACACAACGAACGACTACATGGCTATGACAATTTTATCCTTGCTCATCAAGTTGAGCAGTGTATTATATGCCATATCCATGCACAAGACCGAAGTGCTTGGTGGGTTGTGTACAAAGTGAATCCCGAGAATGGTTACATACTCTCGGTGATCTTTGGTTATCTTGATAGCCACCGAGGCCATGGAGGTTGTTGAGGTTTTCCAAGATGAAGAATTGCCAAGCACTTTTGATATAGAGATCGGTCCAGTCTCGATTCTTTAGTCGGAGACCGTGGAGATATAACGATTCCTAAGAAACGGAAAAGACAACCAATCAAGAAAAAGTAACAAGTCGCCCTTAGAAAGAAGGAGACTACATCATCGCGACATTGATGAATTTTGACAAGTAATTTTGTGTGTTTATTATCTTGTTCATTCGTGCATTATTATTGTTGTTGTACTAACTTGATATTTTTCTTTCAACAGATGCCTCGATCGATCAAGCGGTGGCGAAGGATTCTCGATGGTAGGAGGAAGTCCAAGAGTTCGTGACGAGGAGGCCTTGTTTGCAGTAGCGCTCAAGCGCAAGTAGACGGCGGCTTTGTTGAGTCCGATGGAGCCTAAGTTGCAGAGTCGTAGTGTTCCTTTGCAGAGTGGAGAGGTAACAAAGCTTTTGATGTGTACTTCATGTCTAAACATAAATATGACATAAATATAACTGCCTCTTGTATTATTTCGCAGGTGAGACGACGGAGGAAGAAGTGGTCACGCCACGGATGTTGATGCAGTAAATATTCTCTTAATTTATTTGATTCTTATCTTCTTTATTCATTCATTATTATTATTGTTGTAGCTGGGATTGAGGAGCATCAGAGGCCGATGTCGACGCAGTAAACTAGAATGTTATATTCTCATAATTTATTTGATTATTATCTTCTTTATTCATTCATTATTATTGTTGTTGTAGCTGGGATCGATGAGGATTAGGAGGCCGATGTGGGCCAAGGGGATGAGGACCCAATGGGTGTAGGGATGGCAACGGGTCCGGGTACCTCCGGTCCAACCTCTATGGACCAACCCAAACCCAAATTTAGACCCAAACCCGAACCCGAATCACCACGGGTCCAATCTCGCACCAGACTAACCCGATGGGTACCCGACTAACTCCGATGGGTTGGTGCACCGACCCATTACCATATAGAGCAAGTTTTGAAATTTGATTGCCTTTTTTTCAATTTTTTCGCCGACGGCCTACCACCAAGTAGTTCGATGTCAAGACGCCGTGAGATGGCCCGCGACGTTCGGCGTTCTCATCTAGGCCGAGCAAAGGCCCTCCTTTTGTAACCCGCTTCACCGAGCAGTGGCTTTCGCCAGCGAGGCGGTATTAATGTTCTCGCCGCCGTCGCCGGTGCAGAGAGGTCGATCGTCGGTGTGCACGCCCAAAGGCCGCCTAAAGACTCACATAGTCGGTCGTGTCACCGAGCCGAGAGGTTGGGTGGCTGCCTTTCTATCCTAACTCGAGCAATGAAAAGATCCCGCCAAGTCTCTCGATTTAACGAATACGACTCAAGTCACCCGCCCAAATCCTATAAACAAGGCTCGACCTTCATGGCCGTGAAAAGGTTGAAGAGCAAAATCCTTAAACACGTGAGAAAAGGTTGAAGAGCAAAAAAAAAGTGAAACACTCATTACACGCGGAGATCAGACGGTCCGGTTCTGGTACCCACGGTCCAAAATGAGACCCGCACCTGCACCTGCACCAAATATTATATTGTGGGTCCAAATTTGGACCAGACCTGACCATCGGCCGGTACCTGATGCACCGGACCACTCGGTATTTTTGCCATCCCTAAATGGGTGGGGATACGACCGAGGGTTCTACGGAGCCCACCGAGGTTTAGGAGGAGCCATATCTGCCGCCGCCTCCAAATACCAGACGGAGGAGGACAAGGTTGTGATCACACTGCTGGCTTATAGGTTTGTATTTTCTAAACCATGTCTTATTTCATTTCTTTCCTAACTGGAACTATATCATTTATATGTCTTGCAGTTCATGGGATGACTCGGGTTTGACTACAGAGGGCACCATAGGCGGGTTAACTACGTGCTAGGTAACCTCTCGCCGCTTGCACTACCTCGGGTTGGTCACAATGCCAATGGCGAGCAATTTGTTGCTACTAGTTGGGATCATTACCGCTTGTTCTAATGCCGAGCACTTGAATGCTCGAGGCGCTTTGGAGTGACTTTTGGGTAAAATTCTTTGTGCCGCTTGGTATTGGTTCAACTGTCGATTCTTTACTATTCAAACTATTCTTTGTGATGAACAATTGCGGTTGCGTTACTGCTTATCGACGTGCAAACATGGAGCATGCTCGTAGAGTTTTCCATGTAAATGCACGCTGGGTGACCAAAGATGCATTGTCTAATGCTCGGATTCAAGCAACAAATCTTTACTTGAGGCAAGTTAAAGGGCAACGGATTAACAGGACTTGCGGGTCTTTAGAAACTTACTTGACCGAGGAAGAGTACGGGCAGGTAAAACAACAAATATTGGAGCTATTTGAGTTTAACGTTTCTTGGTAATGTTGTTTTAATGTATTAATATCTTTGTGCAGGTCATGATTCCATGGTTGGGGACCGTCTAGAAGCTTACTGTGCTCTTTGCTTGGCGTTGGGCTTCACCGAGTTCATCGCCAAGTCAAAAAGAGCCGAGATCGCCGAGGCAAAGAATTAAAGCACACGATGGCGCCGATGGACATATGCGTAAAGCTAAGCGCATGGTAAGTCTGGCCGTAGCAATCTTTTGCAAAATACATGTTACCAAGTATATGTATGCACCTAACTTATGTCTACAGGAGGCTCGGACCGGTGTTCAGCCGAGTGATATTGAAGTGTACGTGGAAGGTCATAAAGGTCGAGACCCGACACACCCCGAAAGGGCCAGCAATGACGAGAATGACTAGTGATCTACCGTTAGTGGTCACAATTTTGATCCAATTCAAATTAAGTTGTTTGATTTGCAGTTCCCATTTAAAGTGTCCGATTTGGTTATGTAGGAGAAATATGGCGAGGAAATGGTCAAGCGCCATGGTGAAGACTATGATTGAGGAAGGAACCGCTTGACGGCGTAGCTGTGCATGCTAGTGGAGGCGGCAAGGCCCATGGACGGTGAGATGTCATACCTTCTAAAATTTCATGAAGTCATAATTTCAAGTGCTCAAGCCTTTGTGGTCACGCATTTTGAAGGTACTCCATGTTCATCGGAGTGATCGACCGGCGGTGGTGCGAGGTGAGAGGATCTTCTTCGTCCCTGCACTCGGGGTTGGTAGCCGCCGCCTCCTCGAGGAGGTGAGTTGGAGGTTACTAGGTCTGCGGAGGAGCTGCGCCAACGTGATGATTATGCAAGGGCGCAGCAAGAGTACTACGCTTCATACCAGGCACAACAGCAAGCGGCGATTCAAGTAAGTCCGAGTCTTCAATCTATTGCATTTAGAGAATATATTAATTCAAAATACTTATACATTGTATTTGTAGGCAATGTTCCAGGCGATGGGGCAAAACATTGTCTTTCCACCGTTCCAGCCGCCGCCGCCACCGCCACAATGGGGGATGTATCCTCGGCACCTCCCTGCACTCGGTATTCTTGCTAAACATTGTGAATCGAGTTGAACTTAGTCAATCTAGCTAATATTAGTTTGTTGTACCTAATCTTGTTCAAACTAGCTACATTTAGTCAATCTAGCTAAACTTAGTCATTTCTAGCAAGACTCAGTGAATCTAGCAAGACTAAGTATCTCTAGAGTCAAGTTTGAGGAATTTAGCGATATTTAGTTCATTTTTGCTAAACTTGGTCCGTTGTAGTTAAACTTTGTAAATGTAGTTAAATTTACTCAATATGGCTACACTTACTAATTTCTAGCTAAACTTTGTCAAAACTTGTAAATCTAGTAAAATTTGATCAATCTAGCTATAATTGTTGCCTTATGTAGGATCAACGGCACTGGCCCTCGTCTTACAAGACTACCGCAACACTTGCAAAGACTCGCAGATCCCGGTTCGTTTCTTACTTGTCTCCTTATGGTACATTCATTCTTATATTATTGTTTAATCTTGCATTTTCTTGTGTAGGGAACCGACGTGCAACCGCCTTTGTCAACGCGCTTTTTGCTTTGGATCAGCGGCTTAACTCCAATCAACCGGATGGCGGCCAAAGAATTGTAGATTGTTTCATAGTTGTGTCACTTTGGATGGATGTGTATAATCGAGTTGAACTTTGGATGTATTTGTAGTTGTGTCACTTTGGTCTTTTTGGATGTTATGACAATTTGGACATTATGATGGATCGATAACTTGATTATATGCATGTTCTCAGTTGGATTGTTTATATTCGTGAATTATATGTGTTGATATGTGAATTATCGTCAATGTTGATTATATTATGTATTGAATTGTGTGGCTAAACATGAAAATAGGGTAAAAGTTGCCTCGAATTACTAATTAACGCGGCCAAGGCGTACCGACGTTAATTAGCCCCTAATTAACGCCGGCCAAGGGCTCACCGACGTTAATTAGCCGCTAATTAACGCCGCCAAGGGGTCACCGACGTTAATTAGTAACCCCGCACTGTTTTGTCCGACAAATCTCCGACAAAACACCGCTAATTAACGTCGGCCAGCCTAAGCCGACGCATTACTAATTAACGTCGGCTAAACAAAGAGTCGACGTTAATTGGCGCGTCACGCATTAATTAACGTCGGCAATGACGTTAATTGCTTAATTAACGCCGATTAACTATCGTGGGCCAAAAGCCGACGTTAATTAGTGTTTGCCGACGTTAATTACAATTAACGTCGGCAAATTGCTAATTAACGTCGGCTTTTGGCCGATGTTAATTTGCGGGATTACTGTAGTGTAATCAGTCATAAAGATATTGTGATTAATCTGAAGTGTGTGCACAACAGGAATTTCTTGTAAATATGCTAAATGCAGAACTCAGACTTAACAAAACGCATATTTTAGACTGAAAGCATAGGATAAAGGAAAATAAAGGCGTAGAAATGTCTACTTGTGTTACACAACTCTGCAAATGGATATCTACATACAGATAATGAATCAAACCCACCATGCCCCCTATACATTCCCGTTTCTCTCAATATCATCGGGCATGCCCTTGCCTTTTCGTTTAAAAAAAAAAACTGTGGACAATAGAATCCTGTTATATTCAAAGTATGAGAACCAATTGTTTCCAATTTGTGGTCAACCTTTTTACAGATTATAGATAAGTGGTAGAGAAGTTTGAGGAGCCTACACTAACAGGGCAGTGCAAATTTTTGGCATTCGCGATAGCGAATGCACACATGCTTGGGCATTGCTTGAGAAAGAAGAAGATTGCTAGGTGAATGAGCTACTTCATGTCCCATGTGGTTTGGCGGGCCGCTATTTATTGGAGGCCTAATTTGGCAATCGATGACTTCACTTGATGCTTACACAACTAGACTCAGACCCTAGATACATGCAACGACCATAGAGCAAAAGAGAGGGTATGACTGAACGCCTCTCCTTCACAAGAATATGGCAGCCAACCGAGTCAAGGGCGCTTGACACGCGTTGTAGAGAGTGGATGTTGGGGAGACAGCGAGGGCGTGGGTGTATGGCGATGGGCAACCTGCCACGACAATAGCAAGCGAATAGGAAAAGCAGTGTAGCGTGAATCAGCGAGTGCCTGACCGGCTAAGTGGGCTGACTAAAATAGCAAGTAGGCAATGTGAGGCTCTCTTCTGATTTATGATTTTTTTGGTCAATTGTAACTATGTAAATGGATTGAATAGAGACAATAGCCGACTTGTTTGATTGATTGTTGTTAACTTGTTCATAGATTTACAAAAGTTTGACAAGAGAATATTATACAAGTATTTCTCAAATAATAAAATATTATTAGTAACTCTTGAACTAATAAGAATACAACACAAGCTTTTTTTTTTGAAAATGGAAGCATTATTATTAATTTCAAGAACATTACATTGAGATAATACAATTCCTTGAAATTACTTCCGCCTCCGCTTAACGATAAGCACACGTACCAAACAATAAGAAAAAGTAGCACACACACTAATGACCAACAATCCAAGACTAGACCGCCACCCATGTGCCGGAATAGAAACTGTACACCAGATCAAGCATTGAGTAGCCTCCTCCAACGAGGTCGCAGCTTCGCTTTTTCGCAACACGTACCCACGACGTAGCTGAGGGTAATAGCAAAAATAACTCGCAAAGGAGAAGAGTTGGTTTTCTTTTGAAATACAATATCATTCGACATAGCCATATAGCCCAACACGTAGTCAAAGACCAAGAAGAACTAGGTTTCTAGCGGTTGCACCAAAACCCCTAGCCAACTTCCAAACATATTAGCGACGACGTTGGACTAGATATGCTAAAAGCTAAATATATTAGGTTCCGATAAAGATGAGCAAAACGGCAATCAAAGAACAAATGCCTAATTGTCTCAGATTCTTGACAAAAACAACATGTTCGACAACCTTGCCGATTATGTTTTGCTAAATTGTCTTTAGTCAATTACGCCTCTCAAGATACCACAAAAACACCTTGATTTTTAGTGGAACTTTAAGCTTCCATAATCTTTTGTTTAAATTTGGCACATCATTTTTAATCAATGCTTGATAATGAGATTTCACCGAGAATTGACCATTTTGGCATAAATTTCAGCGAAACTCATCATCAATCTGCGTTAGATTAATATTAACTATTCGTGAAAGTAATTCACTCCACGCAACTAACTTTGGTCCAATTAATGATCTTCGCCAAGAAATGTTTGGTTGTGATGTTGATAAAACCTCAAAGAATTGTTGTAAACTTGCTTTAACAATGCTATATAGTCTAGGTAATCGATCTTTTAGAGTTCTATTACCAAGCCGATATCCTCCCGTAACCTCACCGCGATCCATTATTAATTTTGAAGGTGCCAAAACAAAGGAAGTTTTGCTTTACTTTCATTAAACTAGACCAGAAATGTGAATCTCCTGGTTTCCACTCAGCTTGCACTTATGGCCGGGAACCTAAATATTTATTCCTAAGTAGTTGTTGCTAAGTACCCTCTGATGTTAAAAGTTTAAACAACCATTTGCTAAGAAGAGCGATATTCTTAAGGTTCAAATCATGAATCCCTGCATCGCCTTTGATCTTTCGGTTGACATAATATATTCCACTTAGCAAGTCGATATTTCCTCTTATGCTCATCCCCTTGCCAATAAAAACGAGAGCGAAAGTATTCCATTTTTTTAAGCACACCTCTAGGAATCGCAAAAAAGGACATCATATACATAGGCAGGCTGCTTAACACTGAATTAATCAATGTCAGTCGACCTCCCACCGACAGATGTTTACCCTTCCAACTACTGAGCCTCTTTTCAAAGCGTTCTTCGACCATATTCCATTCTGATTTTCGTAATTTTCTATAATGAATGGGAATACCTAAGTACTTCAAAGGTAGCGTGCCATGCTTACAACCAAATAGCTGTATGTATTGTTCTAAAGAATTTTGAGCATCCCCCAAAGCAGAATAACTCGCTTTTATGGAAATTTATTCTTAACCCTGAAATTTGCTCAAAGGCACATAACAATAACTTCATATTACGTGATGTCGATGATGTGGTGCACGAGGAGTTTCCCAACGTCAAGGCAAATCGCTTGATAATTTACCAATGAAGTCACGGAAGTCATAATCGAATGGCGCAGGGGTCATCGAGAATGTGCATCGTGCTAATCAGCGATGAGGGTATTATGCCGATGATGTGCGATGGTTGATGCCGGGTGCAGCAGCTGTGTTCACCGGAAAACAAAATGTGGTGGATCATACAAGAGGTATGAATCTAAATAACTTTAATTCGGGAATGGGCTTCACGAGTAAAAGGTCTAACCTTTTGCCGCTGATGGTACCTCTTTGGCGATGTTAGTGTGTTGAGCAAAGCAATGTCTCGACGGCCGCAAAGAACCTGGACTCGGATCGAGGTTTAAGACGATGGTCGGCTCTCATGGGCGTCATTTTCGCCTTCGACTTCGCATTACACGGAGCCGTAAATATTCAACCGATAAGCCTCGCTGCTTTTACTACAAAGTCGATGATAGTTCTGCAATGAACTTATACAATTTAGGCTTTCGATTATCATCGAAGTTGTACCAAACCGATTTAGTTAAAGCTCTGCACGGGCTGAAAATGATAGAGTTCAATTGCTTCCAGCTAGCCAAAGGGTGCATGAAAATGGTGCTGTTGATGGTACTATGGTCAATCTCATAGAGTCAAGTGATGACGAAGATCTTGATGCTAACAAAGGGCTTACTTGCACACTTGGTTCAAGACGTTTGAAGTTGACATGCGATGGAGGATCTAGATATGCGATATGTGATATCTTGGCCTCCTCTCGGATGTCACGAGAATCGGAAAGGAAGAAACAAAAGAACTAACAATAATAAAAATAATTAATAGGTTATTATGAAAGGTTTCTTTTGAATAGCAGAGGTCTTTCAGACTTGGCTAAGTTTCGTATATCTCGAAGTGGTTAAAGAAAACAATCTAGATTTTATTGCTATATTGGAAACAGGCAAACAGGACATGTCAAAATCGAGTCTTGCACGTTTATCTGGAGGTGTTGATTTCGTTTGGCATTGTTTACCTCCTAGAGGAAGGTCGGGTGGTATTTTGTTAGGTATTAAGACTGCTTCATTCGATTTAACCTTGATTGTTGAAGGGGAATTTTTAATCAAATTCCATCTAATCAATAAGTTGGATAAATTTGAATGGCTTCTCATAGCGGTGTACGGTCCAGCTCAGGATGACTTCAAGTCAGCTTTTCTGGCTGAACTGGTAAGAATCTGCCAGCATAATTCTCTACCAATTCTGATTGGAGGAGATTTCAATATTATGCGTAGTAGCAAGGAAAAGAATAAGAATAGTTCAGTATGCATTGGCCATTTTTATTTAATTTGTGATTGACAAACTTGGATCTACGGAGATCGAGCATCTTGGCGTCAATTCACTTGGGCCAATTCTTTATCTAGCCCCACTTATGAGAAGTTAGATAGAGTTCTTATGTCTACCGAATGGGAGTTTAAATTCCCGTTGGTCTCTGTTCAAGTCTTGGATAGGGGCATTTTGGATCATACTCCTCTAATTCTTGATACTGGTTTACCGGCTTCATCGAGAAATTCTCGACCATTCAGATTTGAGTTGTGTTGGTTTGATCGAGAGGATTTTTACGACAATGTGGTAGAAATCTGGAATAAGCCGGTGAGAGGAAATAATTCGGTCCAACGTTGGAACAACAAATTGGGTGCTTTGCGACGATTTCTTCGTGGATGGTCTATGCATACTAATGGGATGTATAAACAAAAGAAAACGGAACTTCAGTCGATAATTTATGAATTGGATATAGCTGCTGAGGAAAGGGTTTTGTCTGGGATCGAGCAAGAAAACTTAGCTCAAGCTCGGGAAAACCTAGCCCGACTTCTTAGGAATGAAGAAGTCAAGTATTATCAGCGGGCTAAAGTGAAGGATGTGCTCTTAGGGGATAATAATACCAGATACTTTTAGATGATTGCTAATGGCAAACATTGGAAGAAAAGAATCTATTCTCTAGAATACGAGAACGGGATAATCGAAGGACAGTATAATCTACAAAATTATATAACCAAGTTTTACAAAGATCTTTTCGGTGAGCCTGGGGAGAGTCTGATATATCTTGATGAGATACTTACTTAATTTAGCTGAATTCTTTAAGCGCACCCTCTATTTTTTCCTGGCTTCGCCACTGGGGCAATGGTAACATACTGATAGTATTCTAAAAGAGGAAATCCATACAACACCCCGAATTTTGGTGGAAAGCCCATAAAATACCCCGAACAATGAAACCAAACATTTGTCTCTCTGAACTTTGCAATCTGGTTCAAATAACACCCTCACTCGGTTTCATATAGTGGTATTGTCCGCATGATACAATGAGTGAACGGTTTTACGACGTAAGATAACACATTGGCCTAGTTAGGTCAATGATAGTGGGGCTCACAGAGGCTTCTCCCTCGTCAAGCTTCTAGCTATGCTTCCATGGCTGTCAGCCCACTATAGCTCCCTCTATCTCTATTTTGATTTAGAGGAAGAAACCCTTGTAGGCTCCACATATCATTCACCTAAATTTATCCCGCTGAGAATAGAGAGCCACGTACAAAAGAATCACGTCGAGAGGAATAGAGCGAAGAGGCTATGGATGAAACAAAAGCTTCTGCCCTCGCCTCCACATCTTGAATCATGCATCACCAATATGCTACAACTCACGTCTCCCGAGCAATTTGATCAAACCTCATTGGTTGATATTGCTTGATGAGAAGGAAATTCCCTATGGCTGTCACTGCAGATCAGTCCAAAAATTGGATGATATTGTAACCAGCTATCAATCTACATCAAGGCGACACAAATTCCTCATCGACGTGGGAGTTGCCTATAGATCGAAAATGTGATAGTTCAAGTTCTTCCAATGCGGAATAGGCCATAGAATCTATGTTAGCGTGGTATGGATTCCCCCAACATTACAGAACCAGCTACAAGAAAGCTATATAAAAGCGTAGCGTGGCTGCCCAATTAGCCTCTAAACGACTACAGCTACCTACAACACAACACTTCTTGCGATAAGAGAATGTCATATTTATATTACTTTGCCCCTCACATGGGAGCAAGATTATTTAAAGCTTCAAATTACCATCTATCTACAACCGACGAGGCTAGACGAAATTATAACCTAGTGCTGATGAGACAAGGTCACTGGCCCATTAACACATCCCAAATGGACGGGACTAGATACTCCATTGTTAGGCATCAATAAGACAAAGCCAACACACATCCGTGTCCGATAAAGGTAGGCATACATATGATTGGGCACTGATGAGGTGAAAGTCAACCCCTATCGACATATATATGTGTTTGTATGTGTGAAGCCTTTTCTGTACTCCTGGGAGTACATACTCCCACCTTCAATATACCACTTAAACGAATGTGTTATACTTTTTTTTATCACTTTCGGTATACTCCAATAATAATTCTAAAATATTATAATATGATATGGTTGAAAAAAAATCATCGGAGTCCTTCATTTTCTTGCTTTATACCCTTTTTCATATGTAAAAGGAATATATAAAAAATTATGCTATAAAGGGTGAATTTTGATGAAATTTTTTGTGAAACTCAGTTTAGAGTATCTTATAGTTAGTATTAGAGTATACTCAAAAGGATAAAGAGGTGTAGCAATATCATTTAAGTGGTATACTGGAGGTAGGAATACATACTCCTAGGAGTATGGAACCATATATATATATAGGAAGCCTTTTCCGTACTCCCGGGAGTACATACTCCCACCTCTAATATACCACTTAAATAAATGTTTTATACTCCTTTATCACTTTCGGTATAATCCAATAATAATTCTAAGATACTTCAATACAACATGATTAAAAAAATTTCATCAGACCATTTATTTTTTTGCTACATACTCTTTTCCATATGTATAAGGAATATGTAAACAAATTATGCTATAAAGGGTGGATTTTAATAAAATTTTCATAAAACTCACTTTGGAGTATTTTATAATCAGTATTAGAGTATACTCAAAAGAATAAAGAGGTATAACAACATCATTTAAATGGTATATTAGAGGTGGGAGTATATACACCCAGAAGTATGGAATCATTTTCATATATATATATTATATGTGTGTGTGGGGTGGGGGGGGGGGGGTTCTAAGACTTTTTACTATCCACAGGAGGTACCAAATTATCCATTGAGTAAGCACCAAGGGATACTAAAAGCTAAAAGAGTTGAGATATCAAAAGGTAGCAAGAGTTTATGAATAATTCGATGGTATCTTCAAAGATAGTAAAAACTCTTAATAATACATAGCACCTGCATGGCTACATGTCAGTTACCTATCCAACCCATCAACTCCGGCCAGGTTTGAGCGTCGGTAACACCAACCAATCCAAATTTAGGGGTGTTTGGCACAGCTCTAGCTCCACTAAAATCCGTGGAGTTGATAGAGCAGAGTATTCCTAACTCTAAAAATTTATGGAGTTGAAGCTATGAGTACATTACGAGTATTTAGATGGATCATCTTGTCATCCAGCAATTACTTCAAAGCCACGAAACTGACGAACCTATAGCAATTCTAGTCATCCAGCAACTACTCCTATTCTAAAGAATCGAGCTTATGTCCAGTGGCGGAGGACGGAACAACAATAAGGTATGGCAATGTGCATGGTTGATGGCTGCATGCTGTAGCTTGCCATACCGGAAGCTTCCGTGTGACATGTACGTGACAGATCGAACAAGAAAATTTGCACTGACTAACGGGTAATAAGGTACGGCAGACGCCGTAGCTTGCCATACCGGAAGCTTCGCCGCTGCTTCTGTCAGTAAGGTGGCTAGTGGCATACTCAGATCAAAATCATAAGGGATACTCATTCGTCTACAACCCACCACGTCTTATCTCCTCTGCCATCGGCCGAATACCCTACTGCTTCTTTCTCATTGGGAGTGGAGTGTGGTCTAGCCTCCCACCCCAAAACCCCCCAAACCTCCGGTAGACCCGTCACTTAGGTGGCTTCCTTGTGACCTCAGATATTCTGACTTTCTGAGCCTCCCAAACCGCATCTAATAATATTCCGGTTACTTTCACCGTGATGTGCCTTTAAAGCTCACCTGTTTCTTTCAGCTTCAACCAAAAAGAGACGATTTCTTACCATGTAGGCTCAAAAGAAGAAGAAAAAAAAACTGGTATGCTCTAGCGATGCTAGCCCCAACAAACCTATCTCCTACCTCCCTCTACATCGCCACCACCACACACGGCCTCCTCCTCCTCTCCGGCAACCCCAACCGCCGCCACCGTCCAAGGCACATGTCAGGTACACCGTACACGCATACGCGTACCACAACAGCAAGAAATTACTGCATGGCATTTCTCCCAGCATATATGTGCACTGTTAATTCGATCCCTATGCAAAGTCTACTTATTAATATGACATAGTGACGTGCAATTGGTGCACTTATCTGCTTCTACCAGGTCCTGTGCTTCGAGCTCAAGCCAGGCTGGGCGATGGAGACGGATGCAAGTTCCTACCGTCGCGGCGACACGCGTAAGGAGCAGATAACATTCCTCATCCGCACGCTACTGCTCGTGTGCAGAGTAATCCGCCGGGCAGTCAAGCTGATTCGCATTTTATACCACATTGCGGTGGCCGTCCCGGTTAAAAGCGTCCTCGGCGTCGCGAAGGTCTTCTTCTCGCTGGCAAACGAGCAGTGCTTGAGGTATATGAGCAAGGCCGCGCTCGGGCGCAGCCACACGGGCACGTTCTGCGGTGATCTGTTGGTCGGAGCCATGGCGAATTCGTGGAGGCTGCTCGTGCAGGGCCTGACGTCGCTGATGTTTCTGTGTGCGCACGCCGACGAGTACGTGCGGCCACCGCCGAGCCCGTTGGTGCTGACGGCGCACGACAAGCCGGCCTCTCATCCTCAGCAGGTGCGTTTCTGATTCTTGCGGTGTGCAGAGCTCGCAAGAGTTCGCCTCAGCCGGTGCTGATTTTTGGAGCTTTCGCATGCCAGCAGTTGGCTACTTGGCTTTGGGATTCTGAGTCTTCTTCCATCTCAAAGTCGGTGGCAGTTTGTTGAGTCATGATTCTTGCAGTGTTCTTTGATGCTTCGGCTATTCTTTATTCATCTGTCAGACAGATAGATACACTAGAATTTGCCTCTGTTTGTTTCCAGCAATTTTCTTCCAAATTTTCAGAGGCAGAAATCGAAGCACTACGTTTCTTTGTTTGTTAAACTCTGTTTTATTCCCAATCATTCGTTTTTTTTAGATATAGTCCTCAATGTCTAGCTCATGGGCAGACAGTGGATAACAATGATAATTGATTGTAGCTACTCAATTCGAGGTTTCAGTTAGCCCTTACGATTGACCTTATTGTAAAATTTAGGAAGTTCAATGAAGAAAAACATAGCTCGTGCCTTGAATATAGTACCATGCTTACCATTAAGTTGTATGTACCGATCAATTTACTTAAAATTTTAAACTGATGAGAAAAAGTAGACTCTTATTCTTCAGCACTCTCTCTCTCACGTACAAGCTCTCTTAGATTTAGGACGTGGAATAGAAGTGGGCTGTAATTATTTTTTTAATTACACCAACCAGGTCTTGAATTCAAAACCTCTTGACTTTGATACCATATTGAGTTGCATGTACCGATTAATTCATCTAAAAATTTAAACTGACGAAGAAAGATAAACAATTCACCTATACTCCAACACTTACTTCGGAATAGTACAGATTGACTGGTCAACTGGAATAGTATTCTGTGTAGGCTACCACAGAATTGAATGATTAATTCGTAGTGTCCTACCTACCTGTCAATTGTACAGAGCATAAAGACATAAACTGATAACGGCCTCTTTAAGAGCGACGGACTTGTGTTGATCAGTGCTCTCAGAATATAATCGTCGTAATCAATCCAAGAAAAGTTTTAAAAAATTCTGAAAAAAATCATAGATGTACATCTCATCTTACCCCTAAATTTGTCTTTTTTGTAACTTCTAGCATAGGACGAATTTGATCATGAAAATTTATATGTAGATGGGGTAAGATGAGATGTACATCCATGATTTTTTTCAGAATTTTTTGAAACTTTTCTTAGTTGGATTGCACGGTGATTGCACGGGAGGCCTGATTGCACAGCAGTCGTTTCCCTCTTTAGGGGCTTTAAAGCAGTTTCAACTCTTGAAAAGTAGCTTTACATTTAAGCGATTTTTTATATGCTAGAAGTTATATATAATTAGTAAAAATCAAAAGCTAAAAATTAAGCAGAATCTACTTTTTAGTTTATTGCTGAAAAAATTAGCTATTTACATACGATCTCTTATAAATAAATACAACAGCTTTTCATCTTAGAAAACTAAAAAGTAGTTTTTCAGAAAAGCTATAGTTTCTCTAAATAGACCTATCGTTTATACGAGAAGTAGTTGGCACTTGCTGCTTTGTATTTAGAATAGATAGGATCAAGTGCGGATCTATAATGGACGGATAGAGTCAAATAACACTAATATTTTCAAGTTCAGCACACATGATTTCTTTAGTATATTAGCATATAATCTTTTTATTACAAGTTAGAAGTACAAGTTCCTAATGACCCCAACGGGCCTCGATATACTTTTCTTCTAGATGGGCCTATGAATAGGATTTGCATGTGAAAAATTTTCATTTGCCCCCTGATATGGTTACCACCAGGTGCACATTTCAACCGTGGGGAAGAACCACATGAGGATTTCCTGGGTCACCGATGACCGGAGCTCCCTGTCGGTGGTGGAGTATGGGACGTCTCCGGGCAACTACACGACGTCTGCGACAGGCGACCACACGACGTACCACTACTTCTTCTACCAGTCCGGCGCGATACACCACGTCACCATCGGCCCGCTCGAGCCCAGCACGACTTACTACTACCGGTGCGGGAAGGCCGGCGATGAGTTCAGCCTCAGGACTCCTCCGGCCACCCTGCCCATCGAGTTCGTCGTCATCGGTGAGTATCCGTAGTTCTGTCCAAGCTTAATCTGGTAGGAAAACGAAAAATGTTGGTCATAGGTCCTTCCATCTCCATGTTATGTGCCGAGTATATATATGGGAAACACTCTTTACACGTCCAGTAAATACGGATATTTTGAGAAGACCTGACCTCTTTTATAGCATATTAAATTCAATATACACTGTTTATTTTTTCGATCTAAAAGATCAGACTATCTAGTATTTATTTATAATTATCCTGGTTGTAAAGTAGTAGGAATATTCTTAATAAATTACCGACTAATCTGATTTATATTATCCTCATATGCTACTAATTAATATACAGTAAAATTTCTCTTTAGAGACCGGTGCAGAAACATACTAGAAAAAGGCGGAACAAAGCTACAGATACTGACTATATTGAGACGTGACGTGCGTATGTATATGTTGCATTGCAGGTGACCTTGGGCAGACTGGGTGGACGGCGTCGACGCTGTCGCACATCGGCGGCGCGGACTACGACATGCTGCTGCTCCCCGGCGACCTCTCGTACGCGGACACGCAGCAGCCACTGTGGGACTCGTTCGGGCGGCTGGTGCAGCCGCTGGCGAGCGCGCGTCCGTGGATGGTGACGGAGGGCAACCACGAGATCGAGACGCTGCCCGTCGTCGAGTTCGCGCCGTTCGTTGCCTACAACGCGCGGTGGCGCATGCCGCACGAGGAGAGCGGCTCGGCCTCCAACCTCTACTACTCCTTCGACGCGGCCGGCGGCGCGGTCCACGTGGTGATGCTGGGCTCGTACACGGGGTTCGAGGAGGGGTCGGGGCAGCACGCGTGGCTGGAGAGGGACCTCGCGGCGGTGGACAGGCGGAGGACGCCGTGGCTGGTGGCGCTGCTGCACGCGCCGTGGTACAACACCAATCAGGCGCACCAGGGCGAGGGCGAGAGGATGCGCAAGGCCATGGAGAGCCTGCTCTACGAGGCGCGCGTCGACGTCGTCTTCGCCGGGCACGTCCATGCCTACGAGCGCTTTGTAAGTCGTAGAACAGATTCTTGTCTTCATGTTTGTTCAGTCCATAGTTACTGGATTGATCGTAAAGCCTACTGACGGTGAACTGGATTTGTGGAATCCGAACCGATTTATGATATATAATTCGTGTTCGCAGTGAAAATTGAAAGAAAAAATAGCGAACCGTGAACCTGAATCTCGTACGATAGCTGAGACGAACGATATATGTTTCTGGTAATTATGGTTCTGTCTATCGGCTAATACTAGACTAACAAATATTGTCTATCAAATAACTAGACGAGGATCTACGACAATGAGGCAGATAGCCGGGGCCCAATGTACATCACCATTGGCGACGGCGGCAACAGGGAAGGCCTTGCTCTCAAGTAGGTGATCCCATGTCTGAATATAGTGTTGTCATGCACGAATAATTTTGCTTAAATTCTGACGTGTCCAATGGATTCTTGGCTGAAGATTCATCGAGGATCACAAGTCGGCGCACCTGTCGGTGTTCCGGGAGGCGAGCTTCGGGCACGGGCGGCTGAGGATCGTCAACGAGACCAGCGCCGTCTGGACGTGGCACCGGAACGACGACGAGTACGCCACCGTCCGCGACGAGGTCTGGCTGGAGAGTCTGGCTAGTCCAAAACCGGCCCTAGCAGCCGCCGGTCGTCACACCGATCAGCTGTAGGATGTCCATATATACACGCCGCCGCCATGACACTGTTTGTTGTAGTACACCACTAGTTCATTGTAAGAGCATGCGCACGCACATAGACGGATTTGCAATTGTTTCCTATAACAACGATACTTTAGATGAACATGTTAGAAAGTAGTCCATTGGGACGTTGAATTGAGGGCTGGGCTTAATTGGCCTATTGACATTTTTTTAATTTACAAATTTAACCCTTTTATGCATATAATTGTAAAAGCTTAATCCTCAACCATGGAAACACCGTCACCTACCGTATCCGTATACCACGGTATAGGGTCCTGAACCAATGGAAGATTTGCTGACCGCGGTAGTAGGTAGATAACACAGTGCAACAGGTTTGCTGTCGTACCACCCTGACTAGGCAGCAAGGTGCCGAGCACTCAAGCACAGTAGTACGGCGATGGATCGGTCCTATCGTTGTGTCCTCTGACTCAATAGCATCTCCTGCTGTGATCGCCATCACGCCACGGGGTCGACCAACTGCTGCAGTATAGGGGCGCGCAACAAGTGACATATGCACCTTCCGCGGTAGGTTTGTGGACTATTTTTTGTAAAGAAAATCGTGGGTTAGATTTGAAAAAAAATTGCTTTAGGTCTTGTTTGGAAAACCTATTCCTGGCCAAGATCCCTATTTTTTTTTGATAAAGGATTACAATCCGGTCTCTACAATTGCACACAATCGAGTTTTACAAAGTTCACGATCGTATATCTATAATGAAAAAGATAAAAAGAGAGAGCCTAAAATTAAAAGCAAATTCTATAATTGCTTCTCCATCCTCTCTTGGCAAAAATGTCCAACGTCACAACCTCCAATGCCTTACTTGCCAGTCGAATGGTCTCCCTTTTTTCCTCAAACTGCAATAATATCCAAAATCGCATCCAGTACGTTCCCTTGAAAATAACCTGCATGAAAGAAGAATATTGTTTTTTCTCAAATATTAGATCATTTCGTGTGCACCTCCCACAAGAATCATTCTTTTTTCACACTTCTCAATGCCTGTTAACCAACTACCAAGCATATGAGACATAGATCTTGACGGTAATAAACAGTAGCAATATGTACAATTCGCCAAATAACTTTTGAGTGTTGGCAATCAAAAAATAAATGTCGAATTGTTTCATTACAATTACAGAAACAACATTGTTGATTCCCTTTCCTATTTCTTCTAGCTAGATTATCCTTTGTGAGAATAACTCCTCGTCGTAAATATCAGAGGAAAATTTTAATTTTCAAAGGAAGTTTCAACTTCCAAATGAATTTACTAGTGAAAGGAGTACCCTTATTCATCAAATAAACATACATAGATCGAACAGAGAATTGTCCATGTTTATGTAGACCCCAGTGAAAAATGTCCCGGCCATTAGTAAACTGACAATTAGCTAATTTTGCTACTAGATTGTACCATGCTATCAGTTTATCACCTAATAACAATATTCGAAAAGTAATATTTGATGGCATCAGCGTCATAACTTTTGCCACAGTATTATGTGGGTAATGAACAATGTTGCGTCATAACTTTTGCCACAGTATTATGTGGGTAATGAACAATGTTATACAGACTTGGAAATTGAACCTTAAGGGGTGTAGAATCCACCCAAATATCCTCCCAAAATCTGGTTTGTGAACCATCTCTTATCTGAAAGGATCCACAAGCTAGAAAATCATCCTTGACCTTTAAGAGTCCTTTCCAAAAATACGAGTCCCCAGGTTTAATATGCACTTGGAACAAAACAGCTGGAACTTAAATATTTATTTCTTAGTAAGGTCTGCCAGATCCCATCTTCATTCAACAGTTTAAATAGCCACTTGCTTAAGAAACACTTATTCTGAATCTGAAGGTCTATAATACCCAGTCCACCTTGATCTTTGGGACGATACAATATATCCCATTTAGCAAGACGATATTTTCTCTTTTCATTATTACCTTGCCAAAAAAACCGAGATCGATAGAAATCCAACCTTTGAAGAACACCCTTGGGAATTTCAAAGATGGACATCATGAACATAGGAAGACTACTTAGTACAGAATTTAGAAGCACAAGACGACCCCCATAAGAAAGGTGCTTAGCCTTCCACATACCTAGTTTTCGTTGAAATCTATCCTCTATTACTCCCCAGTCCGCATTGCGGAGTTTATGATAATGCATCGGAATACCTAAGTATCTAAACGGGTATGAACCAACCTCACAGCCAAACAATTCAGTGTATTCTTTTTCCTGTTGTGTAGCATCACCAAAACAAAAAATCTCGTTTTTGTGAAAATTAATTTTTAGACTCGATAATTGCTCGAACACACAAAGCAATAGCTTCATATTTTTGGCTTGTTCAATATCATGATCTATAAAAATGATAGTATCATCTGCATACTGCAGAATCGATAATCCATCCTCAATAAGATGAGGAATAACTCCTCGGATCTGACCATCCTCTTTCGCTCGCTTAATCAAAATAGCAAGCATATCAGCCACAATGTTAAACAGGATAGGGGACATTGGATCACCCTGCCGGAGTCCTTTTTTGTTTGAAAGTAATGACCAATATCATCATTAACTTTAATGCCCACACTACCGCCAGTAACAAAATGTTCAACCCATGAGCACCACTCATGACCGAAACCCTTCATGCGAAGCGTTTGCTGAAGAAAAGACCACTTAACCTTATCATAGGCCTTTTCAAAGTCAAGTTTTAAAATCACACCATTGAGTTTCTTCGACTTTAATTCATGAATAGTTTCATGCAGTATCACTACTCCTTCCATAATATTACGACCTGACATAAAAACTATTTGAGATGGACTTACAACTTTGTTGGCTACGCTCATAATTCTATTAGTAGCCACTTTTGTAAAAATTTTAAAACTTACATTAAGTAAACATATGGGTCGAAATTGTTGTATTTTGATTGCCTCTTTTATTTTTGGAAGAAGTGTAATTATTCCAAAGTTGAGACTAAACAGAGGTAAGTTTCCATAATAAAAATCATTAAACAACGCCAGCAGATACCGTTTTATAATATCCCAGAATACCTGATAAAATTCTGCTAGGAATCCATCAGGCCCAGGCGACTTATTATGTTCCATTTGGAAAACCGCCTCTCTAACCTCTTTTTCAGATAAAGGTGCAATGAGGATATCATTTTCCTCAGTTGTCACCTGAGGCAAATCATGATTATGAGTCTCCACCAGACTAAAATCATTTTCTTCTGGCGGTCCAAACAGTCCCTTATAATAGTTTGTGATATGCGCTTTTAATTCAACATCACCCATTGTCGACGATCGGGATCGCCAACCGCAAGAAATGAGATGGGGGTCAGTGTGACATGGGACCCGAGCTGCGCTTCGCCCAAACGGGGGAATGGAGTGGTCGCGACGATTGGTCGGAGCAAGACGATAACGAGCGTGAGACGGAGGTTTATACTAGTTCGAGCCCCTGTGAAGGTAATAGCTCTACTCCAGTCGCCTTGCGGCAGTATTCTTAACTGTTTCTGAGTACAGGAGTGTGTTATAGCCCAAGTTCGTCGGTGGCTATGTCTAAGCTCGAGTTATGGCGTGTTGTCTTCGTGTCCCCCGAGAGACTGCGCATCCTTGGTCTTATACCTCCTTTGCACGCAACGGACAGGAGAGATTCTCGGGAAGTGGCTTTCATGCACGTTGAGGGCTGGCAATAACTGCTCCGGACTTGATGCACTTTTGCCTCATCCCCATGACTCGCGCTGGCAATCACGGTCAAACGCACGATCCGTAACCCAATGGAGGACTACGGCTTCGAACGAGAGCCGACCCGAGCTCGAGGTCGTGCGGGGCCGTGCTCGGGTCCAGCGCGCTCTAGGTCGAGCGCCCCGGCATTCGCCCAGGTCGTGGTCGGGGCCTCCCGAGCTTGGGGGGCCCGTTGATCGTGCGCCGGCCGGTCAAGGGACGCCCAGCCCTCGTCAGCTAGTCCCCGAGGCTTAAGGTCGTGGCCGGTGCACGGGTCGGCCTTGAGCCTCTACAGACGGGACTGGTCTCCAGAACCTTCGAGCTTGAGGTCAAGATCGGGCGGAAAACACAACGCCAGACCTTGATGAAACGACACCTGGCGCCTCTTGATCTCTGGAACCTTCGAGTTTGAGGTCGAGGTCGGGCGGAAAACGTAACGCCAGACCGTGTTGAAACGACACCTAGCGCCTCTTGATCTCCGGAACCCTGGTACGGATGCAAACGGTCGGTGGACACCTGCTATGTCTCGAAACCGCAGCCCAGGCCTTAATTGCGCCTGTCAAATCGTGGCCAGCACACCCTTCGAAGCGCCGCGGACTGGGTTTGGCGACGGCGCGGCCTATAAACTCAAGACCGCAGCGACTGTTGAGGAAACTTCCCGACCAGCGCCCTTCGTCTCCCAAGCCTCCGAGCCCAAGCAAAAAACTTCCTCCCCCCCTCGACCGAAATCGCCACGATTGCCATGGCCAAGCTAGGGAGGAGCATGCTGTCGCTTGCAAGGATGAAGGAGCTCGAGACCCTGGGGTTGCTTGACCCATTCACATGGCGGTTGCCGGGCAACGAGACCGAGCCACGCCCCAGGGACGACGAGATCGTTTGCACCGAGCACTACGTCCTCTTCGGCCTGCGGACCCCGGAGAGCGAGTTCCTCTCCATGGTCCTCACCGATTCTTGAGATCGAGCTCATAAACACAGTGCGAACTCCATTCTTACTCTCGCCATCTTCTCCCACTGTGCGAGGGGTTCCTAGGAATCCTTCCCAATCCTCGCTTTTCTTTGGTACTTGACCTCTTCCGCTCTGGGAAGGACCACGTGGTCGGATGCCTCTACTTCGGCAATGACAGGCTCAAGTGGTCCTTCCCAAGATTCAAGCTCGGGACTCCCTCGGGCCATGGTCCGAGCGGTGGTTCTACTCAAGAAAGGGGAGCTCAAGACTTATTTGTCATACGAGGGAAAGCCCGTCGGTGGGAAGAAGGAGACCCCAGAGGCGGACGATCCCGAGGCCGACGAAGAAGCCATCGCCACCATTCATCTCTGCACCGAGCATGACCTCGCCGGGCAGGCGATCGCCGTCGACTTCCTGCGGAACCGGGTGTCTCCTCTGCGGAGGCGGACGCACCCGTTCTACGAGATCCAAGGGCGCATCGACTCGACCCGCGAGGGTACGTCTGGTATGCCTCCCCGCCTCGTGGTCTTGCTCGAGTCGACCCCTCGCACTTCTTTGAGAATCGTTCCCCTTTGCAACATCGAAGGAGTCTTGGGTTGCCGCCAGGATGAACGAGATGTTCGGGAAACTGGCGCACAATTACTCTATGGATGACTCCGTGCCGAAGAACGTGCTCCGCCGAAAGGCCGAGGTAAGCCATCCCGACCAACGGCTCGACCTGAGCGACCCCGAGGCCCTCCATGACCCTTTCATGCACGCAGGACCATCAAGAGCTACTCGACACGACCAGGTGGATGCTCCCGTTGCCCGGGGTGGGCAAGAGCAAAAAAGGGAAGAAGAGACCTTCCCCGACCGACGCGGACCGCCAGGAGGCGAAGAAAACTCATGTCGAGTGGGGCGACCGCGCCATGGTGAGGATCCCACTGGTCGAGCCCCCGAGCCCGTGCTCGTGTGCCTTGCTGGTTTGACGCGTTCTCCTTTTTGCAGCAGCAGAGCGCGGCGGCCGCCGCCAGGTCTTCGAGCCCTCTCCCGGCTCCGGGACCTCAAGCTCGGAGCCCCGCTGCAGCGGATGACGTGGAGCCGGCACGGGCCCCGAGACCCCCGGTCACGACGTCGTGCAAGCGAAGTGCCCCCTTGGCCTCGGGGCAACAAGACCTTCGCCGACCCTCGATGAGGCGGAGGCTGGTGTCCCAGGTAAGTTCCTGGCTTCTTGGACTTCTGTCTTCCTCGCATCTTTCTGACTTAGTGTATGTTTTTGATCGCAGACCTCGAGCACCCGAGCTCGAAACTTGCCCGTTTTGACGATGCCTGTTGTCCAGGGCGAGTCCGAGTCCGAGTCCGAGAAGGAGGACACCTTCGAGTTGGTCCCGCGCCGCCCCTTGCGCCCGACGCGGACCCCATCAGGGGCGTCGAGCCTGGTCCCGATCGGTGAGTTCGACCAACGCGTCGACGACTCGGACGAGGAAGAGCCCCAGCCCGTGACCAGCGCGGATTTTGACTCCGACGAGGTGGAGGACGTCGCTGCCACCAGCCTTCCTAGAGCCGGCGTGGGGGAGAGCACCCAGAGTGCGACGGCCACAGCCGCGGAGGCCCCCCAGCCGCTCTTGCCCATCGCCGCTTCCAACGCCGAGGGCGCGACGCCCCCGGCCCCCAGAGACGGCCACACCGCAGAGGCGCCTCGGGCCTGCCCGTCCGATGCCGCACCCGGGGCTGAGGCCGTGATACCTCTGGCCACGGAGGATGATCATGCGGTGGTCCCGGCCACCGCCCTCCCGGCGCCGGAGACGAGCGAAGCCCCGACCACCGGGGTCGAGCCCAATGCTACCGCCGCGCCCACTCCTGCCGACGAGTTGGACCCACCGATCGAGGGGGCAGGACTCCTAGCCGCCGCCGGCACGGCGATTGAAGGACCTAGCCAAGACGCACCGGCGGAGGTTGAGGTCGATCCCGGCCTCGAAGAGGAAGAGATCGACCGCGCTCGAATCGAGGAGCTGAACGAAGAGTACACCCGCGCACGCGTCGAGGGTCGTCTCCGCGAGGTAAGGGATCCCCTCACATGCCCTGCGACACGTTAGGTCGAGCCTTCTTGTCAACTTCTTACCTGGGCCACTTTCCCTGTCCTCTTAAGGCGATCGGCAGCGTCACCCAAGGGCTGCAAGGCCTCCATGAGCATGCCGACGTGCTCAGGGGGCTCTTGAACGTAGTGGAGACGCGGGAGGTGGAGCGCACCAAGCTCTGTACGACCATCGAGGTCGACCAGGCAGAGCTCGAGCGGGTGAACAAGGAGCTCGACGACCTTCGCCAAACGATGGTGGCGCAGGAGGTGGCTCACGCGATCGAGCTTGAGCAAACCAGGGCTTCCGAGCGCGAGCACGGCTTCAAAGCCGTAGAGTAGGAACGGACCCGGGCGACCAAGGCGCTCGAGGCGCTTGAGACCGAGCGCGCCAAGGTAGAGTCGCTGGAGAAGGCCGCCGCGAGCGAAGCAAATCCTCGGGCTCGGCGCTCGAGGCCCTGCAGGCCAAGGTCGAGTCTTTGGAGAAGGCCGCCGCCGAAGAAGCGTCTTCCTCGCCAAAGCGCTTTGCGAACGCATTTAACGCGCCAAGGTCGAGGCATTGGAGAAGGCCGTTGCTGAGCAAGCGTCTTCCTCGGCCAAGGCGCTTGCAAACGAACGCGCCAAGGTCGAGGCATTGGAGAAGGCCGCTGCTGAGCAAGCGTCATCCTCTCGCCAAGCGCCCCCGAGCCGAGGCCAAAATCGCGGAGCTGGAGGAGAAGCTCGGGCGCGCCAGCAAGGCGGTGAAAAATGCCCTAGCTCAAGTCCAAGACGAGCGTCGCCAAGCCGTGGATGCCGCCAAGGAAACCCTCCAGTACCAAAGTGAGCTCTCGACCTTGCGGGCTAAGGTTGCCGAGCTCGAGCAAGAGAAGCTTGCCCGCGAGATGGCGGACTTGTAACTTTATCCTCATGCTGTCCTGTAAAAAACGCTTGGAAACATTATGATAAAGCTACATTACTTTTGGGTAAAAAAGGTCTTGTCCCGTTTTGAAATTCGTCGTTGAGGATGTTTGGAGTTCACCTTTATCGCTTTTGTTCGTGCGCCGTAGGTCGTCTGCTGGTAGTATGCCACTGTCTAGCCCCCGTTGAGTCCGAGGTCGAGCAACGCTGGCCTTGGGCGCAAGACTTTGTACGCTAGCGAACATGACCTGCAGAATGAAGAAAAAGGCCGTAGGGGACATAGGCGTGACGAAAGCGAGGTCGATAGAGAGATGGTTACGCCCGGACTAATATTCGAATCACGATTACGACCGTGCACACTGCTCCATAGTTAAAGTGGCAAGGCTCTTGGTTTGGGCCCAGGCACAGGAGAGAGCTAGATTGCGAAGAGGTTCGACTTACGTTTTAGCTCGTGCCCTGGGGGCGGACGTCGAGCTCGCGACACTTAGACCAAGAGCAAACGTGCGGCGCACGAAGGTCGTGAAAAAAAAGGAGTCCCAGACAAAAGGGACCGTACCAACACAAGTGGTAGCAGACATAAAGAGCGAGAATAAAAGAACAGCTTTATTGAAATTGAAGGTATAGAGGTTACACATAAAACTTTCGGAGCTGATCTATGTTCCACGAGCTAGAGAACTCTTTGCCATCGGGCATCGCTAGCCGGTAAGCCCCCGTGCGATCTGTTGAAACGACTCTGTAGGGGCCCTCCCACCGTGGGGATAACTTGTTGGTGTTGGACGAGCCCTGAATCCGCCTCAGGGCTAGGTCCCCAACAAGAAGCTTCCTAGGTCGTACCGACCGAGATGCATGTCTGCGAAGGGCTTGCAGGTAGTGCGTTGATCGTAGCAGTGCACGGCATCTTACTTCTTCTACGAGGGTAAGGTCGAGAGATTGCTCGTGCTCGAAGTCGATTTGGTCGACCAAGCTGACCCTGGTAAAGCCCAACGTAACCTCGGGAGGCAGGACGGCTTCGGTACCGAACACGAGTTGGAAGGGTGTGGACCCCGTGGCTCGGCTTGTCGTGGTACGAATAGACCATAGGACGGTGGGAAGTTCGTCCACCCAGGTCTTGCCGCAGCGTTCGATCTCATCTGCAACTCGTTTCTTGACGCCCTAGACGATTTGCCCGTTGGCTCGTTCCGCTGCCCCATTGCTCTGGGGGTGAGCCACTGAAGTGAAGCATACTTTGATGCCGAGTTCCTCGCAAAACTCCTGGAACAACTCACTGGTAAACTGAGTACCATTGTCAGTGATAATCTTGCATGGAACCCCGTACCTGGTGACCACGAACAAGCGGAAGAAACGAACGGCCGTTCGAGCAGTGATGGTCGAGACTGGTTCAGCTTCGATCCACTTGGTGAAGGTGTCTATGGCCACGAACAGAAATTTCTTTCCCCGACCTTTGAGGAAAAGGGCGAGAATATCCAAATTTCGTGTCGAGAAAGGCGGTGGCGGGATGATGCGAAGGCGTATGCTACCGGTGCGACTTCTGGCGTGGAAGCGGCATGCTCGGCGGTGCGGGACGATATCACGAGCATCTGAAGCCAAGTTGGCAAGAGTACCCATACGGAAGGCCTTACCGACCATAAATCCAGATGAAGAGTCGCCCCACAAAGGCCTGAGTGAATGTCACTTAATAGGTACTTACCCTCCTCCGCAGAGATGCACCGAGTCAGAATGCCGGATACATTCCGTCTATAGAGTTTGCCGTCCACGAGCATGTACAAGCTTGTTCGTCGTTTGATCCTGCTCCTCTCGGCAGGGTCGGGTGGCAGGTCACCCCTAGCAAGGAAATTGTGGATGGGCTCGGCCCAGGAGGGGATACCTTTGACCACAGCGAGCATGACCTCTTGATTGGAGATCGATGGGGCCGCCAGTGTCTCCAGGATGACGTCGGGGGGGATACCGTCGTCGGAGGAGGCGAGCTTGGAGAGGAAGTCCGCACTGGAGTTGTCCCTCCTGGGAATGTGCTTGAGTTCTAAGTTCTGGAACCACTTCTCCATCTTGCGCACCTCGGCGAGGTACTTTGCCATCGAGTCCCCCGAGCATTGGGAGTCCTTGTTGAACTGGTTGATGACGAGCTGGGAGTCGCCCTTCACGACCAGCCGGCGCACGCCCAATGCCTTGCAAGCTCGTAAGCCCGCCAGGAGGGCCTCATACTCCGCCACATTGTTGGTCATTGAAACCCAAACGAACCACGATTTTAACCGTCGCCACGCTGGGTAAGGATAGGATCGGCCCGAGCGCTTGAAGGATCTTGAGTCGTCGAAGAACATGACCCAGGGCTTCTCCTCCTCGACCTGAAGCTCGGGAGCGGGCTGTGACGTTTGCTCGACCACGAAGTCGGCGAGCACTTGCGACTTTATGGCCGTCCGAGCCACGACCTGGACGTCGAACGCCGCTAGCTCCATGGCCCATTTGGCGATTTGTCCGCCACCCTCTGGGTTCCTCAGGATGTCCCCGAGCGGAAAGTTGCTCGGGACGACCACAGTGTGCGCCTGAAAGTAGTGCCGGAGTTTGCGCGAAGCCATGAGGAGAGCATACAACAACTTCTGCACCTGCGAGTAGCGCTCCTTCAGGCCGTGCAAGACCTCACTAACGTAATAAATTGGGTCTTCTTTGAGACCCCGTTCCGCCACTGCACAAAGATCGACGGCGTGGTGGTGGCGCGAGGTAGAGCAAAGCAACCTCTCGCCGGGTTGTGGCGTTGTAAGGAGGGGTGGGGACAACAGGTATACCTTCAGGTCGTCGAAGGACCGTTGCGCCTCTGGAGTCCACTCGAAGCCCCCGTGTTTGCGCAGAGTTTGGAAGAATGGGAGCCCACGCTCGCCGAGCCTCAAAATGAATCTGCTGAGGGCGGCCATGCGGCCGGTGAGGCTCTGCACCTGCTTGACCGAGGTCGGGGGCGCCATCTTCTCGATCGCCTCGATCTTCTCCGGGTTCAGGCCGACCCCCGAGCCCCCGATCATGTAGCCGAGCACCTTCCCCGACGCAGCGCTGAACACGCACTTCTTGGGATTGAGCTTGATCTTGTGCCTGTTCAGGTTGGCTAAGGTTTCCTCAAGGTCGCGAACGTGGTCGCCCTCGGAGGGGCTCTTGACGATGATGTCGTCCACGTAGACCTCAAGATTTCGCCCGATCTGAGGCTCGAATGTCTTGGTCATTAGACGCTGAAACGTGGCCCCCGCATTGCGCAGATCAAACGACATGGTCGTATAGCAATAGGTGCCAAACGGCGTGATGAAGGATGTCTTGTCCTCGTCGCCGATCGCTAGCTTGATCTGGTGGTATCCCGAGTAAGCATCCAAGAAGCTCAGCATTTTGGCATTTGCGGTGGAGT
This sequence comes from Guadua angustifolia, assembly GCA_036346375.1. Taxonomy (NCBI): domain Eukaryota; kingdom Viridiplantae; phylum Streptophyta; class Magnoliopsida; order Poales; family Poaceae; genus Guadua; species Guadua angustifolia. The sequence continues at coordinate 45,324,633 of CM070521.1, forward strand.
CGACGATCTGGTCGATGCGTGGAAGCGGGAAGTTGTCCTTCGGGCAAGCCGAATTCAACCCTGTATGGTCGACGCACATCCTCCACTTCCCTCCTTTCTTTTGCACGATGGCCGGGTTGGCCAGCCACTCGGAGTAGTCAACCTCACAGATGAAACCGGCCTTCAGGAGCTTGTCAAGGTTCTCCTTGATGACCGCGACCTTCTCCGGGGAGAAGCGACGCAGCTTCTGGAGTACAGGTCGAGAGCCGGATCTCACCTGCAACTTGTGCTCGATCACCTCCCTCGGAACGCCGGGCATGTCCGCGGGTTCCCAAGCGAATATACCCTTGTTGGCACGAAGGAAGGTGACGAGCTCGAGTTCCTATTTGGAACTCAGCTCGGTCGAGACGTGGATGCACTTGGCCAGGTCGCTCTCCTCGAGTGGCACGGTCTTCGTCGCCCCACTGGGCTGGATTGCCGCTATACGGCGGCGTTCCATTGCCGCCTCCGGGCTACAATTTGAGGCGATATGCTTGAGAGCCAAGACCTTGGTCTCACATCCATGTGCCACCTGCAGATCACCCCGCACGGTGATGATGCCATTGGGGCTAGGCAGCTTCATACATCGATGGCCATAATGGTTGGCCGCCATAAACTTGACCAGGGCGGGCTGGCCGAGGATGGCGTTGTACGGGAGGTCACCCTCGACCACCTCGAAGGTGACCAGCTCGGTGCGGAAGTTGCTCGAGTCACCGAAGGTAACGGGCAAGACCACCTGCCCTAGGGGGATGGTCGAGCTTCCGGGTACGATCCCGAAGAAGGGTAAGGCGATGTTCTTGACCTTCGACCGGTGAATTTGCATCCGGTCAAGCGCTTCTGCCTGCAGCAAGTTAAGAGAGCTGCCGCCGTCGACCATGACGCGCCCGACCGCGGTATTGCTGATGGTTGGGGTCACGACCAAGGCGGTCTTTAGGTCTCGGGCCATACCTGGGAGAGCGTCCTCTGGAGTGAAGGCGATGGTGGCTCCAGCCCACTTGCAAGGCTGCTCGATGGGCTTCCCAGCGGCGACCTGGTAGATGGTTCGCGCGGCGGCCTTGACCTCGCGCCTGGACTGGTACGCCGACGAGCCGCCAAAAATGACGTCGGTCCGGCGCTCGCCCTGCTGGAACTCCAAATCGAGTTCGTCATGCTCCGCGCCGGCGTTCACCCTGTCTGGTTGGTCGTCATCTTTCGGGAGCACGGGCATCTCACCTCGCCCATCATAGAAGGCCTCCAGTTTGTTTTGCCAAGCCCTGCAGGCCCGTAGGTCGTAGCCGACCGCCCTATGAAACAGGCAGAACTTTGCCTCGTCATATTCCGGCGCGCCCGCCGCTGGGTCGAAACATCGGCCCGGGGCCCGGGTCGTCGGCCCTCCTGCTGGGGTTGGTTCTGCACCTGACGAGGTCGAGGCCGACCTTGGCGAGATTTGGATCCCTCCCGAGCTTGATCTCGGACCTCAAGGACCTCACGCTGGCCATCTGCCGAAACGATTACTCGCGGTAGACTACCGCCGCTCCTACGATCGCGCTTCCACTTCTTGGTGGCGGCGCCGTGGTCGGCGCCCTTGGAGTTGGACGGGCCAGCCTCTGCGGGACCTAGACCAAGCTTACCTTGATCGTAGTCGCGTTTCCAGCGGACTGCGTCATCCGCGTCAACATCTCGTTTCGCCATCTGGAGCGGCTTGTTGTGGTGAGGCGTGAAGTGATCTCCAGGTCTTCGGTGAGGCGCCGATCGCGGACTCCGAACTTGAAGGCTTTGATGACGGCCTCGTCAGAGATGCTCGGGATTAGGTTCCTCGTGCGGATAAATCGCCGCACAAAGTCGCGGAGTGGCTCGCCCTTGCCCAAGATGACGCGGTCTAGGTCTTTCTCTCTCCCCGGCCGCTCGTAACAACTCTGGAAGTTGGAGCGGAGTGCGCTCTGGATTTGGCGCCACGACCTGAAGGTACCAGGCTTCTGGTTAAAGAGCCAGGTTCGCGCGGCACCGTCCAGAACGGTCGGGAGGTAATTGGCCATGACAAGCTCGTCGCCCCCGACCGCCAGGATAGCGGTCGAGTAGATAGACAAGAATTCATCGGGGTTCTTGGTGCCGTTAAAACGCTCGATCAACGCGGGCTTGAACCGAAGTAGCCACCGCGACGCGACGCAGCCGTCGAATACGCCACGCACCATAAGCCGGTCAAAGGCCGGTGTGGTCATCACCGCAAGGTCCCCCTTCCGCCGGATTGAGTCGAGGCCGCCTCGGCGACCTCGGTGGGAACGACCACGATGCGGGCATAGGAGTCACTGGCGGAGAAGCGCAGCGTCCTGGACCCTCGGCGCTGGGCGGAATGTCCGGGAGAGGACCGCGGACTGCTGCCGGTGGACTCGAGTCCGTCTTGGCTTGGCTCGAGCGACCGACTGCAGTGCGGTGCCGCAGGGGCGGCGGTGCGGCTGCGTCAAAGCCTCGCCCCGAGCCCTTCTTTGGTGAGGCGCCCTGCTGTGAGGCGTCCGAAGCGGATCTTGGCGAGCGGCGCGACGACAGTTGTCATCACTTTTTGGGAGCGGGTTCCCAGTCTTGACCGGTCTTTGCGGAGGCATGACCTCGGTCGCAGCCCGATCGAGCTCTTCGGCTAGGGCTCGGCCAAAGAGCTCCGACCTCGCCCTATCGGGATCAGCCATGACCCGGGCGATAGCGCGGAGGCGCTCCCCCGAGAGAGGGAACCTGGGCGGGCCAGAAGACGTTCCGGCTTTCCCCTGGTCCTCCCGCCGGAGGGCGGTTATGGCTTGGTTGATGGCGACATGCACCATCCGGTGAGCGTCTTCAGGGGTCTGTGGATCACGGGCGTCCGCATCTCCCTCCGCGCCATGATCGTCCGCCATCAGAACGTGCTACTCGAGTGGTGGTGGCGAAGGCGAAAACAGGGACGCGGAGTCGGAATCCGCGCCCGAATCCACGCTCAAGGAAAGTCCGCCGACGGAGTGCGCCATGCTCTTGGGACCTTGATGTCGTTCCTGCGAATGAGCAAAGCAATCGGGCCCCACGGTGGGCGCCAGCTGTCGACGATCGGGATCGCCAACCACAAGAAATGAGATGGGGGGTCAGTGTGATATGGGACCCGAGCTGCGCTTCGCCCAAACGGGGGAATAGAGTGGTCGCGATGATTGGTCGGAGCAAGACGACAACGAGCGTGAGACGGAGGTTTATACTGGTTCGAGCCCCTGTGAAGGTAATAGCTCTACTCCAGTCACCTTGCGGCAGTATTCTTAACTGTTTCTGAGTACAGGAGTGTGTTATAGCCCAAGTTCGTCGGTGGCTATGTCTAAGCTCGAGCTATGGCGTGTTGTCTTCGTGTCCCCCGAGAGACTGCGCATCCTTGGTCTTATACCTCCTTTGCACGCAACGGACGGGAGAGATTCTCGGGAAGTGGCCTTCATGCACGTTGAGGGCTGGCAATAACTGCTCCGGACTTGATGCACGCACCTGCCTCATCCCCACGACTCGCGCTTTGGCAACCGCCGGTCAAACGCACGATCCGTAACCCAAGGGAGGACTACGGCTTCGAACGAGAGCCGACCCGAGCTCGAGGTCGTGCGGGGCCGTGCTCGGGTCCAGCGCGCTCTAGGTCGAGCGCCTCGGCATTCGCCCAGGTCGTGGTCGGGGCCTCCCGAGCTTGGGGGGCCCGTTGACCGTGCGCCGATCGGTCAAGGGACGCCCGCTCTCGTCACCCACTATTACACCATCTTCATGTTCTAATTTGAAGATATGTTGTTTTCTGTGTTTACCATTAGCAATCAAATGGAAATATTGAGTGTTATCATCACCTTCCAAAAGATCTTTAGTTTTAGCTCTCTCATACCATTTAATTTCTTCTTCCCTCAACAAGTTCACCAATCTCTCGTTAAGACAATGTTTCAAATTTACTTCTTGATCTGAGAGAACTCTATGTTCTGCTTTTTTTATCGAGATCATCGATTATCAAAATGATCTTTTTCTTCTCTTTTTTGCTATGGCTAGCTATGTTTTTGGCCCAACCTCTTAAAAATTGCCTAAGAGATCGTATCTTACTCTGCCATTTTTCCATAGCAGTAACCCCTCTAGTCTCTGATTGCCATTTATCAGCAACCAAGTCATAGAAATCATCTCTAATCAACCAACCACGTTCAAATTTGAACAATGGTGGCTTTCTATTATGAAACAAAACACCAGTATGTAATAATAATGGCATATGATCTGAGTAGCTCCTATCTCTTGCCTGCACCGAAGTGAGTGGAAATTTCTTTTCCCATTCAGTACAGACTAAGATTCTGTCTAACTTCTCAAAAGTTAAGTTATCGCCACTATTCGCCCAAGTATATTGTCGACCCGACATCTTTATCTCTCTGAGATCTAGTGATTGAATTACCATGTTAAAAAGATCAGGCCATTTCTTGACAAAGGTGTCCTTGTTTTTATTCAGGCCCACGCATGATATTAAAATCCCCACCAATAATATATGGTAACGACTCTTTGCTACATATATGAGTCATTTCAGTTAGAAACATATCCTTATATTCCTGTTGCGCTGGACCATAAACTGCTATTAAAGCCCATGTAAACCCATCATTTTTATTACGAAGCGTAAATTTAATATAAAAGTCTCCTTCATCGATGGTTCCAATATCATACACCATTAAGTCAGCCCTCAAGAGCATCCCCCTGACCGACCATGAGGTGCCATGCAGTTCCAGATAAATTCTTTGCCACCACAATTTTTTCAGAGTCCTATCTAAGAAATGATTCCGACCCATTTCCATAAGGCCAAGATCCCTATGGATAAACCGGGATTTTAAATTAAAATTCTGATCTATCTATGAAGATCCTAGCGAGAAACAAACCTCCCAAACTAGGGGCTAAAAAAATCCTCGTTGGAATCGCCGGTAGGGCAATGGGCTTTTACAATCGGTTATATCTCGTCCATTGATACACTTGCATGTAGTGTAATGAAATGCGACAAGGCAGCATGTTTTCTTACTAGCCTTGGGCGGCCTCACATCTCCTGATTAGGGACTCTTTTAAGGAAAAACGAAAGATCACTGCTTACTTTAGTGTTTTTCTTGAGCACTTTTGCTTTTTATGGTAGGACCCATTACCCAATATCCTATTGCTTCCGAATTAATTTGGGCAAGTTGGGTTTTGTTCAGAACTTGGATTTTTCTTTGCCGTTTCGATCAAGGATCACTTTGGGTCCATTTGTTCAATAGCATTTGGTGGATGGGACAGTGTTATTAGTTATGCAGTTGGATTATTTGGTTAGGCTAGTCACAGTAGGAGTTTTCTTATCATTTAATGAGATGACACATCAGTAAAAATAGTGACATGACAAAGAAATTATGAGGAGAGAGAGGAGACGAGTTTCATCTGGTTGAAACCGGGTGTACACCATTCTAACACATTGGAAACCGAATGAAACTGCACTGAGAGCGCATTGTTTCATCCCACGCGCTAAAACCGAATGAAACTGCACCAAATGGAATATTTGATCACAACACCATACAACAATTAAATGCTATGGCTAGCCTATAAAACCGCGAAATGAAACTATGCATTGGGAGGTCTTATTTCATTTATCAACCCAAACCTCTTTAGATGATGTGGCACTCCTGAAAACCGTGAAATGAAATTTGCCACCGAAAATAGCCTTAGATGGATATGTGGATGAGGATAGTCAACTCTAATATTTCTGGTAGATACCGGATGATGCCATTCTATAGAAGTGATTAGATGAGATCATGCAACTTTCATCCCACTAACTAAATTTAAGCTCTCATTTCATTCACTATTCAACTCTTATTTCTTCAACCAAACAAAAAATTTAGCACTTTCCATCTATCTCATATCCCTTTAACTAAATATAAACTTGATAACTTTGTCCCAATTAGATCTAAAATCTCAAGAGGAAAATCGGAAATAGACCTCCCAGACAAAACCTTACGTAGATGGTTTCATTCACCTTTTTAACCTTAAACCAAATGGATTTGTCTGCACCATACAAAAGCGACAACGGCGAGCCGGCTTCGGCAAAGCGTGGTACGAGGTTTCGGAGAGCTACCGATGGTGCCTTCACTTGCCGCACTCGGAGGATTGGTGGTGCACGCATCTTGAAACACATCCAACGGCGAGAAATCCGGCTGAAATCTCTAAATTTTTTGACAGTAGCATAATTTTTTTTATTTGTGCTACTGTTAAAAGGAAAAGTATGAAAGCACCTCTATAATATTTTCTATATGTATTTATTGAATATAGTGTTTAGAGATAATAATTAAGATTAGTCTAGTTATCTTTTATAACTCATTAGTCTATGTACTAGGAGAAAATACATCATGTAAAATTAGACGGAGAAAGTTCATCTCTGTCTGATCTTTGATTGTTTTGGCCTTCTGGGCAGCAAGAGCAACCTAATTCATGATTACTTCTAACTAGAGTGAGCCATTTTATGAGCATTTTTGGCACAAAAGCTGTTTTTTTTAAAAAAAAATTGCTGTCAGATTTTTTTAAGAGCAATCAACATTTCCTTTTTCTTGCTTTGGCCGACCATATGATCTTTTTTACCTACCCTGAGATATTTCTCTACACAATGAGAAAATGCGAACAGTCAATGCTACGTTCACGTCATACGGAACCGACGCTAACTGCAAAGTAGTGGTTGTACCTTTCACGGCAAGAAGGATTGCGCGCAGGGTTGTAAAACCGAAGAAAATCACTCTAAACCCGTGGTTTTCGATCGTCGACGTCGGTTCGATATTCAAAATCGAACGGTTCTAATTAAAAAAAATAAAAATATGAAAAAATTTATGCGACGTAAAATCGATCGATTTTCGGTCAAAACCGACCAGTTTTATATCAAAATCGTGTGGCAACGCTGTAGTGGTCAGCACCCACCAATTGGTCAGTCGATTTCGGTAAAAACTGGACAGTTTTCGGTGAAAATTGATCATTTTAAAAAAAATTCCAAAAAATTTAAATTATTAACCTTTCGATTTCTAACAATTTTCGACTCGATATTTTTTTATTTTTAAACGATTTTTCTAAAATCGATTTTATGAACCCTGATTGCATGCCTAGATCTCAACCAGTTGCATTTTACGCCTTTTCCAACAAATCAGCCAGCTACATCCGTGAGATCTAAAATCCGTCGATGCTTGTATGCACACGAGCAAGCACTTAGGTCGAAGGGCCCAACAGTGAGGGTCTTGAAGCCACTGGTGCACCTACTGACGGGACTGGTTTTGTACTGGGTGGCCGAAGAATCGACGGTGCCGGTGCTCGTCGACATTACCGCTCGCGCCGTCTGCCCAAGCGCCGGCGAACCCTGCCCGGAGGCCATCTACCTCAACGGGCTCCAGGAAACGGTCTGATTACACATCCTACCCTCCTCCTGTCCTTAATTAATCGTCTGTTAGTGGTTCATGAAATGTCCTTGTAGCTGGCACAGAGTAATTGTAGCTGGCACGATGTGCCATCGGGAGAAATTGCAATGAGGCAAAAAATATACTAGTATTTAAGTATAATATCTTCTTAAATTCACAGATCCTATATCCTAACAGTACTTGAAATCACCTAAAATGTCGAATAGACACCCAAAATCACATACATGCTTATTCTCTTTGTTTTACTGCTTACTAAAGCAATGTGCTCATTAGTTATAAAACATAATATATTATCTCAGTGTATTGCTAAAATGTACATACACAATGGTCTAAAGATACATGTACTTAAAAATCAAGAATGACATGTTCATAAATGATTGAAATTTAAATAACTATAGCTAATCCTTGATTTACTAGAGTTTGCTCTCTGTAGTCTGTACAAGATAGTATAAACCTTTGCTTACCTCTCTTTATCGCTTCCGAAAAGGATTCTAGTTATACATACACACTAATCTGGTGATACAAACTAAGATATCATACATAATACATGAGATTTTGGTTTGGAAAAATATTTTTTACTCACCTCAGTTTTGGTTGAGCTGGGCGAAATCTCGCTGTTTCCGGGCGAGATCTCGTTGTTTAGCGCCGGAGAGCACCGTAGGTTGGCCGGACTTGGCTGGAGATGCACTGCACTGGAATGGGTCGGTGATGACGAGGCCGATGCAGAGCCGAGCTGCAAAACGCAAATGGGTAAAGTGAAATGGCTACAGTGATGAATGATTGGAGTGAGCCTATGAATAAAGTAAACATCAAACCTTGACATATATAAATATCACTGATCCTCGGTATTATCAATCAACATCATCAGTAGTCAAGTGCTAAGGTCACAAACGATGCAAAGAGGAGGTCTTGAGTTCAAGTCCCCTCCATGACGTTTTTTTCCAAGATTTTTTGGCACAGTTTGAAGGCTGCAAAAATTTTGAAAATTTTTGTGGACAGTTATGAAGCATCCATGATGTTCCCATAAATTTTTCAGGTCATGATCGAATCTACAAAATTCCCAAAAAGTGTGAAGTGCTACTGCACACATCCCAAATGGACGGGACTAGATACTCCGTTGTTAGGCATAAATAAGGCAAAGCCAACACACACATCCATATCCAATAAAGGTAGGCATACATACGATTGGGCACCGATGAGGTGAAAGTCAACCCCTATCGACATATGTATGTGTGTGTGTGAAGCCTTTTCTGTACTCCTGGGTGTACATACTCTCACCTTCAATATACCACTTAAACGAACGTGTTATACTTTTTGGGGTTTGATAAACATCATCCGAATGTTTTCTTAGATAAAAAACATCCAAATTATGAAGCGTTGGATCTACTTTGAGATCCGTAAGCCGTGAAGGGTTTTGTTGGAGGTAACCGACTTAAGATCTGCACCCATTTTGGAGGGTCCAAAATTTGGATGTTTTTAAGAAACAAAACATCCGGATGAAGGCTAGACACACCCATACTTTTTTATCACTTTCGGTATACTCCAATAATAATTCTAAAATATTCTAATATGACATGGTTGGAAAAAAATCATCGGAGCCCTTCATTTTCTTGCTTTATACTCTTTTCCATATGTAAAAGAAATATATAAACAAATTATACTATAAAGGGTGGATTTTGATGAATTTTTTGTGGAACTCAGTTCGGAGTATCTTATAGTTAGTATTAAAGTATACTCAAAAGGATAAAGAGGTATAGCAATATCATTTAAGCGGTATACTGGAGGTAGGAGTACCGTACTCCTAGAAGTATGGATCCATTTTCTCGTGTGCGCGCGCACATACACACACACACATATATATATATATATATATTTGAAGACTTTTTACTAACTGTAGGAGGTACCAAATTATCCATTGAGTAAGCACTAAGAGATACTAAAAGCTGAAAGAGTTGAGATATCAAAAGGTAGCAAGAGTTTATGAATAATTCGTTGGTATCTTCAAAGATGGTAAAAACTCTCAATGATACGTAGCACCTGCACAGCTACATGTGAGCTACCTATCCAACCCATCAGCTCCGACCAGGTTTGAGTGTCGGTAACACCAACTAATCCAAATTTAGGCCCAGCAAGCTAGTCCATAGCCACATGTAGAAACTTTAGCGGTGAGTAATGCAATGTTGCGGAAGGCGTCATGGTGCTCCAAAGCCACGAAACTGATGAACCTATAGCAATTCCAGTCATCCAGCAACTACTTCTATTCTAACGAATCGAGCTTCTGTCAGTAAGGTGGCTACCGTCTAGTGACAGACTCAGGTCAAAATCATAAGAGGTACTCATCCACCTACAGCCCGTCGCATCTTCGTTCCCTCTGCCATCGGCCGACTGCCCTACTACTTCTTCTCATTGGGAGTGGAGTATGCCCTAACCCCTACCCCAAAACCCCTGGTAGACCCGTCACTTAGGTGGCTTGCTTGTGACCTCAGATATTCTGGCTTTCTGAGCCTCCCAAACCGCATCTAATAGTATTCCGGTTACTTTCACTGTGCAGTGCCTTGAAGGCTCACCAATTTCTTTCAACTTCAACCAAACGGAGACGATTTCTTACCTTGTAGGCTCAAAAGAAGAAGAAAAAAACTGGTATGTGTTGTAAAATATAGTAGTTTGCCCGCGATCAATCACCAAATTCGTAGTCGCAATCCCAAGAACAAGAACACAAGAACACGATATGGGTGGAACTCTCTCTTGCTTTTTATTCGTTGATTGATTACAATTGGAAACACCCGATATATATAGCAATATGAGAGAAGAGTTCGGATTCGCCCACACCATTAAGAGGTAGAGTCTTAAACCAAATACGGTTAGACTCGCTTATCTCATAACACTCCCCCTTGGGCGAATGCCACATAATGCATATGTCTCTTTAAAAACTCCACTCAAAAACCTAGTGGGAAAAAGGAGATGGAGAAAAGAGTACATTGCACTCGCACTCTATGTTGCACTAGTTGCCTCATTAAAAACCTTCATGTGAGAAAACTTCAGAAAAACTCACAAAAGGGAAAAGAGTACAACTTATAATCTTCAAGATTTATATTAGGATCACAATAAGGGTTATGATTCAAGGGTTTTCTCCCCCTGAACATTGCATCTCTCTAAGTCTTCTCATTCCAATGCCTTTAACACATCTTTGAATCGTGGATTTAGGCAAAGGCTTAGTGAATAAATCTGCAAGATTTTACCATAACTTAGTTTGCAGGAACTTTATCTCACCGCTCTTCTGGAGTTCGTGAGGATAAAATAACTTAGGAGCATTATGCTTCGTGATGTTGCTCTTTACATAACCCAATTGCATTTGTGCAACACAAGTAACATTATCTTCATAATAATTGTGGAGTTATCGACGGTGTTAAGGCCACAAGACTTCTGGATGCGGTTAATTACACGTCGCGGTCAAATACATTCATTTGAGGCTTTATACAGAGCTATGATCTCTAAGTGGTTGGTAGAAATTGCTACTAGGTCTGTTTGCAAAACCGCCAGGAAACGGCTGTACCACCGTAGAGAAACACAAAACCAGTCTGTGATTTGGCACTATAGGAATCAGACAGATAGCCAGCATCCATATATCCCACTATGGTCAAGTCTTGGTTCTTCTGGAAAAACAACCCAAGATCTTGAGTACCTTGGAGGTATCTGAGTAAAATCTTTACACCAGCCCAATGTCTTCTGGTCGAGGCTGCACTATGTCTTGCTAGCAAATTCACTACGAATGCGATATCAGGCCTTGAGCAATTCGCAAGATACATGAGTGCTCCAATAACACTTAAATATGGGATTTTAGATCTTAAGACTTCCTCATTTTCCATCCTCAGTCTAAAAGAGTCTTTATCCACTTCAAGGGACCTTATGACTATGGGAATTTTCAAAAGATGCAATTTATTCATATTAAACCTCTCCAATACCTTCCGGGTATAGGAAGACTGGTGAACAAGAATTCTTTCTGGGAAATGCTCTAACTGCAGGCCTAAGCAAAATTTGGTCTTACCCAAATCTTTCATCTCAAACTCCGTTGTGAGATAAGCACTAGCTTCCTTTATCTCCTCTGTGGTTTCGATAATATTTAGATCATCGATATATACTAAAATGATATAGAATCCATTCTGAGATTTCTTTGTGAACACACAGGGACAATCATCATTATTGGAGTATCCCTTCTTTAGGAGGAACTCACTAAGAATATTAAATATCAAAACGTTATTCCACTCATTTCAGGAGAATAGGTTTCATCGTAATCGATGTCGGGTCTCTGCGTGAACCCTTGTGCTACAAGCCTCGCTTTTATATCTCACCACCTAAGTATTTTCATTTCTCTTCTGGATAAAAAACCCATTTGATCCTACAGGGAACAATTTAGGAGATGTTCAGTCAATAGGTCTAGAAACTTTCCTTTTATTAAGCGAGCGCTGCCTCAATTGCTTCTTTTGTTTGATCCTATCTAAGCGCTTCTAGTACTCTGCCATGGACTTTGGTTCTGAATCCAGCTTTTAGCAATTTTAGAGGCAAATATATGTCGATAATTATAGTCTTTCTTTTATTCATTTCTCCTGCATCACTTCGAGGATATATCTATATTAATTTCTTCCAATGCCTCGTGATTTCCCACAACGATGGAGTCCGGGTGTTCCGACTTTCCAGCCTGAAATTGCGCGCAAATATACACTAGGGTTATCATCTTTAGGATGAATCACTTCAGGGATGTTACCATCTCCAGGATGGCTCACTTCAGGGATTTTCTCAATATCAGGTTGAGCTTCTTCTACTGTCACGGGTAGTGTTCTCATTTGTTCGGTTCTCTACTTTTGCGGACATCTCCGCAGAATTGAGTTCCGTGCACTTGCAGGCCTCCCCCTCTTCTTATCATGAGGGTCAAGAGTGGGTTCAATATCTTTCTAGGGTATTTCCACTCTTTCAGGTGCATATACTGCAGGTATATGAGATCTTTCACTCCCTTATTACCAGTGAAGGCATTTGGTAGATTATTAGCTAATTTATTCCAGATTTATTATCCTTCGAACTTCAAGTTCAGTCTCTTTAGTGCGTGGATCTAAGAACTTGCCATTCTCTAATGTGGTATTTTTTATTTCCCCCTAATGCCGAAAAATGTCCTTAGTACAATCAGCGTATCGAGCCGTATACAGATGCCCTGTCATAGGCTCTAGGTATTTTTAATACATGACAAAGATTCATAATCTACATAGATCCTCAACTTTCGGTGAGGTCCTATGATTGTACGCTGTGGTGGAGAGATTGGCATGTCTATAGCACAGCCAGATTTTCGTAGATGGAAAATACTTAATTCTTTTCCACACACTATTTGCAATGGAGACATTTCTTAATGTGCAGTTAGTGTGAGTTGAATTATTACCACAGAATGGATCCTAGTAGATAAGAGGCATACATAGCGACACCTAATAGAAACATTTATCAGTACCATAAAATTTCTTAGAAGGGGCTCGACAGGGGCTGAATAGGTCCACAAATATCACTTCGAATTTTCTCCAGAATATTCGGTGATTCTTCACCAACTTTTTAGGTAAGAAGATCGGAGAATGAACTTTCCTTTAGTACAACTAGGGCATAAGAAAACTTTAGGTTTAGGAAAGTCTTTATGCTATGGCCAGCATAATTATAATTTTTCTTCTCATAATATTCAACTCAAAATAATCTAGTCGATCTGCTAGATCTTAAATATTCCTGGGTTTTTATCGCAAAACAAACTTCAGGTTTTATATGTGCATAGTATAACCCGGAGAAGAATGAATGAAGCTTTTTTAATCACATGTTTATTACACTCATTCAACTTAGTCATGAGTAGGTATTCTGTACCATCCTCATTCTTTGTCTCTATATAGAGAAGATTCAAACCAATATTTTTAATGCTTAAGGGAGTACGACTAGACTCAGGACATAATATGGCATTCTTCCAGTGCCAACAATGAGAGTATCGCTTCTGGCGATAGATATAATATTTTCAATTCACTTGGTGTGTGGTGCAATTGTCTTCTAGACAGATCTCTCCTGTGCTATTGGATTATACTTTGTTATATATTAGGAGTATGATTTATCAATCAAATAATTATTGCATCAGGAACAAATTGTAGAATATAGAACAACATAGCACAATTAAACAAATATCTGGGAAATATTAATTTATTCAATTTTGAATGATAATCGCTCAACAAGAGTGTAGACCAAATGTTCATTCAATAATTAGGGCTAAACTGATAAGGAGACTTATAAGGAATATGTGACATCGATTTAGCAAAATGAAGGAATACTTAGGAGACTAATCTAGGTCTCCATATGAGTTGTATATGTCCTTCTGGGACCCCTTAAACTTTATAATTTCGAGAACCATATTATCACACTTCTCAGCACTCGTGTCAACAACAGGTTGAACAGCGAAGTATGATTCGACATTGTTTACCCAGGGTCTTATTGATTTTTTCAGTGGATTTTGAGTAAAGATCTATCACATGCTTCAGGATGCAATAGTTGCGTGACCAATGGTCAATGCATTCATAACTAAAACAGGGTTACTCAGGGTTTGCAGCCTTACTTCTGGAAGTCCCTGGCCCTTTATCTTTACTTTTCCACTATGAATTGCTCTTCCCCATCTTATCATTTTGCCCTTACCGCGGCCATGGCTATTACTAGCCTGCTGAGCATTTTGCATATGCTTCAGGCACTGCAAGACACCCATTAGGAAGTACATGATGATACTTCACCAGAAATTCATCATGTTTTTCTGGTTCTAGCAAATGCATATAAGCTCAAAATACTTCTAGTACTTGGTATGACAATACTATCACAGCAGTACCTTCATATTGGGGTGGAACGTGCATATCCTGAAGGCACGGGAGGATCCATTCGCACTGTAATTTTTTTTGCAATAGGAGGGATCTTTGCTGGTTATATATTTTTCCTTCAGAAAATCCAAAAAGTACCAGCTGGTCATCTTTTATCAACTATTCGGCCTTTAGGTCTGTATGGAGATGGTGCCTTAAGAGGTACAGAGCCGTATATTTGACGGTTTCGAGGAGAGCAGGGATAACAGCTTCAGGCTGGGAAAATAGTAGCTCCAAAAGGTCAAACTATCATATTAATCTTATTATTCATTTGCAAAATAACTTTTACTACTGGTAAAATCATTATATTGCATGCTCACTCTTCAATCAGTAGAGCTTAGTTTATATTTATTCAGTAGATAATTATCTAAAATTTTCCAGAATTTTCCCAGCAATTTTCATGGCTTTCTGCTAATTATTCAGCAATTTTCAGAATTACCATATAATAGAAAAACAAATTTCAACATATATCAACATGGAATTATGCTAGGACAATAAATCCAGAGATATGGAGCTTTCAATATGTTCTATGAAATTTTCCTAGCAATTTTCTTTTCATACTTTTTTGCTAATCCTTAAGTAATTTTCAGAATTACCGATTAACAGAAAAATAGCTTCAACATGATATAATCATGGCATAATGCTAAGAAAATTAATCCAGAGGCATTAAAATCATAATATGCAATCTGAAATTTTTAGAGTTTTTTTAGCATTTTTCATGTTTTCTGTTAATTACTAAGTAATTTTCAAAATTACTGAATGACAGGAAATAATATGTCCAGCACATATAAACATAAAAAATGTGCCAAGAGAATTAATCTAGCAACATGACACAGAGCAATGGGTCATACATATTTTTATATATTTTTTAGCGTTTTCTATTAATTACTAAGCAATTTTTAGAATTACTTAAATAACAGAAAATAAATTTCAGCACATAATAAATATGGAATAAAGCTAGAAAATAAATCCAGAGTATGGAACTTCCAATGACACCAAATACTATTTTATCAAAGTTTATAGAAACCCATACACATAGAAAATCAATTTCTAGTATTATATATCAAATTTTTTCAAAACCAATAATAATTTTTTTATTCGGTCCAGTAGGCTGTATGGCCCACGTGACTCGGCAGGCCCAAAATAAATAATTAAGAGCGGCGGCTAGGGTTTGGGAACCCTAGTCGCCAATTGCTCCTCCCGTTCCAAATTTGCGCCAGCGACACAATGGCGGTGGCCGAGTGCAGACTGTAGTGCTGCAGGTGCGAAGTCCGAGACGATAAGGGTGAACTCAGCAGCCCAGTGCAACGCGGCGACAGGCACGTGGCCGGAATTCTAGCGGCAACCACCTAGTTCTTGGCAGCGAGGCCCAGTGAATGACGGGCACAAAGGTCGGCTTCCGGTGGCCGGTCACGGAGCTGAGTTCTGGTGGCGAAGTGTGCGTTAAGGCGCAGCACACGGTGAGCATGGGTGCTTCGGGCACCACTTCGGCTTCTAGTGAAGTAGGCGCCGCCGTGGCCTTCGTGCTTCGGGCGCGGAAAGAGCAACAAGTCGGCGCGGAGCTCGAAAACCATTGCGGCGCGAGACATAAAGATGGCGACAGAGGCCGCGCGTCTACGGGCACGAGGCCGGTGACCGACGGCACTATCATCGGGTGGAAGCCGGAGGGGCGGCGCATGAACCCGAGCTACCATGCCTCCTCATTGCACGCTCTGTGCATGGAAGCCGAACGGATGCACGGGCACAGCGCATGTACGGTCACCGCTGGGTGAGTAGGCCCATCAACGTGCGCTTCAGGCGTGGCATGCGCGGCGGCAGCCATCGGCAAGGTTAGGCGTAGCGGGTGCGAAGTTGCCAGCTGGGGAAGTGACTTCGGGTTGGAGGGCATTGGGCCGGCTTGGGCGCCAGCGGCACGGTTTTCTCTGGTGGTGGAGCGGCGGCATCTGGCGGCGTGTGAGCTACAGGCTCGGAGCCGCCTACTGCAGGAGCACACAAACTACCGATTTTTTTTCTTTTCATTGTTGATGATGAACAGCAACCACAAGCATGATTGGGTATTGATTTGATCTGATTGATTGCGAGTGAGGATGGGGCGAAAAAATAATCTACTAGATCGATAGCAAAAATCCCCAAAATTTCCGATCTACTAAATTCAATTGCGATTCGATAGTTCGTGCTAATTTGATACCTTTATTTGATCTAGGGGAAATTTTGTAGACTATCGCGTATAATAGAGTCGCATAAGACTTTTTCGGCAATCTGAGTGGATGCCGGCGTGATGACGAGCTGATTGCAAATCAGATCAGGCGATCAATCGCCGGTAGTAGTCGTTCATTGTAGTTGACGATCCTCTTTCTTGTGGTAGAGACTCATGCTGATAATGTGTTGTAAAATATAGTAGTTTGCCCGCGGTCAATCACCAAATTCGTGGTCGCAATCCCAAGAACAAGAACATGATATGGGTGGAACTCTCTCTTGCTTTTTATTCGATTGATTGATTACAATGGGAAACACCCGATATATATAGCAATACGAGAGAAGAGTTCGGATTCGCCCACACCATTAAGGGCCTGTTTGGCAACAAGGTTTTGCAAAACCATGGTTTGGGAATTGTCTTGGCATAAAAAATATGGTTTTACCAAACCCCATTAAAACTATGGTTTTTCTTGGAACTCCCAACTGTTTGGCTACAAAATTTTTGGTTGACATTTTCAAAGTTTTGCTCACTTTCTGTTCTTCCCCTTTGCCCGTAAACCCACCTAGCCACGCCCACTGGATCGTGGACTTGATATTTCATTCTTAGCTGCAGATGCTGACAGCATTAACAAAAAGAACATGTCTTGAATATCTTGGTGAATTGTACTCTTTGAGGATGCTCACAAAAAATCTAGTTTGTGATTCACTCCATGATGCCCTATCATTTGTCCCTGAGATAGAAAACAAAAAAATTCATGATTAAGCTTGGCCTCACAAAACAGCATTCCCTACACCCATACTCCCCAAGATCCAGAACTAGAGAAAAATGCGCCGACCAACCAGGCACGCCCAAGATCCCAAGGCCCCAACTTCTTGGAAGCAACCAGTACAGGAAAGCATCAGAAAGTATGAAGAAATGTGGATGCGGAGAGATGGCGTGGGGGTGGGTGGCAATCAGTTCCTCACCGTGCGCAGGACTTGATGGTGTGGATCTTAAGCAGGAGGACGACGACGCTAATGAGGTGCGTCATGTCGCCGGCGAGCCTGAAGACATTCATCTGTAAGTTCAACCTTCATTAGTTATGGTTTTGGTGTTAATGACAAATCTAATATTGAGATTATCCATTAATGTGCTTTTGTTATTAATGACAAATCTTATATCGAGACTAACTCATTTATTTAGAATATCCTTGATTAGTCTCATCGCACTGAAAAATGGAAAACCCAAGGTATGTATGCGTATTTATTCTAGTATTAGTTGCATACTTTGGATTCAAGTTAAAGTATGAATATTCCCATTTGAATTAACCACAAAATGTGCATCATGTTTCCCAATCTATATATTACATGGATGCACATACTTAGGGGGAGTTTGTAGTTTAACTTGAAAAGTCTCTTTGTATTGATCTATTCTTTATTCACACATATAAGGATCAAGACAAAGGAACTAAATCCTTGAGTATATATTTGAATTGCCTAGTCATAGTATACTCATGGTAATATAGGATATACTCCAATGTGATCAAATTGAATATGTGCATATTATATCCAAGTCAATCATATTTATGCACATATACATGTGGGGTTTATTCTATGGTTGATGACTTAGTGTAATGATCATTTTCATATAGTTTACACATAATGGATCATTACCTCTCATCAACATGAGTATATGAAAACTTGTGTAGTTAATATATACTCATATCAATTTAAATGATAATTTAAATTGAGTTCATTTGTCTTGATAACCATTAAAGAACATTTCATCATGTGTTGATGGTGTTCCTTGATTAATTAAGGACAAATGAATAGTTCTTAAGTATAATGAAGCATGTGTTGCATTATTGTACTTAAGACACATTTAATCATTCAAATTGATTTAGGTTGTGCTCAATTAATCTAAAGGCATCCATTATGTGTTAATGGAGTGCAAGAGATAATTGAGACAACCGTGCATCTTGGACTAACTATTTTATGAGTTGTGATTAAGTTAGGTCCAAAGATGGATGAGATGATGAGAACGGGATAAAGACGGCATCATGAGGTGATGGGCGTCAAGAAGTGGATCCCGAAGTTAAAAGAGGAGTCGAGTGATGATCCCGGGAGAGTATCAAAGCGATGATCATAAAGACCCCAAAGGGGATTGCTTGCGTGCGGCGGCGAAGGTAAAATTAGATAGGCTAAGGACTTTGTAGTCTTTGAGTCTAAGGTTTTTATCGTCGTACTATTAAGAGGGGTTGTTTTCTAGCTTGAGCTTCATCATGTGTTGGTGATCTCAATACGCGTTCACTCAAGCTCAAACCTTTTGGATTTGGTTTTTGCATGAGGGTTAACCATTTGGCATGTGTTGCGAATGGGTTAAACTTATGCTTGGTTGTTGTTGGTTTATGCTCTGATTTGCATGTGTTGCAAAGAGGAAGAGCATATGTATTTGGTTTTCGCATAATGCTTTGATTTGCATGTGTTGCAAATAGGATAAGCTAATGCGTTGGCTTTTGCGTGAAGCTCACTTTTGCATGTGTTGCAAATGTTGAAGCTTCATGTTTTGGTTTCGTTCAAAACAATCTTTCAAAATCTTGTGGTTGCTTGGAGCTAAGTTTTGCATGTGTTGCAAAAGGAGAGAACTCAAGTATGATTTGATGTTTGTGTGTTTGTATGGAGCTAGAGGCTTGCATGTGTTGCAAGTAGAGAGCTCATATGGTTGAAATGATTTTGGTGTGAAATTGAAGTTTGGTTTTGGTGTTGCATGGAACTAAAGAATTGCATGTGTTGCAATTAGAGAGTTCATGCACCTTGATTTGATATTGCTTGGAGCTAGACTTTTGCATGTGTTGCAAAGAGTAGTGCTCAAGCATGAAATTGTGTTTATTGAGTTATTTGCAAGTTCGTTGTGCGAATAAACCGAGGTTTATGAGTGTGGAATCCGAGAGCATGTGAGTAGGGCTTGCAGCGGGTGTTGGCAAGTTATTTGGGTCTTGCGTTGACCTTCACATGGCTAGGGGATTAATCTCATAAACTCGAGTTTGATTTATATCGTTTTGCAAATAGATTTGGAGTCGATTCTTGAAATCGTTTTGAAATTTGGTTGCAATTCTTTGAGCATGAGCTAAATTGGTGCAAATGGGTTTTGCGTGTGTATGATCATGTGTTGATCATCTAGAGGCTCAAGAATGGTGTTTGGTTTTCGGAGAAAAGATTGAAGAAAAGCGGTTTGAGTCTGTCGGTGAAGCCGGAGGTGGTCTGGTCGGACCGGCCGTGTGTCGGACCGCCCTGGTCCGTCGGGACCGAACTGCGGTGTGACCGCCCTCTGGCCGGTGTGTTTTTTCCAGTGAGGTCTGTTTTCCGGTTTCGGTTGTGCGGTGAGACCGGCCGTGCGGTGCGACCGGGTGGCGTGCGATCGGACCGGCCGTGTAACGGTCTGAAATCCGACCATTGGCCTGTGAGGGCCGGTCGGACCGACCAAGGTCCGGTCGGACCGAGATTTTGCTGATTTCGCCCATTTTGCCCCCAAACGGCTAGTTTTCTTATGGGGGTTATAAATAGAGCCTTTGGGGGGCTTGGGCAGGGTGTTGGTGCTGTGTAGGAGATTTGTGCATGTGTTGCTCTTCTCCATTTGCTTCTTGAGCTTAAGTGTGAGCACTAATTGCATATGTTGCAATTAGGAGTGGATTGAGTGATCTCTTGTGTATGTGTTGCACTTGAGGGAGGTCCTTGTGCATTGCACTTGGTGATCACCGGGGGCGCATTCGTTGTGCTCGGTGAAGTTCAAGCGGAGGAGCGGCTTATTACTCTTGGAGGTTGCCGACTCCTAGACGGCGTAGGCGTCGTCTGGGAGCTCTCGAGGTGTGAAGCCCGGCAAGTTTGTGAAGGTTCGGGTTGAGCCTACGGCATAGCGTGAAAAACCACGACTAGTGGAAAGAGGCGGGTGCTCGGCGGGAGCCGGTCCAAGTGGTTGGGCTTGCCTCAGCGTGGACTAGGGAGACAAGCAAGTCTCCGAACACCACGGAAAAATATCGGTTGTCTCTTTTACTTTCAAGTATTTACATTTATTGTATATTGTTCAATTGCTTGATTGTAATTAGAATTGCTTAGTATTAATTGATTGTTCAAATTAGCAATTCCAGTGTAGAGACATAATTTAGTTAGTGCACATAGTGAGCCTAGTTGATTTAGGCTTTAATTGTCAAAACCTATTTATCGCTTCCGCATATATCTTTGATTAGGTTTTGACTTAGGGGTGTATTAGAGCGAATTGTTTAGTGAGCGATCGAAATTCGTAAAACGCCTATTCACCCCCCCTCTAGGCGCATCCTCGACTCTACATCATCTCGCCGGGGGATCTGGGCCGTCGGGTCGGTCCCCGAGGGTCTACGGCCCACGGCGCACACACGGAGTCGGTCCCCGGAGTCCCCAGACCAAGAAATCAAGAAGATGAGAGGAGATGGGGAAAGAGAGAAAAGATGGCCCGGACGGCGGCCGCCTCGGCGTCGGGTCTGCAAAGGGAGGGTCATGGGCGAAGCGTGAGGGCATGGAAGCCGAGGCGGAGGGTGGTGGAGAAGATGACCGTGGCGAGGAAGGAGGAGCAATGGCGTACCTTTCTCCGGCGATTCGCCTCGATGGCGGCGAGTTTGGCGACATCGAATCGGCGGCGTTGGCTTCTCTTCTGCGAATGGGAATTTGTGACTAAAAAGCGTGCAAATTAATATTTTCGCGGGAGAGGTGACGAGGAGGGCGGTACATGAGTTGTTTTGGCGCCAGCATTCAGAAAATTTTGCTCAAGACCGAAGTTTCAAAAACAGAGAAAAAACCATGGTTTTGTGAAAACCATGGTTTTTAAAACAGAGTTTTTTGAAGGGCTACCAAACACCTCATGGTTTCTACAGAGTTTTCCTCTAAAACCATGGTTTTGCCTAGAAACTATGAAAAAACCTTGTTGCCAAACAGACCCTAAGAGGTGTGTGGGATAGCTCCAGCTTCACCAAAATCTGTGGAGTTGGTGGAGCAGGGTATTTCTAGTTCTAGAAATTTATAGAGCTGAAGCTGTGAATACATCAAAAGTGTTTATGTAGATCATCTTGTTTACATTTTAAACTTAAAATATAAACTTAATTCACTTTTTTTTATCCTATAAATTTTATATCTGAGTTGAGGCTAAGATCTAAAACTTTTCTAAACAAGATCTAAGAGATAGAGTTCTAAACCAAGTAGGATTAGACTCGCTTATCTCATAACCGTATGCTCTAGCGATGCTAGCCCCAACAAACCCATCTCCTTCCCCCCTCTACATCGCTCTCCTTCCCCCGTCTACATCGCCACCACCACACACGGCCTCCTCCTCCTCTCCGGCAACCCCAACCACCGCCACCGTCCAAGGCACATGTCGCACATGTCAGGTACACCGTACACGCATACGCCTACCAGAGCAGAAAGAAAATGCGTGGCATTTCTCCCAGCATATATATGCACTGTTAATTCGATCCCAGCGCACATCGGCGGCGCTGACGAGTACGTGCGGCCAGCGCCGAGCCCTTTGGTGCTGATGACGCACGACAAGCCGGCCTCTCATCCTCAGCAGGTGCGTTTGATCTGATTTTTTGCAGTGTGCAGAGCTCGCAAGAATTCGCCTCAGCCGGTGCTGATGTTTGAAGCTTTCGCATGCCAGTATTTGGCTACTTGGCTTTGGGATTCTGAGTCTTGTTCCATCTCAAAGTCAGTGGCAGTTTGTTGAGTCATGATTCTTGCAGAGTTCTTTGATGCTTCAACTATTCTTTATGGGAGAAATTAACGCTCGGACGTTCGATTACTGTTCATTTCATCGGACGTCTCTTATAATAATTTTTTTCAACGCTTGCAACATTTTTTTCCGACATATACAATATTTTTTTCAATATTTACAACATCCGTTTACTGTGCCGCATTTCACTGTTTGTCGAAGAAAAATGTTGCACACGTTGTAACAAAATGTTGCACATGTAGAAGAAAAATATTGCAACGCGTTCGAAAATTTCAAACGTCCAGACACAAATCATTCCGATTCTCTTTATTCATCTGTCATATAGATAGATAGATACACTAGAATTTGCCTCTGTTTGTTCCCAGCAATTTTCTTCCAAATTTTCAGAGGCAGAAATCGAAGCACTACGTTTCTTTGTTTGTTAAACTCTGTTTTATCCCCAATCATTCGTTTTTTTAGATAGAGTCCTCAATGTCTAGCTCATGGACAGACAGTGGATAACAATGATAATTGACTGTAGCTACTCAATGAAGAAGAAAAACACAGCTCGTGTCTTGAATAGAATTCTGTCCAGGCTAGCACAGAATGATTAATTCGTAGTGCCCTACCTACCTGTCAATTGTACAGACCATAAAGACATAAACTGACATCGGCCCTCTTTAGGGGCCTTTAAAGCAGTTCCAAATTTTGAAAAGCAGCTTTACATTTAAGTGGTTTTTTATAAGCTAGAAGTTATATATATTTAAGTAAAAATCAAAAGCTAAAAAATGAGTAGAATCTACTTTTGTAGTTTATTGCTGTAGAAAATTAGTTATTTATCAGATATCTCTTATACATAGCTACAGCAGCTTTTCAAATCAGAAAAGCTACAACTCCTCTAAACAGACCTATCGATTGTACGAGAAGTAGTTGGCACTTGCTGCTTTATAATTAGAATAGATAGGATCAGGGGCGATCTACAGTGTACGGATCGGGATCAAATGACACTGATATCTTACAGTTCAACACACATGATTTCTTTAGTATATAAACATATAATTTTTTTATTATAAGTTAGAAGTACAAGTTCGTAATGACCTCAACGGTCTCGATGAACTTTTCTTCTAGATCGGCCTATGAATAGGATTTGCATGTGAAAAATTTTCATTTGCCCCCGATATGGTTACCACCAGGTGCACATTTCAACCGTGGGGAAGAACAACATGAGGATTTCCTGGGTCACCGATGACCGGAGCTCCCCGTCGGTGGTGGAGTATGGGACGTCTCCGGGGAACTACACGACGTCTGCGACGGGGGACCACACGACGTACCACTACTTCTTCTACAAGTCCGGCGCGATACACCATGTCACCATCGGCCCGCTCGAGCCCAGCACGACTTACTACTACCGGTGCGGGAAGGCCGGCGACGAGTTCAACCTCAGGACTCCTCCGGCCACCCTGCCCATCGAGTTTGTCGTCATCGGTGAGTATCCGTAGTTCTGTCCAAGCTTATCCGGTAGGAAAACGAAAAATGTTGGTCATATCTGTCCTCCCATCTCCATGTTATGTGCCGAGTGTATGGGAAACACTCTTTACACGTCCAGTAAATACGGATATTTCGAAAAGACCTGACCTCTTTTACAGTAAATCAAATTCGATATAGGTGTTCATTTTTTCGATCCAATAGATCGGACTATCTAGTATTTATTTATAATTATCCTGGTAGTAAAGTAGTAGAAATATTTTTAATAAATTAACGACTAATCTGATTTATATTATCATCATATGCCACTAATTAATATACAGTAAAATTTCTCTTTAGAAACCGGTACGAAAACATACTAGAAAAAGGCGGAACAAAGCTATAGATTTTTTTTGATGAAGGAAGATTTTATTAATTTCAAGAACAATACATCGAGAAGGTACAAAGTCCTGAAAACGTCTGCCGGTCTCTACTTAACAAGAAGCACACAGCCCAAAAAAAAAAAGGAAAACACACACACTATCCATTAATTATTAATCGCCACCCATGTACCTAGGTAAAAAAGTCCAAAGTCCTTGGCCACTTCCAGCAACCGTTATTACAGATACCGACTATATTGAGACGTGACGTGCGTATGCACATGTTGCGTTGCAGGTGACCTAGGGCAGACTGGGCACACGGCGTCGACGCTGTCGCACATCCGCGACGCGGACTACGACATGCTGCTGCTCCCCGGCGACCTCTCGTACGCGGACACGCAACAGCCACTGTGGGACTCGTTCGGGCGGCTGGTGGAGCCGCTGGCGAGCGCGCGTCCGTGGATGGTGACGGAGGGCAACCACGAGATCGAGACACTGCCCGTCGTCGAGTTGGCGGTGGCGCCCTTCATTGCCTACAACGCGCGGTGGCGCATGCCGCACGAGGAGAGCGGCTCGGCCTCCAACCTCTACTACTCCTTCGACGCGGCCGGCGGCGCGGTCCACGTGGTGATGCTGGGCTCGTACACGGGGTTCGAGGAGGGGTCGGGGCAGCACGCGTGGCTGGAGAGGGACCTCGCGGCGGTGGACAGGCGGAGGACGCCGTGGCTGGTGGCGCTGCTGCACGCGCCGTGGTACAACACCAATCAGGCGCACCAGGGCGAGGGCGAGAGGATGCGCAAGGCCATGGAGAGCCTGCTCTACGAGGCGCGCGTCGACGTCGTCTTCGCCGGGCACGTCCATGCCTACGAGCGCTTTGTAAGTCGTAGAACAGATTCTTGTCTTCATCTTTGTTCTGTCCATAGCTACCGGATTCATCGTAAAGCCTACTGACCGTGAACTGGATTCGTGGAATACGAACCGATTTATGGTACGTGCATGATTCGTGTTCACAATGAAAATTGAAAGGAAAAATAGTGAACCGTAAATCTAAATCTCGTACCATGGCTAGGACAAATGATGTTTCTGATAACTATGGTTCTATCTACCGGCTAATTAATACTAGGACTAACAAATATTGTCTATCAAATAACTAGACGAGGATCTACGACAATGAGGCAGATAGCCGGGGCCCAATGTACATCACCATTGGCGACGGCGGCAACAGGGAAGGCCTTGCTCTCAAGTAGGTGATCGATCCCATGTCTGAATTTAGCGTTGTCATGCACGAATAATTTTGCTTAAATTCTGACGTGTCCAATGGATTCTTGGCTGAAGATTCATCGAGGATCACAAGTCGGCGCACCTGTCGGTGTTCCGGGAGGCGAGCTTCGGGCACGGGCGGCTGAGGATCGTCAACGAGACCAGCGCCGTCTGGACGTGGCACCGGAACGACGACGAGTACGCCACTGTCCACGACGAGGTCTGGCTGGAGAGCCTGGCTAGTCCAAAACCGGCCCTAGCAACCGCCGGTCGTCACACCGATCAGCTGTAGGATGTCCATATATATACACGCCGCCACCGTGACTGTTTGTTGTAGTACACCACTACTTCATTGTAGGAGCATGCGCACACAGACGGACTTGTTTCCTACTAGATCAATGTCTAGCGTTGCTACGAAAAATAAAATTGGTAATGAAACATAAAGACAAGCAATAAAAGAAAATTGTGTTATAAGATCAAACATCTATTTCTTCCGATTACAAAAATTTTTATGGTTTCTTCTCCGATATGATTTAAAACCAAATATATTGTACGTAGCAATATATATTACCAATCTCAAAAATCAATCAATCATGTTTATCCCTTTTTGCAATTTATATTATCAGCTCGCGTTCCTCTTCCTCTCGCCATACCCATAGCACGCGCTCCTCGGCGCCGTCGACCTCGTCTTAATTTCTTGTCGCCTCGCTCGTCCTCATTATCTACCGCCTTCGCAGGGGCGACACGGGGGTTTCTCCTGAGCACGAGGCACTGCTGCCAAAGCGACGTCAAGCCAGGTCCCCGCCGACCAAGTCGATCGGGCTCGACCAGCAGGCAAAAGTAACCCCCCGACCAGCTCTCCGACCTACTCGGAGGCTCGAGGTTAGACTCCACCGGTGCGCTCGTCTTGACCCGGTCGAAACAACCAACCAAGTCGGTCTCGGGCTCTGAGTCGACTAAAGCACCTGACTTCCGACCCACTTGGGGGCTCGGGGCCGACTGAGTCCGCCCTTGCGCACCCAGTCGGGTCTTGGCTAACCAAAGTAACCCCCCGACCAGCTCTCCGATCTGCTCGGGGGCTCGGGGGCTACACCCATCGGGTGTGCTCGCGCGCACCCGGTCGGGCTCGGCGGACCAAGGCAGCCACCCCTGAGAACCCGCTGCTTCGTCGCGCGACGCCAAAGCTGGTCTCCAAGAGATCGTGTGGACAAAGGTTCTCAATGGGCAAAAGCTGGTAATATTTATATGATACGCGAGTTACATATAATTGCTACTCGCGTCATAAACAATCTAGCCTCAAGACATCAAGATAGCGTCTAAGCGTTGCGCGCGCCTAAGCGCCTCGATAAGCGCATCCCTCGCCTTGATGAGCTTCGGGATGACGTCGATCAACGCATCGACGGCGGCGGCATCGCGGGCGGCGACGTCTAGCTCGACCTATTCGGCCATGGCGAGGTCGAAGTCGCCCCAGAGCTCCGCGAGGAAGGTCCCCTCGTCCGACGGCGCCGGCGGGTCTTCATCTCCAAAGCCGAACAAGAAACTGGGAGAAGCCCTAAGAAGAACCAAGTGTTGTGGGGCAGTGAAAAATCCGTAAGACAGATGGCTCTTCCATCTCCTGCGTCCGTACCACTCTTATATACGCTTAAGGCGCGGAAGCCGAGCGGTCTCCAATAAATGGGGGCGCGACAAGCCGAAGCGTTATCATGTTTGTGAAGAGACCGTGCCTCCAAAGATGATGGGTCCATCTAGGAGCAGCGTTCAGGACAGACCAGAGACTCCGACGAATACTCATACGTGGATACCCCGAGGCGGAATACCAAATGGGTCATCTCAGGCCCAACTCTGGTCAAAGGCTTCATTGGGTCACGAAGGACCCTCGACCCCGATCAAGCCCACCAGGGGCGCTCCGACCTGGCCCTAGGTCGGGCGCCCAGAGTCCGACACGCCATGGTCGGGCGCATCCGAGCCCGACTGGCCTCGGGTCAGGCGACCCCAGACTCGACTGGCCTCGGTCGGGAGCTCCTGAGCACCGACCAGCCATGGTCAGGCGATCCGCAGCCCCGACCAGCATCGGTCGGAGCCCGCAGGCTCCGACTTGGCCTCAGGTCGGGGCCCCAACGAGCTCCAACTCAGCGACCTCTGTTGTGTCGCCAGTCGATCTCAAGCTGGTCACCTGCCCTATGGACACGATGGCCATGCTGGGGTAGGTGGCTCCTTCCCAAGGTGGCCAGGGGGCCATCAAAGTCAAGCACCAGTCCCTTCACCCCGTCATGCGCAGTGGAGAGATGCGCTCCCTCCAGAGGCAATGCCAGAGCGCAGAGTGACGGCGTCAGCATCTGACAAGCGTGCAAAAGGCAGGTGCGCCCCTTCCCGACGGAACGCCGCTTGCTGTGTCTACCAACCCAGACGTAGGATGAGCAGGAACCTGTCAATCACCAATCACTAGGACCGAAGACCGGGACTCCGGGTGTAGCATACCCCTACTTTTCTTTTCCAAACTCCTGTGTAACCTGCCCCCTTCGCCTATATAAAGGGCGGTAGGACCCTTAGGGAGGGGGACGAATCGATCGATCGATCAATCGAGCACACAAGCACAAGCTTACGAACTTTAGCACTTACGGCTCGGACGCTCCTACAGCTCTGAGCCCCTAGTTCCACCCGAGCTCCTGAGCTCTTCCACTCGGACGAGGCGCTCAAGGCCAGGCCTTAGCCCTCGCTTGTAATGCTGTGTAGCCTATTGCACCTCGAGCAATACATAACCCCCACACGAACTGGAAGTAGGGATGTTCAGCCCGAACCAGTATACATCTCGGGCTCCCTGAGTCAACCATTCAAGGAGAGGGAACGCGCGGCCCCTTAACTTACAAATTTACTTGCCGGTTTTACGAAACGCCGACACATCTCTTGCTGTGGTTTCCGTCATGCCACGGGGTCAAGCAACTGCTGCAGTATACAAACACGGCAAGTGACATATGCACCTTGATGCGGATATATCCTCTATTGTTGCAGAGAATTGCATTGCAGATGTTGAAGAGAAGAAAGGTGACATGGCTATGCATCCACAAGGAGTAAAATCTATTTCATTTGAAGATATGCCACCTCAGGAGGGAATTCTAATTGGATCCATATTTGTTGGTATTATTGGCATTGATCCGTTAGCATGGAAGGAGAGATACATGTGCAAGGGTGGTCCACTCAAATCTGTCCATCATTTTGATCGTGATGCTGGTGCTAATCATGACCATAAACATGGTCTTGGGCCACACCAATGGAAAGATAATGAAGTCTATTTTCTAGCATTTCAAACGGTGCAACTTTTCGACATCCGAGCAAGGAGTTATGACTGTTTTGTTGGGAGTTGCACAGACTGTCAAAAACTGCGCGAGACCAGATCTTGCTGTCCAACTTCCAAGACATTAAACCTTTTATCTACCCAAGAAAACCCCTTTAATTTTTTGTTTAGTTTCACACCTAAACTAGGAGAGATGTTCCTAGTATAAATACCTATGTATTCCATTTGTTTGGGAGGAGATTTTTTATTATCAGAAATAGACAGCATAAGCCATAGTTGTTTGAGGCGCAAATACCATGTGTTCTTGATAAGTTCTTCCCGTTCTTGGGTTTGTTAGTGTTGGTGTAGGTCAAGAATGTCTTGTTCTTGTGATTGTCCACAGAATCTATACGATTCCTCCACTTAATTCGCGTTCTTGCGTTGATCATGGTTTGTGTGATCGGTTTCTCGCTTCTTGATCAACTTTTTTGCTGTTCGAGTGCGAGTACCACCAAGCTATCATCGTCGTACCGTGAAAGATCGGGCCACCATTCACTCAACGGCTGGTTGGATTCCGTATCACACCTTCTACGGTAGGTTTGTGGACTATTTTTTGTAAAGAAATTCGTGGGGTAGATTTGAAAACAAAACTTGCTTTAGGGGCTAAAAAAATCCTCGTCGGAATCGCCGGTAGGGCAATGGTGTCGAGGACTGAGAAAACTCTGACAAAGTCAACGCACGGTCAATAGGGTCCCTAGCTCGGGATGATGCAGTAAGGGGCCTCGACCACGACCTAAGCGACGTTGATTCCCGTACGACCTTGAGCTTGGGCAGTGGGGGGTTCCGTCCCCGCACGACCTCGACCTTGGCTTGGGGGCGTGCGTTTACTCGGCGGTTACAAAGACCGAAGATCCCGGAGTTAAGGCAGACGTGGGTGTCAAATTCGGGACGGTTGCAGCACGTCTTCATTGCACGCCATGCACTACCCCGGAAATCACTCTTGACCATTTCTTGTATCAACTGGGAGGGGTATAAAATTCCCTGAAGCAGAACGGCAAACGGACACAACACGACATCAGCGCTGTCGGTGTTTCGTAAAACTGGCAGTAGATTTGTAAGTCTAGGGGCCACGCGTTCCCACTCCTTGTATGGTTAGACTCGGGAGTCCAAGATGTATACTGATTCGGGCCGAATATCCCTACTTCCAGTTCGTGGTGGTGGATATCATTGCTCAGTGTATGGTGGATTACATGCGAGGGCTAAGGACAGGCCCTTAGCGCTTCGTCCGAGTGAGGGGGTCCGGGAGCCACCAATGCTCGCTCGGATTGGAGGGTATGAATTGAGTCGGGGGAGCAAACAAGGTAGAATGTGAAAAGATGAGAGAGTCCCCCTTCTCCCAAAGGGCCTGCCTCCCTTTATATAGTCGGAGGAGGCAGGTTACACGGGAACTTGGAAAAAAGGTAGGGGGAGGCTACACCCGGGAGTCCCGGTCTTCGGTCTTGATGACTGACATTTCCTGTTCATCCCACGCTGGGTTGGTAAACACAGCTGATAGTGCCCCGTTGGAAAGGTGCGCACCTGCCCTCTGTTTACTCGCCGATCTTGGCGTTATGCATCATGTTTGCCTTGGGACGATGCGTGTCCCTTCACTGTGCCTGACGAGGCGATGGATTGTGTGCTCGACCTAGCGGCCCTTGCGCCTTCCCGGGAAGGAGCCACCTACCCGGCATGGACGTCGTGTCCATGGGGCAGGTGTCCGGTTTGGAGTCGACCGTCGAGCGGTGGAGATTTATCGAGGCTCTGTCCGGGGGCCTGGTCGGAACCCGTGGGAATTCCCGATCGGCAGCTTGTTTGGTGCCTGTGTGGACGTCCGGCCGTGACGGCCGAGCGCCCTCGAAGACCGAGAAAACACGATCTTGAAATGGACGCATTTTGTGCTGTGGGGTACCCTTGGTATGAGTATTAAATCAAGAGCCCGGGCCGCCCCAAACGCAGCGTTCTGGATGGACTCTTCGGTTTCGGTAGCTCGTTTTCCTCAATGCGTTGTCTTTGCATAACGGCAATGAGTCTTCTGAGGTAGCCACCTTGCATGACCGGTCCGACCGATCTGATCGGTCGGTTTATGACTGGTGCGCGAGCGAGTGGTGTAGCCCCGAGTGGGTCGAAGAGCTGGTCGGGGGCTTTCCTTGGTAGGTGTTCATCCGTCTGGGCGAATTCAGTGGACTTAGCCGGGCCCGAGCCCCTAAGCGGATCGGAAGGCTAACCTTGCTGGCGGAGTTCGACCGAGTGGGTCGGTTAGTCTCGATCGGTCTTGCGAAGCGCACCCGTGGGTGTAGCCCCGAGCCCCGAGTGGTCGCAGAGTGGTCTGGGTTGCCCCGCCAGACGGACTCGTCTGACTTGGTTGGTATGGAGACCCGGATGCTTTGTAGCAAGGCTATGGTTCCCGAGTGCTCGTTTTACGTCGTAGCTAGACGCGGTCGTGGTCGGCAGGGAGGTCCAGATGCCTTCGCGAGAGGTTTCGGTTCCCGGTGCTCATTTTACGTCGTAGCTAGACGAGGCCGTGGTCGGCAGGGAGGTCCAGATGCCTTCGCGAGAGGTTCCGGTTCCCAATGCTCGTTTTACGTCGTAGCTAGGCGAGGCCGTGATCAGCAGGGAGGTCCAGATGCCTTCGCGAGAGGTTCTGGTTCCCGGTGCTCATTTTACGTTGTAGCTAGACGAGTTTAGTCGGGCTGGTTTAACGCCGCAGCTAGGCGAGTTAGTCGTGCTGGTTTAATGCCGCAGCTAGGCGAAGGGCATCCATCTCGAGTCCTCGTCGGGCGAGGCTGTCTGTGAGAGGAGAGGCCGCTGTCGGTCCCACGTATACGCCCCGTCCGCAGGTGTGGGACCTGGAGGGGGTGAGCAAGCGCGTGTTTACCATACGTCGGCCGAACACCGTGCTCGTGGAGCTATAAGCGGGTTATCCGAGTGGGCCCTGGGGATCCCCCCGGTAAGGGATCCCTTAGCAGACTGTCCCTGCGCCGGGCGTCCGACCCGCTGGGGGCGACCCATAAAAAACCTTTCTTTACTCAATCCCGTTTCGGACCCCGAGCCGTTCGTAACTCGGGGCGCAGCTGGCTGCAGCCCTTTCGGGGGGCTCCGCGGGAGAGCGTGAAGTATGGTCTCGGACACGAGTTAAAACGATTGGGTCGTCCACCAACCCAACTAAGGACCCATCGAGGGTTCGCTTTAAACCCGCCCCTCGCTCGATTCGCCTGCTGGGGCAGTCGGGGATCCACTTGGTGGATTTTTGCCCTAGGCACCCGCAACCAGGTCTTAATCGCGAGGCATTCAAGCCCTCTCGCCACCTCGAGGCCGCTATGGTTCGGTGGGCTTTTCCTAGCTGCATCGGCTCGGCCGGAGCCGGAAAGGAGGCGGAGATCAGGAGGTCGCTGGGGCATCCCGCCCGAAATGACGCCCTGGCGCCTCCTGCTCACATTTAATGCACGTGCGAAAATTAAATGCGAAGCGAAATGATTGGGAGTGATACGTCTCACCAGCGAGGCGTCGTGGCGGTTCGAACTGACGGACGACGCTTTATCCGAGGCGAGGTCTTGGCCAACATCCGCCCGGTCGGGTGCGCGTTCGGCTGGTGCCTGTTTTGGCTGGTGCCTGTTCGGTGCCTATAAGTTCGGTGCTGGAGGGTGCTAGGGCACGCTTTTGCTTTTTCCTTCGCCGCCCCCTCGCTCTTGCCTTCCTTGCCCCCAGCCTTTGTCTGAGACAAGAAAAGGAAACAAGGGAATCGGGAGAGGGTCTCTTACATTCTTCCCCTCTAATTTTCGATCGCCTGCGCCCTGGAGATGTCGTGGTCGGAGTGCACCGCTCAGCCCAGCCGCGCACTCGGCCTGGAGAGGAAAGGATTCCTTCCTCCGCAGGATGTCTCGAAGTGGAGAGTACCGACAGGGGCCGCGAAACCTGCGCTGGAGGAAGGGGAGATCATGGTGCCCGCCTGGTTTTATGAACGCGGGTTTGGGCTCCCGCTTCATCCCTTCGTCCGGGGGATCTGCACTACTATAGGGTAGAGGTTCACCACCTCAACCCTAACGGCGTGCTCCACATAGCGATCTTTATGACGCTGTGTGAGGCATTCCTGGGGATTGAGCGTTATGGAAGTATTTCTTCTATGCCCGGCAGTGGAGAGACAAGGCGGCGGATGCTACGGCGTCCATGGGAGGGGCGGCCTCAGAATCGCGCCGCCATGGTCGGAGTACATCCCTTTGAAATTTTCGTCGTCGAACCGGGGGTGGCACTCCGAGTGGCTCTACGCTCGGAACCTAGGAGGGAGCGCCCTGGTCTTCACTGGCCGTCTCCCCGAGTTGAAAGACGAGTGGGGCTGGGGCCCTGATAAAAGGGAAAAGAAGAAGATGGAGCCGATTCTAGAGCGAATCAGGCTCCAGCGGGAGTGGGGCCAAACCGGCGAAGTTTTTGTATGTGCGTTCATGAGAATGCGCGTGCAACCCCTTATGGAAAGGGTGCGCCCAATGTACCTGTATGGCGGGGCATCCGACCCCATGAGGGTGGTCGCAGCAGAGCTCGCGGCGTCAGAGATTGAAGCCAGGGTGATCGGCGTGCTAGTCGGGAGCGCCACCGTAGCGACGGGTGGTGGCCCCGACCCTTTTTCGGCGGAGAACCCCCCGGACTTGGTGAGCCGTCCGATTCCTTTCCTCTTTTTCTTTCACCTCCTCCACCTTTGGCATTCGGTTTGATCGACACCTTTGTGCTCCCCTGGTCGGGCAAAATGGCGTCATGCGTGATGCCGCCAGAGAGAAGCGAGAGGGCGAGGCCAGCATGCAAGGCCGCCTCGAGGGAATCCGACCGCAAGAAGCGACAGGAGGAGGAAAGGGGGAAGAGGAGGAGAGAGTGCGCGATTAAAGTCGGCGCAGCGAAGCCTCCGTGTTGATCATTGCCAAGATGATCGATGATCTTGAGTCGTCCTCGAGCGCCGGCGGCGGCGGTTGCCTCGATGATCCGTATGAGGCCTTCCTTGGGCCGCAGCCCGGCGAGCCCAACAAGGGCGCCGGTACGAGCGCCGCTTTTGTCGAGTCCCAGACAGAGGTCCCCCGGGGGGAGATGTCTCTGGGAAAGCGGAAAGGCGATTCGCCTCACGGAAAGGCCGGCGAAGAGGACGCGGCCGCCGCCGCTTCTCGCCGTTGGTGGCATGCTCGAGTGGCGGTGGTTCAACGAGATCCGCTGCGGATCTGCCCCGGGCGGCGATCGGGCGCCGTCGGGCAACAGCTTCTTGTCAGAATTGCGACCACCGTCGGAGGCTCTGAGGGGTCAAGTCACGTGGAGATCGGGACCTTCTTGAAGCCGGGGCCCCATCGGAGGTCATGGAGACGAAAGAGAACTTCCACCACCACCACCGGGGCCTGTGCCAACTGGCGCGATCTTGGCGCCTGTTGCGGCCTCGACGTCGAAGCCTAAAGGCCCGACAGAGAGGGTGATCCCGACGCCAGAGGCGGCAGGTACCGAGCTGAGGCAACGCGCGTCCTCCCATGCCCCAGGGCCCCCTGGCCTGTGCTAACCTTGCCGGGCAGCGACCCTACCGGCAAACCGCTGCTCGTGCTGGACATCGAGGCAGAGGCCAGGTCGTGGGGGGTCCTGCAGGAGGGCGCGAAATGAGTGGAGGCTCACCTGGGCCAGATTCGGCAAGGTCTGGCCTTTGCCCTTAGCTCGGCCGACGGGGCGTTGAAAGTCGTGTCTGAGGTCAACCGCCCGATCTGCTAGGTAAACCTGACCGTCCGTTCAGCTCCAACCTTTTACTTGCTTTAGCGGCCAGCAGGCTAAATGATGTGCCCGGGCTTTTGTAGTTACTGAAAGATCAGTCGGGAGAGAAGTCGGTGTCCTTCCATATTTTGCATGAGCGTCTGACGGTCGCGGCGGAGAAGGTCGGTCGTCAGAACTTTGAGTCGTGCGAGGCTGAAGAAGCCTTGGTGCACGAGCTGGCGGAGGCAGAGGAGGCCCGACAGGAGCTGCTCGAGAAGCGTCGGATAACCGAGTCCCAAGAGACGAGGATATCCGAACTGGAGGCGCTTCTGACGACAGCCAACAATGCCAAGGATGCTGATGTCGCCTCAGAGAAGGCTGCACAATCGGAGGTGGTGCGCCTTTAGGGTGAACGCGACCAGGCTCGGGCGGAGCTGGACTCCGTCAGGTGGGATGCCTCGCGTGAGCGAGAGGCCCGGACCAAGGCCGAGGAGAACCTTCAGCGACTGGAGATCTCCGCAGCTGGTAAGCGAACCAAACCTACCTCAACCTTCTGCGATCGCGGGTCGTCGAGCCTTTTTAATTATGCTTCAATGTGGAGAACTGCGGAAGGGTCTCAGCGATGCCACAGAGGCGCAGAAGTTGGCGATGGAGGAACATGACGTCGCGGTCATGTCATGCGCGACGGCCTTAACGGCGAAGGAAATGGCGGAGAAGGACTTGCTCGAGCAAACCGCCGAATTGACGACCCTTCAGGTGGTCGGCGGGGAGATCCGTGATCAAGTGCTTGGGACCACCGGGCAAGGCCCAGGCTCGCTTGCCGCCACGCTGGCTCGCGTGCCAGAGCACGTCAAGAGCTCTGTAAGCGCGGGGATTGAGCTCGGTGCTTGCTCGGCGCTGGTCTTCGCACTTTCCCATTACCGCGGCATCGACCCGGCCATTGTCAGCAGCGGGGTCGCAGCGAACCGATCCGATGAAGAGGTCGAAGACTTCAGGAATGAGGCCACCCCGCACGCCGAGGTGATCGCCAGCCGGATACCACCGGAAAGCATCCTCCACCGACAACAAGAAGAAAATTAGATACTTTGTAATGAACTGAAGTTTTGTTTTTTGTCGGGCCGTTCCGCAGGCCGTATCCTGTTTTTCGCGCCTTTCCAAAGATGATGAACATTTGATGACCACTTTTTGGGAACCGTGGGGGTTGCACAAGCGTAGGTCGACACGTCAACACTTTTGGGGGAGGCTTCGAAAAAGGAACAAGGACCTAAGGAGTGAAATGTTCGCTCACACTTATCATGGGGAAGGAGTGTTCCCGACTAGCAGTAGCTTGAATCGCGCGGGCAATTCCTTTCACCACAAAGCACTAATTCACAACCGTAACCACTGGGGCGTGGGCCATAGCGCTCGGGTTGGAAGGGCTACCATTAGGCAGAGCCGAACGGCCGGTCGGGTCACCGATCTAGGTAAGTGCGAGGATCTGTGGCCCTTGAGCGGCGCGTGGGAACCAAGCTTGTGGTTTCCACATGGCGCTTGAATTCGGAAAAAAAAGAAACGCGTGGGAATAAGGAAAGGCTCAAGGAAACAATTCGCCTTATCTTTTTCTCCGCGAGGTGAAGATGTTGTGGCGGCTGGGTCTTCTGCTTGGCCCCTGGGCCGGGGCGGCCCAAATAGGTGACACCTCGCGTCAACCGTCAGCGCAGCTAGTATTGCCCGGGGCCGAAAATCGAAGAGTCGCGCTGCGCCTTCCCGGCCGAAGCAGGGTCCTTTCGCCCGCCACCCCGTCAGATTTTAATGCGGGTGGAGACGTGATCGACACGCCTTGTCGCGCAGACGGAGTTAATCGCGGCGCTTGTTGTTCGGAACGCCGCTTCGACCGCTCCGCCCACAAGATATAAATACGGCGAGGAGCGCCAAGCGTAGCCATTCTTCCCACACCTTTGCCTCTTCGCGATAAAGGAAAAAAAACTCAAGTGGTGATGGCGGCGGGACGACGACGAGGGCCGGCAAGCGGAGGCGGTGGCGGATCCCTTGGGTCGGACCCCAAGAGATCCCGCCTCGCCGGCCGTCCTCGCGGCGAGGAGAGGAGGACTCAGACGCCCCGCTGACCTTCTCGTGATCGTGGATCCTCTTTCGGAGTGAGCTCCTTCGCTAATGTCTGGATGGATTTAATCCCGCCTTGCCGACGCCGAGCTTTTCATTCTTCATCATGAGCTTCGCTCAGATCGTGCCGCCGTCACCGCGATTATGGCGACCGCCTCTGGGAGGCGGTACCACCGGGGCCGCTGCAGATGTTCATCCGACTGCCTCGGGTGGTCCCCCGGGGGCTCAAGCCAAGGCTGTGATGACGCGGCTGGAAGCCTCCCTGCGGATTCGAGCTGCAGCAGCCACCGCCCAAGAGGCGGAGATGCTGCGGCAGCGGGCCTGGATCCGAGCCCTGGAGGGAAAGCTCACCGAGGCGCGCGAGGAGGCGCGGGCGTTGCGGTTTCGGGCCGGTGTCGCGGAGAAGGAGCTGGCCAAGGCGAACGAGGAGCGCTGGACCCTGCGCGAGGATCTCACGAACGTGCTCGGTCCGGCCTTCGAGAGCATGGCCAGGAGCTTGTGCCACGGGAGTGGGCCGCAGGAACCGCCGAGCGCAATGAGTCGCATTATGCCTTGGCCTCCCGGCGCCTAACGCATCGCCGACGACCTACCCGAGCCCTACGCGAAGCGCTCTGCTGGCGAAGGGCGGGAGATCGCCGTCGCCGTGGCGGAGTACGTGCTGGCCTGCTGTGCCAGCCGCAATGCCACCTTCGACCTGACCGCGACCGTCGGAGGGGTCGAAGGAGACGCGGACCGGCGCTGGGCCAGGGTGCGGCCAATGGCGGAGATCGTGGCGGGGCTCGTCGCGGTCGACACGAGCGGAATGACAGCCCGAGGGCAACGACTTATTTGGATGAGCCTCCGGGCGGTCATGTCTAACTTTTGCTTCTCGAAGGTGTAATTGTGCGTAAGCCTGATGTCATGGACGTTTTGAGGGATTTTGCCAGACACTTCGCATTTCCTCTCTGAGATATACACTCACCGAGCGACCATAGCTCTTTAGAAGCCGCGTGGGTCACTAGAGCGTAGGTCGGAGTGCAAAGGCTTCGAGGCAAATGCGAAAAACGAGAAAGGGCCAAACAGCCCAAAAGACGCGTCCGAGGTCGGCCATGGATCAACTTCGCGAGCTTCCTTTACCACGAGGCGCTATTGCGAATCAGAGGCGCCGGGCGAGGCCATAGCGCCCGGGTTGAGAGAGTTACCGCTCGCAAGGGATCTAACGGCCGGTCGGGACACCATCTTGAATAGCGTGCAAGCAAACAACCTCCGAGCCGCGTGCGCAAGGACCAGGATGTGGTCGGTGCGCAACACTCTCAAACCCGAGGGTTTTAATAAAAACGCACGAGTAAAGATGAAGGTCAGGGACAGAATCTCCTTAGCTTCTCAATACCCCAGGCGTTTGGCACAGCGTGATCCTTGGTGCCGCTGGATAGAAAGGTGCCGAGTCGATGAACCCCCACGGCGCTCAAGGGGAACGGATGGCGGCATGTCCCAGACGGCAACATGCTCTATCGGCTCCCGGAGGCTCCGATAGCAGGCCATGGCCCCTGGGTCCCTCGGCTTGGGGACGCCGCGGGGCAGTGCTGCTGCTGCAGCGGCACTCCAACTGGCATGGGGGAAGGACGGAAGACCGTGTGACCCCCTGGCCAGTCGTTGGTGAAGAAAGCCATCAAGGAGGAAGATGGGAATCCGGAGATCACAAAGATGACGCGCGAGGCCCCTACCTGGCGCGCCAACTGTCGGTGTTTCGTAAAACCGACAGTAGATTTGTAAATCTAGGGGCCGCGCGTTCCCACTCCTTGTATGGTTAGACTCAGGAGTCCTAGATGTATACTGGTTCGGGCCGAATATCTCTACTTCCAGTTCGTGGTAGTGGATATCATTGCTCAGTGTATGGTGGATTACATGCGAGGGCTAAGGACAGACCCTTAGCACTTCGTCCGAGTGAGGGGGTCCGGAAGCCACCAATGCTCGCTCGGATTGGAGGGCATGAATTGAGTCGGGGGAGCAAACAAGGTAGAATGTGAAAAGATGAGAGAGTCCCCCTTCTCCCAGAGGGCCTGCCTCCCTTTATATAGTCGGAGGAGGCAGGTTACACGGGAACTTGGAAAAAAGGTAGGGGGAGGCTACACCCGGGAGTCCCGGTCTTCGGTCTTGATGACTGACATTTCCTGTTCATCCCACACTGGGTTGGTAGACACAGCTGATAGTGCCCCATTGGAAATGCCCTCTGTTTGCCTGTCAGATGCTGACGTTGTATGTCGTGTTTGCCTTGGGACGACGCGTGTCCCTTCACTGTGCCTGACGAGGCGATGGATTGTGTGCTCGACCTAGCGGCCCTTGCGCCTTCCTGGGAAGGAGCCACCTACCCGGCATGGACGTCGTGTCCATGGGGCAGGTGGCCGGTTTGGAGTCGACCGTCGAGCGGTGGAGATTTATCGAGGCTCTGTCCGGGGGCCTGGTCGGAACCCGTGGGAATTCCCGATCGGCCGCTTGTTTGGTGCCTGTGTGGACGTCCGACCGGCAGCCCGGTCGGAGCGCTCCAGAAGACTGAGGAAAACACAATCTTGAAATGGACGCATTTTGTGCTGTGGGGTACCCTTGGTATGAGTATTCGTCAAGCGCACTAGCAATAGACTAGTAAACACAACCAGAAAGCTCAAGCCCGAGTTATAATCCACTCTCTGTACTCACGACTAGTGAATTTCTCTGCCTCAGGAGAAGACTGGAGTAGGGCTGTTACCCTCGTGGGGGCTCGAACCAGTATAATTCGCTGTCTCTCACTCGTTGATGCCTCGCCCCAACCTACGTCTGATCCATCGTTGAGCGCACTTCTTTCTGGATCCCTCATTCACACTATCCCTATTTTCACATTTGCGGTCAGGCGATCCCGATCGTCAACAAATGGGCTTTTACAAAACTTGCTTTAGGGGCTAAAAAAATCCTCGTCCATTGATACACTTGGCATGTAGTGTAATGAAAGGCAGCATATCCAGTGCAATCAAGGTTGGGGTGTAACCACTGTGCATCCCTACTAAAAAAAGTTTCAAAAAATTCTTAAAAAATCATGGATGTACATATCAACTTACCCCATCTACGTATAAAATTTCATGATCAAATTCGTCCTATGTTAAGAGTAATAAAAAAGACAAATTTCTGACAAACTTGAATAATTCAAATGCACCCTAAATTTGTCTTTTTTGTAACTTCTAGCATAGGACGAATTTGATCATGAAATTTTATATGTAGATGGGGTAAATTGAGATGTACATCTATGATTTTTTTCAGAATTTTTTGAAACTTTTTTAGTAGAGGTGTACGGTGATTGCACTCCAACCTTAGTTGCACTGGATATTTATCCGTAATGAAATGCGACAAGGCAGCATCTTTTCTTACTAGCCTTGGGCCCTTCGACCTTAGTGCTTGCTCGTGTGCATACAAGCATCCATGGATTTTGGATCTCACGGATGTAGCTAGCTGATTTGTTGGAAAAAGGAATAAAATACAACTGGTTGAGATCTAGGCATGCAACCAGGGTTCCAAAATTGATTTTGGAAAATCATTCGAAAATAAAAAATATCAAGTCGAAAATTATCAGAAACCGAAAGGTTAATAATTCAATTTTTTTGAAAAAAAAAATGATCGGTTTTGACCGAAAATCGATCAGTTTTTACCGAAATCGACCGACTAATTGGTGGGTGCTGACCACTATAGCGTTGCTATACAATTTTGATCTAAAACCGATCAGTTTTGACCAAAATCAATTGGTTTTATGTTACATAATTTTTTTAATTAGACCGAGTTATCGATTGGTTTTGAACGTCTGTCGTGCCCCGAATTTATCACGGATTCGGACACTCTGTGTATTCCGTACTAGTCCTGGATCACGCTAGTACACACAGGATAAACAGGTTGAAGTACCACAGTCATACGCAGCGGAATTAATAATAAAGTACTTCAAGCATAAATAATAACGAGTTACATGACCTTATGGTCGCCTTACAATAATTCGCCACGCAGGGCGATAGATATCATCAGTATCAAGTTCATTCTGCGGAAGCAAAATACGATAGCGGAACCACTTCTAGCCACAAAGCTATCGAGTGCGCTCAACCCTTAATCCTCCTAGCCTTCGATTTAATTCTTCATTCCATGCCGCACGGCTTCTTTTTCTTCCGAGGTTTTGTCGATGCAAGGGTGAGTATACAACATACTCAACAAGTCATGCACAATGCAGTTCTATTACTATATGCATGGCTTATTCCAAAGGAAAGGCTTAATTGGTTATTTTATGTAGCAAAGATTTCTTTTAATAGGTAATCCTATTAGATT
The DNA here is from genome assembly GCA_036346375.1 of Guadua angustifolia. Lineage (NCBI taxonomy): Eukaryota > Viridiplantae > Streptophyta > Magnoliopsida > Poales > Poaceae > Guadua > Guadua angustifolia. Next base: position 45,365,384 of record CM070521.1, read on the forward strand.
ATAAGCAAGAAAATCAATATTATTAATAATTAATTTTCAATTCTTTTTCTCAAAGGTTTTGGCACACCTGCCCTAATTTCATTCACATGACTTTTTGGCACATGTACCACCCATTCCACATTTCGTTTTGAAAATCTAACCCTTGATCAGAATCACCGAGCAATGTCCAAGATCATGACACAAATTTATTCAATAGATTCACACACACACTCTGCAGAGGCTGTACACTTTACCCACAAGATACAGTCGCTCACCACACAGGCGATTGATTGCAACAAAGTCCTTCAGAGACTAACACTTAGCCAGTGATCCTCTCCAGTATTGCCTTCCTAACACTTTCCTCACACAGAGCCAAAGCTTAGAACAGGCACATACCGTTAGATGGGTACCAAGCCGCAGCACAGGTACGCTCCCCCAAACGGTTACACCTTTGTGTAACTGTCACCCCGAGGTATCAAAGGAAAGATATTAGAAACCCATCTTGAACTAGGTTCCGCCCCATTCGGACAAGTGGTTGTACACGAACTCAGTTCAAAGGCTCGCAAGGTTAAGTCCTTAACTGTCCCTGCAAGACATCCAATTTATACAACTCGCACACAGACCTTCTTAATCATTCATACAGCCCATTGCCACACAGGCCCACCTGGCACGAAGCCTTCTTGCCACTTGCCCCGGTCCAAAACATTTCCCCACCCCATGTTTCATTTAAGCAACACATGCCATTGTTCATATCAATTCCCGAATAGCACCGCACAGGTGACTATTCCAATTCCAACACATGACATTATCGCACTTTTACAAAAATGCGTTCCATAATTGGTTAGGCAATATTCATTTGCTATTTGAAATTCATTCATCGCATACAAGCAGGATAAGCTACTACTCACGGTCTAGCCTCCCGTGTTGGCATCATATTAGCATCCAACATAATTTAAACATTCTAGGGTGACAAGGTGTTCAGGGCATATAATGACATTAACAAGGTGGCATAATTCAATTGGTATTTTAGCTACATTTCCCACAATAAGCAATATCATTTTTAATTAATATAGCATGCATAAATTGAATTGAAATACATTTTTAAAATCTAGGAGCAATATGGTCAAAGCATGACTTGCCTTCAAAGAAGAGTTGATTCTGGTCGTGGTTCTGCGACGGGTCTTCAAACTCTCCCTCGACGAAACCCGACGACTCGGAGTCTACTCGGCACAAACAATCACACAATAAATACACTATACAGATAGCTAGATAAATTCTAAAAATCAAATAAAAATCACCAATAAATAGTTCACATTTTTACAAATTTTTGGGCACTGGAATCACTCAAATCCGAGTTGAAATGCAAAAGTTATAGCTATTACAAGTTTCTGAAAATCCAAAAATGAATAAACCGAATTAATCCTCTATTTTCCACCGATTTTTCCGGCTATTTTCTCTCGGCTCGACACGTGTCAGCACCAGAGCGAGCCACGTCGCCCACGGACACTGACAGGTGGGCCCCAGATGACGTCATGCTGACGTCAGCACAACCGGGGTCATCACACTGACATGTGGGCCCCGGTGAACAGTGCTCGGCCCCACACGTCAGTGACCGACATGTGACGCAAAAGGGGCGGTCGGATTAAAATCCAACGGCTGAGGTTACTACTTCGGTTCACTATTCACCGCGTCGACGTGGACGCGCGTGCACCGTAGGATGGAGATCCAACGGTCACGGGTACCCGAGTAAAACACTATTTATGAGCATGCGTGGACGCACGCCTACCATCGGATGAAGATCCCACGGTTGCGGTTAACGCTACGATGCACTATTCACGGCACCGACGCAGACACACGGGCACCGTCGGATGGGGATCCAACGGCCACCGGTGCCCAAGCGATTCACTATTGCTAAGCCTACGTGGCTAAACTAGAACCGCACGATTACCTTTCAACGGCCGAGATCTACCGATGCGTATTTAAACGTAACGCTATGGAAGAGAGACGTGGCGTTACCGAAGGCGTCCGATGCGAATCCGACGGCTGAGGTGGGTTGCGAAGCGGCGAAGAAGAGGCGGCGATGCTTGACGCCGGAGCTGAGGAAGACGACGTAGCCTTCGGTGATTCCGGGCGTCTCCGGCCGGAAGAAATGGCCCACTGAACGCACCTTGGCTCGGTGGTCTCGGAGGGTGCCTTAGTAGTGACGGGGAACGGCAGGTGACGGCGGAGAGCGAAGAAGACCGAGGTGGAGGTGAGTATCTACAACGGTGAGCTCCTGAGAGGGCTGTGGTGCACGGTGACGAGTGAATGAGCAGGCAAAATGGGCTGGTGGAGGCCGAACGCGATAGGCTTTATCTCCGCCGGACACGTCTTGAACTTGCGCAAAATCCTCGACAGATCCTCGGCGCCAACAAGAGCCGGGCGGTGCACAAGGCGCTCTCCCGAGGTCGTCCGGTCACATCACCCGTCCGATCGAGATCCGACGGTGGAGATTAAATCCCATTTTGCTGAAGCAGATTTAATCGCGTTCGTCCGATCAAGATCCAACGGCGGAGAACGGGCGACGATTAGGGTTTCCCGGGCGAGCACAGTGTTGGGCTCGGCCCAATACTGTAGCTAGCGAAAATTCCAATTTTAGCAATAAAAATAATTCCAGTAATTCAAAGTAATTATTTGGGGCACCAAAAATTTCCGAAAAATTCTAGAAAAATTCTAGAAAATATTTCAGAGCATTTTGAGCCTAAATAAAATATTGGTTTTAATTTTTGATAAATACTTTTTCTGATATTTAATTACTCAAGAGAAGATGATATAAATAAATTCCAATTAAATCCAATAAATCCCAGAAAAATCAGATAAATTCAATTAATTGCAATTAAATGCAAATAAAGGTTGGTTAATTCATAAAAATTTAAATAACTCTAAAATTTTAAAATTAACCAAAATTCGAGACGTTACAACGTCAAACCGGCTTAATACGATGGTTTCTTCGGTTTTACAACCCTGCAGTGCACGCCCTCCTTTTTGCCGTGAAAGGTGCAACCACTACTTTGCAGTTCAATAGAAGTAGTAGCGTTAAAGAGCGCCGCTTCCGTATGACGTGAACATAGCATCGACCGTTCACATTTTCTCATTGAGTAGAGAAATATCTCAGGGTAGGTAAAAAAGATCATATGGTCGGCTAAAGCAAGAAAAAGGAAATGTTGATTGTTCTTAAAAAATCTAACAGAACAAAAGTTTTTAAAAAACAGCTTTTGCGCCAAAAATGCTCATAAAATGGCTCACTCTAGTTAGAGGTAATCATGAATTAGTTTGCTCTTGCTGCCCAGAAGGCCAAAACAATCAAAGAACAGACAGAGATAAACTTTCTTCGTCCAAATTTACGGGATGTATTTTTTTCTAGTACCTAGACTAATGAGTTATAAAAGATAACTAGATTAATATTAATTATTATCTCTAAGCACTATATTTAATGAATACATACAGAAAATATCATAGAAGTCATTTCATACTTTTCCTTTTGATAGTAGCACAAATATTAAAATTTGATTGAATAGTAGATAATGATTACTTACCTATTTGTTTACTTCAAGATTTATGCAACGTGTATTAGGAGCGAAAGCATTGAAACACTACTCAAATATCAAATAAAGCATGATATTTATTAGGATTATAAAAGAAACATTATATTAAGGGTGTGTTTGGTAGAGCTCTAGCTCCAGCAGATCCGTGGATCTGGTGGAGCTGGATATTACTAACTCCACCAGACCCGTAGAGCTGGAACTGTGACTACATTAAGAGTATTTAGATGAATCATTTTGTTTACATTTTAGACCAAAAATATAAACTTAATTCATTTTATTTTAGGGGTATTTGGTAGAGCTCCAACTCTACCAAATCCGTAGATCTGGTTGAGCCAGGTATTCCTAGCTCCACCAGATCCGTGGAGTTGGAGCTGTGAGTACATTAATATTGTTTAGATGGATCATCTTGTTTACATTTTAGACAAAAAAATATAAACTTAATTCACTTTATTTTAGCCTATAAATTTCAGATCTCAAGTGAAGTTAGAATCTGAAACTCTATCAAGCAGACTCTTAATCTACAAGTTTTAAATATTAGGTGAAGCTAGAATCTAGGGCCTGTTTGGCAGGGATTCAGCTTCTCCAAATTCTGAGAATCTGGTGAAATTGAAAATTTTAGTTTCACCATATTCATGAAGCTGGAGCTGTGATTACATTAAGAGTGTTTAGATGGATCATCTTGTTTACATTTTAGACTAAAAATATAAACTTAATTAACTTTATTTTAACCTATAAGTTTCAGGTCTCAGATGAAGCTAAAATCTGAAACTCTACTAAACAGCCCTAAATCTCTACTAAACAGATCTTAAATTTGCTAAAACATAAAACTCATCGTGCCAACTGCCAATCACTCGTTCCCCTTGTTTGTAGCGTTCCATCTCTCGTGTATTATTTATTACAGGAGTGGTGGAGGAGAACGAGGTGGCCTAGCGCAAAGGAGTGGGGAAGGGAGTGACACAGGGAGGTCGTACCTTACGCTTCCCAGAAGCTAAAACGTCATTCCGCGTATTCCATCCGTTTCCACCGCGTCAATTTCCCAAATGAATTTGCAACACATATCACAGATTAAAAATTTAGAGATTTCAGCCGGATTTCTCGCCGTTGGATGTGTTTCAAGATGCGTGCACCACCAATCCTCCGGGTGCAGCAAGTGAAGGCACCATCGGTAGCTCTCTGAAACCTCATGCCATGCTCTGCAGAAGCCGGATCGCCGCCGTCGCTTTTGTATGGTGCAGACAGATCCGTTTGGTTTAAGGTTAAAAAGGTGAATGAAACCGTCTACTATAAGGTTTTATCTGAGAGGCCTATTTCCTGGTTGAGATTTTAGGCCTCACAGGGATAAAATTATCTAAGTTTATATTTGGTTAAAGGGATATGAGATAAACGAGATGAGCTAAATTTTTGTTTGGTTGAAAGAATGAGAGCTGGACAGTGGATAGGATGAGAGTTCAAATTTAGTTGGTGAGATATAAGTTGGATGACCTTATCTAACCAATTTCATAGAATAGTATTATCTAGTATCAACCATAAACATTAGAATTGACTATTCTTATTCACCTATCTATCTAACCAAATCTTCCAATAGTGCGACGAATAACACTATCCCATCCACCAAATGCTATTGAACAAATGGACCCAAAGTGATCCTTGATCGAAACGGCAAAGAAAAATCCAAGTTCTGAACAAAACCCAACTTGCCCAAATTAATTCGGAAGCAATAGGATATTGGGTAATGGGTCCTACCATAAAAAGCAAAAGTGCTCAAGAAAAACACTAAAGTAAGCAGTGATCTTTCGTTTTTCCTTAAAAGTGTCCCTAATCCTCATGTCTCGGCGGTAAGAAACATGGGGCAGTTGAGTTCACTTCACCAGGCGCGTCATAGATTTTGGCGAGAGTAGAGGAGGTCAGTGAGCATGGGTGGGTTACTGGCAGGAGGAGCGGAGGCGAAGTCAGGAGATGTGAGGGTCTTGAAGCCACTGGTGCACCTACTGACGGGACTGGTCCTGTACTGGGTGGCCGAAGAATCGACGGTGCCGGTGCTCGTCGACATTACCGCTCGCGCCGTCTGCCCAAGCGCCGGCGAGCCCTGCCCGGAGGCCATCTACCTCAACGGGCTCCAGGAAACGGTCTGATTACACATCCTACCCTCCTCCTGTCCTTAATTAATCGTCTGTTAGTGGTTCATGAAATGTCCTTGTAGCTGGCACATGAGTAATTTGGTGAAGAGATAGTGCAATCAGCACTCACGTTTCTCTTCTGTCATTGCGAGAAAGACCCGATGTTAGGATTTTTTTTGGGGGGTTTCATCCAGGCTGAAAAATTTTAAGTGTGCATTCAAGAAAACAAATTCAGTACACTAGTAAATACTGAAAGTGAATATACCTGATTTTCTTATCTTGGTCATAATTATTTTTTAAGAAAAACAAAGCTATTATCAAAGAGAGCGAAAGCTTCTTTTAATTTTTTCATCATTTGGTGGAGTACTTGCAGGTGGGAGGGGTTTTCAGGACAATAGGATTTACTCTGATGGGACAGCTAGCTGATGAATATGGCCGGAAGCCTCTCCTCCTCCTCACTGCCTCCACCTCCATCCTCCCTTTTGGTAATTTCCCCTCTCCCATCTTCTGCTCTTGAGGTGACATGTATATGCTTATGTCTGTCAGTTAAGTACTAATATGTCATTGGGAAGTTTGCACGTTACACTGTTTGCACTGATATCAATTCTCTGCATTTGGTTTGATGTTCTTGCTCGCAGCTGTGCTTGCATGGAACCATTCAAAGGCTGCAGTGTATACCTACCTTATTCTGCGTATTTTGTCATACATGATTGGCCAAGGAACCATATTGTGCCTTGCAGTCGCATACACGGTTAGTGTGATTCCCATCCCTAACTTTCACTTTGTAAATTTGCATGTCCCTTGGTGCCTTGGTGGAACTGCTCCTGTGTTAACTCTGCTTATGTATCGATCCCCATGTTTTCACCAATGAATTTCTCCAATGGCACCAATGCGAGACTCGGTGGACCATGTGTTACCTTGTGTTGCCAATATCTCTCGTGACAAACATACCCAAGACGATTAAACAATAGTTCTTGCATGCTTTGTTATACTGTATGACAGACAGATATTTCCCAAATCTTATCTTAGTTGGATTGATAGTATCTAGTATGTGAGTGTTAGTTTTTGTTTTTGGGTTATGTGCTTCTCGTTAAGCAGAGGCCGGAAGAAGTTTCAAGGACTTGTATCTCCTCGATGTAATGTTCTTGATATTAATAAAAGCTTCCTTTATCCAAAAAAAAAACACACAAATGTTACAAGATTCTATGTGTGGTGTTGTTTATTGTAATTTGATAATGATCAGTGTACTTATGTTTTGTGTTTTGTGAAGAACAAACAGTGATGCTAACAGTTAAATAAAATTCTGCTAACTAGGCCGATGTGGTTGAGCCGTCAAGGAGAGCAGCCGCATTTGGTTTCATGACTGGTATTTACTCTGCCTCACATGCTTTGGGGAATGTCTTCTCACGGTTTCTGCCTGAGCGGTGGATTTTTCAGGTTTCAACTTTTTAACTTGCAAATTGCAATAGCATCACCATAGCTGATTTTTTTCTCCTTTTCATTGTTATTTAGTCTTACAAGTGCTAGAACTGCTATTGTCAGGTCTCAGTTGTTTTCTTGGTCTGTTCTGTCCTCTACATGAAAATATTTCTAGTCGAGACAGTTCAAAGAGATCCTGCACCATGTCAGCATATGCCGTTGTTTTCTTTGGTTATCAGCTTACCACAACAGCGGTGGGAGTCCATCAAGGAAAACATTAACATAGTTAAAAGCAGGTAAAATTTCTACACTTTGTACGTAATATACATAGAGCTCTTTTACGGTGGATTAAAATCAATATAAGCCGTCTATTCCTTTGAATCTAATGGTTGAAATCAATTTAGATCTAGTCATACTACCATTTGTTGTATTGGTAGTAAAATTCAGAGAGAGGTAAAAAGGTAAAAAATTATGTCATACTATTTGTCCTCTACGGTAAAACACGTCTTGTGATTCTGATAAATGACCGATGAATGGATAAGAGGCCTCTGAAGATCACCAGGTATTCGGTGAATCCAAAACTGTGAACAAATTAGGAAAAGTCTAAAATACCCCTGATGAATGGATAGAAAAAGTCTAAAATACCCTTAAGGAATTGACGGTTAGATTTGATTTCTACTACCACTACTTACTACCTATGTTATCCACTGTAAAATTTCTCTATACATAATATTGTCGCTGGTTCAGTAACTTCAATGGTTTAGGAATGCAAACCTGGGTGCACTCCTGGTTCTTCTGAAAATTCTAAACAATACTTCTGCAGTTGAACTTGCACCAAACAGAACAATGTTGCGCATCAGTAAAAATGCTTGCAAGGATGTTTTGCTAATGTATTATTTTTAATAGCCTAAGAATGCATAAGAGTTCAGAAGTATTAATCTTGACAGTTCCTGCTGTCAGAATTTAAGTGGCACTTCTACAATTCCACTACACTTTCGTATAAGTTTCTAGAGTTTGTGACTTCTAATGCAATTTTTTGAGCTTCCAATCTTTCTGTGTTGTTAGTGAAACACTTAGGAGAATCTCATATATCTCCTTCTTCTATGAGTTGGGCATGATGGGCATAAGCAATGTCCTACTGGTAATAATTTGTCTCAGTTCTTTTTTCAGTGATAAGATGTTAAAAATTTAGGTGCTTCATTCTTGTGTATTATTTTAAAACCATTTTTGCAGTATTACCTGAAGTCAGTATTTGGTTTTGACAAGAATCAGTTGTCTGAAATTCTAATGGTGGTAGGCGTCGGTTCAATCTTTTCTCAGGTGCTACTTTAGAAGTCTAATTAACACCATTTTAAGCACCGTATTTTGCATAGATTAGTGATCTATTGATCAATTCCAAATTGTGATAATTTTTTCTTCCCAAAATTGTAGATTCTGGTCCTCCCTCTCCTGAGCTATAAGATTGGTGAAAAAGGAGTATTATGCGTTTCAGTATTCGCATCCATTGCTTATGTGAGCGTATTGCATTGAGGTTTTTCGTCCCCTTTTCACTAGTCTCAACTACAATGTTACAAAATTAGTATATTGATTTCTGAAAGAATATTTTTTCAGGCTTTGCTTTATGGTGTGGCATGGAGTTGGTGGGTAAGTATTTTGGCACAGATTACCTCTGCTCATTGCTATTCCAGGAAATAATCGCAATAACTGTTGGTATCTCTTAATACAGATTACAAAAGTTTTTTTTTACCTTGCATTGATTTTGCAGGTTCCTTATTTTAGTTCTTCATTGGGTATCATCTATGTGCTGGCCAAACCATCCGTAAGTCAATCCTTCATATTTAATCTCTAAGCACTATGACATGATATGTACGTGGTTGAAAAATTAAATACTAAAGAAGGCATTGGTTATGAAACTTTTTCAGCGTCAAATTCATCCACTATATTTTCTTGAATTTCAATGATATTCATACACTTGTGGGAAAAAAATCTGAAAATCTGCAGACTTACGCAATCATTTCTAGAGAAGTACTCTCAACCGACCAGGTATATACACAAATGAAGCTTTTGGCCTAATCTTCTCTGTTGTTGACTTGAGTTTGACGTATAATTGCTTTTGTTCTTAAAAGAAGATATACAATTGCTTTTGCTTTTGTAGGGAAAGGCACAAGGATTCATTGCAACTGTGCAATCCATAGCTACAATTTTGGCACCAGTATTTATGAGCCCGCTAACCTGTAAGCAATCGGTTTTTCTTCTATCAAATTCCACATGTTTCCTGTGTGCATTGCATACCCCATTCTGTATCTTGATCTCTTCCTTTTCTGCACATCTGTTTTAGCTTACTTCATCTCAGAAGAAGCCCCCTTCAACTGCAAAGGTTTCAGTTTCTTTGTGGCTGGCTTCTTCTTGGTTAGTCCTTTTCTTCCCCTCAACATGATCACAAATCAAAACAAAGAGTATGCACTGTATATATATCTAATTATATGAAATTAAATATTTGTGCAGGCAATCTCCCTGTGCTTTGCTTGGATTCTCAACCCAGGAAGCAGGGACAAATGCACAGAAGTTGCAGATTCAGACCAGCTTGATGAAGAAGCAGTGCAAGAACCGCTTTTGGGTTGACCATGACTAAGGAGTTGTACATGGCATTCAACCATATGAACATCCAAAGAATGTTTGTTTTCAAGCCCATTTCCTAATTATATTGCCAAAACTACTGGCAGTGACTAGTGTGCACTGGGACGCTGACTCTGTTTCTGCTATCTGCACACGAATTTAGCTTTGTTGAACCGTTGTACATACACGTGTGGACTTGTTTTCTGACAAAAATGTGTATGTGGACCTACGAGAAAAGAAGTTCAACAAAAGGTGCGTTTGGAACGCAAGATTCATATATGTTACTGAGAAAGAGACACTAATTTTTACGTGGAAAATTCCTATAAAAAATTATGAATTATGATTGTACAAAGGTGGAAATCACTATGTAAGGTGCTATTATATAAGGATCTTGAAAGGCCACGTGGAAGTCTACCCATATGTATGATAAGTAATTCAATGTGTTTGAGTTTAGGATACTTGGTTTGAGTTTATTTTGAATTCGTTGAATTTGAAGCAATTTAAGCCACTTTCAGTTTAGACGACACTACCGGCCTAGGAGTGGCGGTAGTACCGGTCTGCGATAGTATTGGCTTGTGAAGCGGTAGCTATTCTTTAGTGAGTGTTTTCTCTGGGTTTTGCAAGGACGGTCTAAAACATGCACACACAGTCTAAGACTCACACATGCACGTGTACAATCCACTTGCCGCACTCGCATGTCTCACTCGTTTGCATGGCCTATTAGCCGCTACACTGCGTCATCCATCTGCGTAGACCTCTACGCGTCCTATCTCATTGCATCTGCGTCTTTCGCGTGCTGCGTCTCCTGCACCTGCGATCTCGCGTGCCACCTGCACCTCTGCAACCTTGCGTGCTGCGCCTGCACCTTTGCGACATTCGTGTGTGCTTTTCTCTGGCTACGCGCCACCTACGCGGATTTCCTCGACCTACAGTGTGGTCTGTCTGCGTCCGCCTGCGCTGCAACGTGCATATCACGTCCCTGCGTTGCACTTCCTGTTGCATGCACTGCATCTCCTGTCACAAATAAAACAAACTCTCACAATACCTTGTTCTATAACAAATATTGTTGTCCATAAATCATTACACATATATTATATTGTTGTCAAATTAATCATCACACATATAAATTTCGCAAATGGAATTAACACTTGTGTGAGTGTAAAACTTGTTATGTGTGTTGGTTTATCGGGTTTGCCCATGCAAGAGAAGATGGTATCCACTTGTATGTCCAAATTTAGGGTTAGGGTTGCTTTCTTTATATAAGGTCTTGAGAGGTATAGAGGAGTATGATCTCTAGACTCTAGAAGATTAGGTCTTTTATAAGATTTTGATCTTCTTTCGTGTATGTGTATGAGTGTTCCTTAGGAGTTTTGCTCTCAGATGAGAGGTTTTGTAATCATTCATCTTACTCTAAAATAGAATCAAAAATTCGTACTCAAGCTTTGCCTCTTGTTTTGATCTTCTCTCTCTTCCTGAGTTTTGCTCTTTCTTGTTTGCTTTATTCTTCTCTTGATCTTGTGTTGTCAGGAACGAATGATTGATGGATATATTCTCTAGAGATCATATTCCAATCATCTAGATAAGCTCTCACTTGCTCATCAAAAGATTATCAAGAAACTGATTTTTTTACTTAAGAGAAAAGGGTTTTTGGAAGATTGTGTTCTTAAGCTTTTCAGACAATTTCTTTAGAGCTCTTGCTTGTTGTGATATATAGAAGCCATCTAAGGTTATCTTGATCATCAAATCCCCACGAGCAAGTACACGGTGAAGATTTTGGTTTTAACCCGGTTTTGATGCAACCTTCGGTAAACTTAAAAAAAGGTTGGAACTTTGACGTTAATTCTTACGATTAAAGGTTGGAATAGGTTCTTACACTACTACGTAAAGGGCATTTAGTTCCGGTTCAAAGAGTTTTAGTACCGGTTTTTGAACCTGCATAGCTATCCGGATCGATGCTCAAAGGCATCGATCCGGTTTTTCACCGTCTTGATCGATAGAGTATCGACGGTTCAAGTCACACGTGGCGCTGTCGGGAACCTCGAGACCACATCGATGCGGTTGGTGTCTCCAACCGCATCGATGAGGTTTCATCAGACTGCTGATTTCTCCAACCGCATCGATGTTTTGTATATATATAGGTCTATTTCTCCAAGAGCTATTATATATATATGTGTGTGTTAAATCACAACTAATTAAAAGCACGTATAATCAATCATGCACTTTGCTCGATAATTAAATCATGAACATTCATTAACAAATTTAATTACATCTAATGTATTAAAATATGTACACATATTTGTTCTTCTCGCTCATCGCCTAATGTATCAATATATATATGTACACAACTTTAATTACAACTTTAGTATTTTTTTCCTTTCGCTCATCGGGATCTTTTACGCCAGACGCTCTTGCTAGCCGAGATGTCTAACTCACGACAGCTTCAATCGGTCCTTATCGAAGGGCACCACCGTTAAAATTTCATTCGTGAAACTCGCTTTTGGATTTACGACCTCATCGTAAATAAAGCCGACGAGTTGTTCTTGGATTGCTCTCACTGCGTCGGCGAGAGTTCGAACCTTGTTCCGCCAAATATTGAGGCACCTATCGTTAAGTCATTAACTAATCAATACTTGAATTTGTACAAGATATAAGGAGTACCTATACACAATTAAAGCTAGTAATTATATTTACTCACCCCTTGTTGCCTTTTATCATGCGGTCGGCGGCTCCGGTTTGGGTGTGCATAAACTCAAGATACATAGTAGCCAGATAAATTGTTACCCGGCGTACCGAAGTCAAGATCTCATGTGGAAAAAGTTGAAAGCGTGAAATGGATGCAAAGAAATTAAGTTAACTAACTAAAAGCTAGCATTATGATATACGCACATGAGAGGCAATTGCAATGTCAAATTTCTCCTTGAATACGCCTACGCTTTTTAGCACGTAACCGTGAATGCACTACACATGTGATTACTTAATTGTACATGATTAGAATTTGTTTCAAATTGAAGGAAATAGAGCTAGTACGATAATGAAAGGAACAAGAATTAATACCGGTCGAGCATGTCGATAAAGTTTTGATATTTTTCAACCGGTCTCCTTTATGAAGTCCATAATTGTGATCGAGCTACGATCTAGCTCGATCATAAGAAGAATCCAAATGAAAACTATACATAGATGTGTCAACGAGATAACTAATTAGTTCTAACATCGTGTTATGAAAAGGAGTAGAATGAGGTGGTACGAAAACACGACTCAAATGAGTAGGCTAGATATATCTTTGACTTATATCTTTGACCCATTAGCGCATTGAATATGTTAGTCTCTGTTTCGCTTGGGTGGTCTCTAACGGTTGTCTTGTTGATAACTCATCGGGTCCATGAAGCCTATGTCGAAAATACGATCCTTCGCATCTTTGTATCTCCATGCTACATAAGAAATTAGTTAGGCTTGCAAGTTAGTATAGTACAAGGAAGTGCACGATAGTTTTTACAAATAATTAACACACTTACAGAGTCCAAGATCCCATCAAGCTCACGCCGAGGGCGCCTGTGGTATAGATCATATATGTAGTCCCAATGACAAAAAATTCACCTTCACCGCTAAAAAAATCTTCTTGCTTAAACTTCACAAATAACATCTCAGAGACCATGCTTGGTCGCGCCCAAGTACCATTCATGAAATTGCCGCATCTTTGTCGTTAGTCAGGCAAGCTCCTCATGCCCGACCAATGACCCGCCCATTTTAAATAACCATTTTACTTGGGCAACCTCAATCTTTTTCGTGCCTAATATTTGATTTTATGTAAGGCCGTTTCATGGAAGAATTGTTGCATCTCCTTACTCTTCCCTCACCGACATCTTCTTCTTGGGGCATTCCTTACTCAATGTGCGTCGTAGTTTGATTGGCGAGGCATTTCTTTTTATCCTTCAAATTTTTAATAGTCATTAAGCCTTTATAAAATTCTTCATGTGCTGTGTTGAACCTTCTTCTCTGGTGACTTGGGTTTAAGAAATTTAGTTACCTCTCCTTTTACCACCCTCTTGGTCTCCTCATCGCTCATATCATACTACCGCTTTAAGTTCAAACTTCTTGGATTGGGTGGAGGACCCCGTCTTCTTGGGAGCTACTGGTCGAGCTGGCTTTTTTCCTTGATCGGCGCCTCCGGGAGGAGACGCTTCTTGTGGCGCTTATGTGCGCGGGAGGTGGTGTAGGAGTCGGCGCCTTCTTGGGAGGAGACGGGCTTCTTCGGGGCTTATATGCAGGAGATGGTGTAGGAGATGGGCTTTGTCGGGCTTATATCTTGCAGGAGGTGGTGTAGGAGTCGACGCCTTCTTGGGAGGAGACGGGTTTCTTCTCGGGCTTCTTCACAGAGAGGACATGTCCATGTTATCTCGAAAAATTATGTACCGCTTGCGCCACAGATGAAAGTGTGTACCGCCTCTCCTAGCCGTAGTCCCGTCACCTCCGTGAGTTTCGAGGTCAAGGTCCTCGCACTGGCAGCACCTCCTCCACCGAGACCTTGGAGTATCCTAACCAGATCTCATGGCCATAGATAAGCTGCCGGCTCTAATGGGTAAGCCATACCATCGCCTTTGAAGGTAAGGTTCCGCTTGGATATGCAGCTCACAAGGTGTCCATTGTGTGATGTCGCTCACGGATACTTGTCCAAGTCCGCCGCCATTTCACCGAAGCGCAGCTGTTGCGCCGGAGGGGCCGATGATGTCTGGATTACTTGGAGGTTCTTGGTCTGCCTCGCATTGTTGGCTCAAGGCTAGCCGCACCTCTCTTCGGATCTCTTCTTGCATTCTCTCATTTGTTTGATTCAAGCGTTCTTCAAGCGCACTAAGTCTGTTGTGTCTGCCGAGCCTTGCTCCTCGCCCGACTCCTATAGGTCTCGGCGGCCCCCAAATAAACCAACCTTCCACGGACAACGCCGACGCCTGTACGCCCGTGGTGCTCGATTTTGCAAGGCCCTTGTTAGCTCGCCGTTCTCCCTGTTTGGCACAAAGCTACCCTAGGAAGTCTCCTCGATGGATGCATAAGCCTTCGCCACATCTCTTAGCACCTCCCCAAACACAAGATTGCCGTTATCATCAAGGGCGCCGCCGTGAGCATAGAACCAATGTTTTGCTCTGTCGGGCCAATCCGTTGTTGCGTAATGCGATACCCTTCGCTAGCGTGTCCTGCTCCTCTTCTCCCATTTTGGTATTGCATGGCGGTAACCACCGGTACGAGTCGGTGGTGATAATTCTTCTTCGTGCATTCAACTTATTCTTCTCACTCAAACTTTGACCTTCGTCCAAGTCTTGTATCTCACAAACGATCCTGCTGATCTTGCAACTTTGGGTGCTTGTTGAAGTCGGCGCTCGATTCTTCTTGATATACTCCGTGTTCACTTCTTTTTATAAGTCCGAATGCGACCGCCATCTTCTTGAGAGTGTAACTCTTCACCTTCTCTTGGTCCCTTGGGGAAGGTGAATGTCTCCTTCACATCGCTCCAAAGCATGTTCTTCGATCTTCGTGGACCGATCCCATTTTGCTATGCTAATTGCCACGTGGTCCCTAACGCACGCCGCGATGCCAATTGAACGCCCAAGCGCCCGAGGGTGCAAGAGGTCGGCCGCCTCGCCGACTTCGGTGATAACATGTCTTGCCTTCTTCTTCTTGCTTGGACCTCGCCGACGTGATTGCTCGCTGGTTGACCGATCTGAAAGCATGGTACAATCATGAACGGGTCGATGTTGGCTTAGCATGGTAGTGGAACCGACAATCATGAATGTGATCGATTGTTACCTCGCCGCCTCATCGTGCTCGCAGCCTCATTGGCCTTTGGCGGTGCAGCTCATTGGCCTCGGTGGGTGTGCAGTTCGCCGTCTCATGATCATCACTTCCGCAATCAAACTTCTCATAAATTCTTCTTCGTCAATCGTCATTTCTTAGGCTAGAAGAAGCATCAAAATTAACGAAAATAGATCACATTTCATGTAAAGTCGATGGTACTACTCTAAAACGACTTGGAAGACGGTAGGGAAGAGATGGTAGAGAGGATGGGCGGCGACGCCGAAGATGTTCCTAATGTAAATCAGCACAAGTATACTTATACGATGGTAATTTTGCTAGAGTTGAGAGAAAATTCATATGATACATATACATCTCGAAATGAAAAATAATATGAAAAATTTATATATACTCAAGAATATATTTGAATTGAATAAAAAATAATGAATCATTCTTATTCCCTCTAAAATCATTGATGCACCTGCCCTGAGTTCAAGAAGCATGGATGTGTAGGCGTCAAATTGCCAGAATCAATGAAGAAGAGGAGCGGAGGAAGCTTTGTTATGGACTTGGTACGCTGAAGAAGACAAAGAACTGTCCATGATAAGTTTAGCCTCGCCTCCTCATGGCTTCGCCTGATGCGAATTCTGACGCCTCGTCACATCCATGCTTCTTGAACTTGCAGGGCTTTTTTAAAATCATTTTAGTGTGGAATAAGAATGATTCATTATTTTTATTAAGCAAATATATTCTTAAGAATATATGAATTTTTTCATATTATTTTGTATAATTAGATCAAATTCATTATATCTGAGAGTTACAAAAGAAAATTAGGACAAGTTTAAGATCTTTAAACTTGTCGAATTTTCTTTTTGTAACTCTCTAGATATAATGAATCTGAAATTAGAATAATTCACATGATACATATTCATTTGACATGATACATATACATTTCAAACTTCACATATACATAGAAATCTCACACATACATAGAAATCTCACATATACATAGAAACCGATCAATAAAAATAGAAATTTCAAAATTCACCGTAAATTAGAATAATTACATATTCATTTGACATGATACATATACATAGAAACTCGATCAATAACAACATGATACTAATGTCAATTGCTCTACTTAATCATGTCTACAGTAACCGCTTTGGTTGATAACTTGTGCTCTCAGATTTTGGGTGAAAAATTGAAGATTAGATCTTCAATCCAATCACAAATCGGCTAGACAATTAATTTAGCAAGTTAGGCCTCAAACCCTTACCTTCCTAAGCATGCACAAGAATGAGACAGACTAAGGTATGGGCAAACAATAGCACATATACATAGAAATCTCACACATACATAGAAATCTCACATATTTTTTAGAGCAAAAGGACATCAAGATCCGATGTCCCGTTTCAATTAAGAAACTAGCATAAAGCGCCCATCGGCGTTTACAACATCACAAAAGACACTTAACAACCTACCGTAATAGATCGATCACCAAAACAAAAAACAAAGCTAACATAGCAAAATGCTAGGAGCTAAAGACCAAACACCGAACCATCGCCAAATGACCATACTACCAAGAATACTAGCATTTTCTACGAAATTAGCAACCCAGAGCAAAGAAGAAAGAAATCTCACATATACATAGAAACCGATCAATAAAAATAGAAATTTCAAAATTCACGAGAAATTAGAATAATTCACATGATACATATTCATTTGAGCATAAATCGAACAAAGATATGATCTAATATGAAAGTATACAAACTCATGAACAAGTATCTCAGAGCATTGCCTAACAATGATAAGTATAGGGACATCACAACTAGTATAGTGCTCTAGTTGTTAATTTGTATTGTTCTCGATAACGGGTTGCCTTAAAGACCGCCCTCGTCACAAGGACAAAATTCATTGACCAATTTGTGACAACCTTATTGAAAATAAACAATATTTCAACACTTTAATGATAAGAGAGTAATTAATTGAGAATTGAATGCTAATATATATCTAATGAATCAGCACGCAAGAAAGCTACCGACAGATAATGGAAATAAGCTTGCTAATGTATAAGTGAATTAAACAGAGACAACAATTTAATCCAGTTTCAACAGATAGCTAAATTAGAGAATACCGATAGCAACAAGGTGATTCCGAACTTACAAAGAAGAAGATCTAAAGCATACCGTAACAAGATTCACATGGCATACATATATTAGAATTGACAAGTTAACAAATTAACTACTCAATTAAATGTCGATTAAAGATTGTTGTTGTCACAAATGGTCTTGCTAAACCCAATCTTCATCGAACAATAATCCCACTCTTGCAAGGTCCCCAAGTCTTGTAGATCGCCCCTTTGCAAGCTAATCGATGTATAAAGATGCATACATGTAGCTCAGAATTAATGTTTTAAGTTCAGATTTCAATTCAGATCAAGACACGATCGCAAGCATGAATGTTCAGATCAAGATTTAAGTGATAAACTAACATGCAAGACTAATACCTAAGGCCTAACTCACGATTAATTATCATACTCATTAAACAACCCATAATCATCACAGAGCACACTAATCATCAAACTCCGTCCGGATCCCGAATCAATCCACCACCCCGAATCAATCCACCGCAAGGATCAAATGCAGATTCGAGAAAACATTTCAATCTTCCAACTACATACTCCTCCATCCCGAATCAATCGAATGGCTTTACCACTTAAACCTAGGTTGGCTTTTACGGTTCTTGCTCATACAAGACGGAGGCTCTCACCGTAGGTGAGGAAGATGGAGGCAGTGGTCGTCCGAGGCGAGGAGGACGGCGGCGGCGCCGGAGGCGCGCGGGGGTCGCCGTCGAGGCGAGGACGCAAAGATGGCACGTGAGGCGAGGACGACAATGGCTCACGAGCGGAGGCGAGGACTTCAGTGGGGTCGCTTGAGGCGAGGAGGACGGCGGCGGCGGGTCGTTGGAGGCGAGGACGACAAAGGCTTCATGCAGCAGGAGGCGAGGACGGCGGTGGGGTCGTCTTGAGGCGAGGAGGACGGCGGCAAGCGGGGTCGTTGGAGGCGAGGAGGTCGTCAGAGGTCTTTGCAAACGCAAGGAGGAGGAGGAGATTGGGGAACAATGGCGGGAGTAGCAAATATTGGGGAAGAAGAGGCGGCAGAGGGCTTTATAGGTGAGACATCGCCCCGGTTGGTGTCTTCAACCGGGATCGATTTTTCACATCGCATCGGTTGGATACACCAACTGGATCGATGAGTCGAATTCCGGCGTAGCCTAGGCACTATCACCCCTTCGTGTCTTCAACCGGACCGATGTGAATACTTTCTCCCTTGGCTAGCACGAGGTCGTGTTTAACTAATTCTTTTTCTTTTTTTTTTTATTTGTTGTTTAATGATTGTTTCATTAAATGATTTTTATTTAGCCTTTTTTAATTTAATTGTGTTTAACCTAATTTTTTTTCAATAAACAATCCGGTTGGTGTATCCAACCGGACTAATAGTGCCTAGGGCTCCCAGTTCACAAAGCGCTTAAATCGAGCCATCATCCGGTTGTTGTTCCAACCGGATCGATGTGAGGCATCGCCCCGATGTGAGATCGATCCTTGCTGGATACACCAACCGGGATTGTTTATCTATTAAATCGCTTGATCGTTTCGTCTTCCCAGTTCCCAGAACAGAACTTCCCAACGCAAGTCCCGGTTAGATATTGGTTGCTTGCGAGTTCAGTAATGGTTGATTTGCTTAGAGTTGAGTTCTGGAGAATTCAAAAGATTTTGGCGCGCTCCCGGAAGAAGTGTTATGTTGATGTTTTGTTGCAAAAATAAGAAGTTGTTATGTCCTCGTTCTCGATCCGAAAATACACAAGTATTAGTAGTACGGTTTTTTGGTTAAAACTGTTTGGTGTTTTAGTCTTGCCACTGATAAGTGGTTGAAAATACACAAGTATTAGTAGTAAGGGTTGTTTAGTTGATGGTTTTGAGCTAAGTATGGTAGATCTTGAACCACTAGAGAGAGACTTTGAACAATATTGTTAGTCAAATATTAGTACAATTTCAACACAAAATACGGAGCAACAGGAGAACCACTAGAGGAATGTGATCAACTAGTATGTTAGTAGTCTATTACAACAAAAGAAAGCAAAGCAATCCTTATTTGCTAACACACTTTGCTTTTACAAGTGATCCTTCATTATGATCGCGCGCACGAGGGAGTTTCCTCAGATCATTCAGGACACTAATGTCTACGTCCACCGTGAAAGGAGGCAGCTCGTCGAACTGATTATACTCTTCTTCGTCCGTGACGCCCTCAACTCCGACAATCCTTCTTTTACCTGGAAGAACCACGTGGCGCCTTGGCTGATCGCTACTGCTAGTCTTCTCCTTCTGCTTTTTCGGTTTGCTGTCCATGTCCATCACATAGAATACCTGTGTCACATCATTAGCGAGCACGAACGGTTCGTCCCTATAGGCCACTTGCTTGAGGTCCACAGTTGTCATACCATACTTATCGATATCCACGGCTGTCAGTTTGACCCATTGGCACCGAAACAGAGGGACTTTTAATGGCCCGTACTCCAGCTCCCAGATCTCCTCTATGAAACCATAGTAGGTGTCCATCTTTCCATTTTTGTCCAAGGCATCTATCTGGACGCCAATCTTGTTTTGGTTGGTGCTCTTGCTATCCTGGGTTGTCGTGTAAAATGTGTACCCATTTATCTCATACCCTTGGAATGATATGATTGTTGTGGACGGTCCTCGAGCCAAGAGTTTCAATTGTTCATCGTCTGTTCGCTTGCCCAACAGCTTGCTTTTGTAACCAATCTTAAATGATCCATTTGCTCCATGCGATCCACTTATCTCGACTTCTCTCGGTATTGGCGCCAGACTCATCTCGTGATCATAGATATCTGAGCCACTACAGCTTGCTTGTTTCAATACCGTGAAATGTGCTTGTTTAAATGCAAGTAGATCGTCGCTATAGGATTCTTTTTCTCCTAAAGTCCTTTTCCTCAGTAGCCTCCCTCATGGCGTGATACAGGACGCCAATCGGATTCAGATCATCCATGTAACTAACACAAAACTCGATCACCTCCTCAGGCGACACCTGCAAGTAATGCAGCTTACAGGCGAGACCGTTCTTAACATACTTCTTTAGGATACCCATGTACCTCTCGAAGGGAACATATTGTGGAGGAACACAGTCCGAGAATTTCTATCTCTTTAACAATGTGGACCATGAGATGGACCATAATATCAAAGAAGGATGGAGGGAAGATCATCTCAAGGCTAACTGGACTATTGACCATGTCATCATGCAGACTAGATAACTTATTCGCTCGATGACCTTCTGCGACACAGCGCTGAAGAACGAACACGCCTTTATGATTGTCCTCGTACTCCAATCTGCGGAATACCTCGCACCGCCATGGGAACAATCAGGTCATCAACACATGACAATCATGGGATTTTATGTGTACGATTTTATTCTCTTTCATGTTTATGAGTCTCCTTATGTTCGAGGAGTATCCGGAAGGACCTTCACACTGCTCAAGAACTTAATCATGTTTTTTCTCTTTCTTGCTCGAGTGTAGCTCATGGGGTGGAGGTAATGTTGTCCTTTCTCTCTCTTTTCCGGATGTAGGTCGCTCCCGAGTCCCAATAGTCAGAGGTCCTTTCGTGCTTGAAGTGTATCTTTTGACTTACCGTACATATCTAGGAAACCTAGTAGGTTCACGCAGACATTCTTCGTGATATGCATGAAGTCCAAAGGAGTGGCGGACCTCTAAGTCTTTCCAAGAAGGTAAGTCCCAAAATATTGACTTCTTCTTCCAAATGGCCTTCGTGTGACCTTTTGTTCAACAGGGACAGTTTGCTACCGTGACCTTTTCCAAATACTACTTTCAGATCCTTTACCAAAGAAAATACAAGCGCCCCATCGCGATGCATGGGCTTCTTACTTTTCTCTTCGTCTCCATCAAAATTCTCACCCTTCCTCCGTGAACGGGTCCTTCATATGGAGGAACCTACGGTAGCCCATGTACACAACCTTTCGAGAGTTTTTAGGTACTTGTCTGTCCGTATCCTCTAAGCAAAGGATGCGTGCTTTATATCCTTTGATAGATAGGCCCGATAGATTACCAAGTGCAAGCAGCCGCCGTTGATGGTTACGAATAGCAATGCACGAGAGTGAAGTGCTATCTTTTGTACTCATCCCATACACGTACACCATCGCTCCACAAAGTTGTTAACAGATCTTCAACCAACGGTTTGAGGTACACATCAATGTCGCTTCCAGGTTGCTTCGGCCTTGGATAAGCAATGGCATCATAATGTACTTCCGCTTCATACACGACCAAGGAGGAAGGTTGTAGATACATAGAGTCACGGGCCAAGTCTTTGTGGATCGCTGCTCATATCGCCGAACGGGTTCATCCCATCCGTACTCAACCCAAACCTTATGTTCCTTGCATCCTCAAGAAAGTCCGGGTATGTTCTATCGACTTTCCTCCACTAGGAGCCATCGACCAAGGTGCCTTAGCCTTCCGTCGTCCTTACGGTCTTCCTTGTGCCAACAAGATCATCGGGCATGCGCTTTGTTCGCAAATAAACGCTTCAACCGGGGATTACAGGAAATACCACACCACCTTAGCAGGAGGTCTCTTCTTCTTCGCCGCCTCTACCTCACGGGTCATCACGCTGGTCTTATACCGCCAAGTTTTGCACACCGGACAAGCTTAGAATCCTCATACTCATTGCGATAAAGGATACAATCATTACGACATGCATGTATCTTCAGTACCTCCAACCCCAAAGGGCGCATAACTTGTTTGGCATCGACGTAGTTTCGGCAAGTGTGTTCCTCTCGAAGTAACTTCTTTATGAGGCATAACAACTCGTCAAATCCTTATCGAGACAATCCATTGGTCGCCTTCCATTGCATCAGTTCTAGTGTGGTACGCAACTTTTATGGCCTCGTCGACGCTTTGGGTACAACAAAGGTTCCGTGGTCCTCCCATAGGCGCCGGAACTTTTCGATTATCTTTCATCGATGTATTCTCCTCTCCATCACGCAAAGATCCGGTCTAGGTCATCATCACCACACTCCCCAATGTATCTTCGAATCGAACCGTGTTGACCGCGTCCGTGATATTGTTGTCCGCCTCTTCTTCTTCACCGCCTTCAGATAATCTCTTCTTCACCGTGCTTGGTCCAAGCGGTATAGTTTGACATGAAACCTCTTGTGAGCAAATGAAAGTGAAGGTGGCTGGATTTTGGCCACTCCTTCTCATTCTTGCGTCTATGCATGGACAAAGATATGTAGCTCGACGTCGTGTGTGCATCGCACGACGAAGAAAATCTTGCAAACCCCAAGAACTCCGGGAGCGCCGATCCATGTACATCCATCGCCGCCCATCTACATTATGTTACATCAAGATAATCGTTACCTCATTTTCCGATAATGAATTGTTGAACCAAAACCTAAATATTAGCTAGATCCACACCTTCAATCCGAGCTAAATAATAATCCAAGCAAAATATAAACCCACACAACAAGTTTTTGCAACCTACAAAAAGAATTGGTCGATCAGTCTGGATTCAAAATTTCAACAAAATTCACGACGCCTTTGTTTGCAAATTCTGTTGAAATTGTAACACCTAAAAATTTCTAAATTATTATTCAATCATTTATTTTTATTTTTTCTAAATCTCTAGCACTTAATTAATGATGTTTTCAAAAATAATTTGTTGATGGAAATTAAAACCAAAATTATACTAGAAGTAATTTTCTAAGTTTAAAATATTCCAAAGTATTTTTGAAAACTTTTCTCAAATATTGAACTCATTTTATATTTTCTATAAAGCCATTCATATTTCGATATTATTTTAATTCGCAAATGAATTTAAATTTCTTCTTTTCCACATAACCATTGCCATTTGAAGATCCCAAACTCCATGATTTCCATGCACCATTCTCCCCGACTACGTGCAACCAAACCTCATCCTTCATCGATCGATGGAACTAAAACCTAAATTTAAGCTAGATCCACACATTAAATCGAGCTACATTATAATCCAAGTAAATTCTAAGCTTACACAACAAGTTTTTGTATCCTATTTGAAAAGATCAAGCTAGATCTCTACATTCATATTAATCTTTCATCAATCATGGGAAAAGATCAAATTTTTTCATAATTCAAGCAAAAAGAGGCTCCATTTAACACCAAATGATGTGAGGAATGATGTTACTAACCTTAGTTACCTTGGTTGCAGTAAAATGACCAAAATTTTGAAATTTGGGCAGCACTCTCTACATTCATAATCTTTGATCAATCATGGGAAGCGAGGAAATTGGTTTTATTTAGAAGCATCAGGAGATAGGTTTTTGTGGATTATAGTTCAACAATGTGTATCTTATGTTTGTGTAATTGTGTCCCATCAACCGTGCTGTGTTTGGATGTACACACATAGCCGAGTGTCTCTTAGCGTGATGAACGCAAAAACAGTGACCTTGCATTGATGACGTATTTACCATTGACCAAGATATTACTAAGAAAAGTACCATTTGATGAATAGAAATATTCCCGACCATAGTAATCGGAATAATCTGCTTTTTGGGCTTTCTCTATCTTAAGACCTCATGAAAATGGCGGCTTAAACACTCCTAACCATTGGCTAACTAAGCGACTTTGGAGAGGCAAATAAGGAGACAGGAGACACAGTACTGGAAGCTGCAGTAGAGCGGCGAGCATGGTAGGAGCTGATGGGAAGGTATTATTAGTGGGAGATGTGAGGGTTCTGAAGCCACTGGTGCACCTGATGGTGGGGTTGGTGCTGTACTGGGTCGCTGAGGAGATGACGGTGCCCGTGGTCGTCGACGTCACCACCGGCGCGCAGTGCCCCGGCGCCGAGAAGAGCTGCCCGGAGGCCATCTACCTCACCGGACTCCATCAAACGGTCTGGTCGCATATCCTTTTCAATGCTCCTCTCTTCTTAGGCCAGCATTATTGGTCTATAAAATAAGACGGCAATATATATATATATATCTGAATTCTGATGATGACCGATTTGGTGTGATTTTAAATTTTTAAGCGCCAATGCTTTCTGTTTTATCATTGCAATGACTAATATGCCCATTCAAGAAACAAATTCAGGTCACAGGTGAAAAGTAGCTAGAGGTGTACAATTCATTAGCACATCTTTGTTCATAATTCCGTTGCAGTGCAGGTGGGAGGGATTTTCAGGATAATCGGTTTCACTCTGGTGGGGCAGCTAGCTGATGAATATGGCCGCAAGCCTCTCCTTCTCCTCGCTGCCTCCACCTCTATCATCTCTTTTGGTAACTATACCCTTCCTATTTTCTGATGAACTGATTAGTACATGCAACTCAACGTGATATCAGAGCGAAGAGGTTCCAAATTCAAGACCTACTTGGGACAATTTACCGTTTTAAAAAGCACCCAACTTTGAGCCCCACATGATAGGCCTAGAGGAGTCTAGACGGGTTGTTGAAGCATGAGTATATGGTCCACCTTTTCCCAATCGTTTAAGCTTTTAGGTGCATTAATCGGTGCATACAACTAAATAGGCTATACAATCCATGTTAGCCATCCACGTTTTTTGTACATGATTGTGGGGGCATGTCAAATTGCCAATGCTTGTTTCCGTCAGTTCAGTGTTACTTTCTCGATGTGTAGGAGTTTGAGATTGCACACGGTAGTATTTGCATAAACTAGCATATTTACTTGTGCAACTGCCGTCTAGATATTATGATACAATTGTCTTTAATATACAACTCTACTTCTAATGATTGAAATGCATTTGAATTGTTATATAACTCTATTAATATATGATTAATCTGCACCGTTATAATCTAGCCCTACCAAAATAAATGGTAGAGATTCTTTCTTTGATATACAACTCCATTTCTAATGATTGAAATACAATTGTATTTGTTATATATGATTAATCTACACTACTATAATCTAGCCCCACCAAAATAAGTAGTGGAGATCCTTCTCTTTTTCTTTCGATTAATATAAGAATTTTTAGAATTTAGGATTATTATGGGATTTCTTTTCTCTTAAAACGAACGATGTGCCTTGAATATCACCCATTGTTTTTAGATATATAGATTTAAAAAGCAGCCCACTTTGAGCCCCACATAAGAGGCCTAGAGGAGTCTAGACGTGATGGGGGTTGTTGAAGCATGAGTATATGGTCCACCTTTTCCAAATAGTTTAAGCTTTTGGGTGTATTAATCGTTGCATACGACTAAATAGGCAATACAATCCACGTTAGCCATCAGCGGTTTTTGTACATGATTGCGGGGGCATGTCAAATTGTCGATGCTTGTTTTCGTTAGATCAGTGTTACTTTCTCAGTGTGTAGGTGTTTGAGATTGCACACGGTAGTATTTGCATAAACTAGCATACTTATAAACTAGCATACTTACATACTAACTGTGTATCTAACTATTATGATATAATTGTCTTTAATATACAACTCTACTTCTAATGATTGAAATGCAATTAAATTGTTATATAACTCTATTTATATATGATTAATCAAGACCGTTATAATCTGGTCCTACCAAAATAAGTGGTAGAGATCCTTTCTTCGATATACAACTCTATTTCTAATGATTAAAATACAATTGTATTTGTTATATATAATTAATCTGCACTGTTATAATGTTGCCCCCAATAAAATAAGTGGTGGAGATCTTTCTCTTTTTCATCCAATTAATGTGAGAATTTCTAGAATTTAGGATTATTGTGGGATTTTTTTTCTCTTAAAACGAAGGAGGTGCCTTAAATATCAACCGTTGTTTTTAGATATATAGATATAGATTGGACCAGACATTAATAATTTGCCCTCGGTCCGATGTTCATGTTTGCAGGTGCGCTTGCATGGAACAAGTCCAAGGTCGCTGTGTATGTCTACCTTATTCTGCGTACTCTATCATTCATGATAGGCCAAGGAACCATAACCTGCCTCGCAGTGGCATACACGGTGAGAGCAATTCCAAATGCTAATTCTCAGTATCACTTTGTCAAAGTTGTATGCCCTTGGACTTTTAAACTTGAATAAAACATGCCTAGTTTGTAATCCTAAACGAAACTTCATGAATGGCAGTATTTCTTGTTATTACAGAATTATTAATGCTTCATGCCTTACAAAAACAGTTCGTCTAGTCGAACACTTAAAACCCTTTGTATGCTAAATTAGGCTGATTTGGTTGAACCATCAAAGAGAGCGTTTGCATTTGGTTGCATGACTGGGATTTTATCTGCTTCACATGCCTTGGGGAATGTCTTTCTAGGTTTCTGCCTGAGCAGTGGATTTTTCAGGTATCACTTGTTGAAACTTATTGCAATTCATCAGCATTGATGGTTTTCATTTTCATTGCTAACTTTCAGTCTTACAAAGTGCTGGAACCATTCATTGTCAGGTCTCAATTGGTTTGTTGGTCTGTTCTGTCCTCTACATGAAAATATGTCTAGTTGAGTCACTTCAAAGAGCTCCCTCTGGTTCATGTCAGCATTTGTCGTTCTCATCTTTGGTTGTCAGGTTACCACAGCAACGTTGGGAGTATATCAAGGAGAACATTAGCATAATCGAAAGCAGGTAACTGTTCCATATATATCACAGAATGTTTTAATAGTTAGGTAATTTAATGATCTAGAAATTCATGAATTTCTATGTCATAGCATAAAGCAAACGGACAAGTCTTGGGGTGCACTCCTAATTCTTCTGGAAAAAAAAATCAAAATGACACTTCTACATTTGCACTTAGACCAACCTTAGCAATTGCAAAGGTATTTTTCCAATTTAAAGCTCATATATTTCAGAACTATTAATCTCAACAGTTTTGCCTGTCAGAGTTCAAGTGAGATATCTTCCTTTTATTTTTGAAGGGAACATGCAAGAAAACTGCTTGAACTCATTTGGAAATTTTAATACACCGACTGCTAACTAGTTTTCAAGTAGAAAAGAGTTTGCAACAGCTAATGCATTTTTTTGTTGAACTTTCCTTTGTTGCTATGTTGTTAGTACAACTCTTAGGCGAATCACATACATTTCCTTCTTCTATGAGTTGGGCATGATTGGCATCAGCGATGTTCTACTGGTAATCATATGTCTCAGTTCTATTTTATTATATGGTGTTCAAAAAATTTAGGCCATTTCATTTCTTTATCTTTTTTTTTTTTTTGCAGTATTACCTGAAGTCAGTATTTGGTTTTGATAAGAATCAGTTCTCTGAAATTATAATGGTGGTAGGCATTGGTTCAATCTTCTCTCAGGTAGCAGTCTAAAAAGCACCCTTTTAGGTGCCTTTCCCAATTGATAAAATGCATTTTGTAATAATTTGTACAAATTGTAGATTTTGGTACTCCCCATTATTATCCAAGCAATTGGCGAAAAAGGAGTCTTATGCGTTTCAATACTTGCTTCGATTGCTTACGTGAGTGTATACATTTATTTTCACTAATATATTTAGTAAACTCTTGTTACTAATATCAGATACAGCATTACAAAATCTAGCACAATGATTTCTGAAAAATATTTCTTCAGGCTTTGCTTTATGGTTTGGCATGGAGTTGGTGGGTATGTATTTGGGCACAGATTTACCTCTGTTCATCACTGTTCCAAAAAGTGCTGCAATGAATAATGCTGTTACTGACTACAAAAGTTTGCTTCTATTATCTTACATTAATCTTGCAGGTTCCTTATTTTACTTCTTCACTGGGTGTCATCTATGTGCTGGTCAAACCGGCTGTAAGTAATTGTCCTGCGTATTTTACCTTCAACTTTAAACACTATGGCATATAATATGTTTGTGGAAAGTATATACAAAAGGAAGGCATCAAATGAACAAATGTTCGCAGCAGAAAAATTCCGAAATAATGATTTATGTGTATTTAACTAATATTCATACTCTCACTGTGTAACAACATCTGGACATGCAGACTTATGCAATCATTTCTAGGGACCTAGTCTCAACTGACCAGGTATACTCAACCAACATTTCCTGGCTTAATTTATTAATCCAAACTTGAAACCTTGTAGTCTATTTTATTTGTTACTGATTGAGGTTTGATATATCAATGCTTTTACTTTTGCAGGGAAAGGTGCAAGGATTCATTGCAACTGTGAAATCCACAGCTATACTGTTGGCCCCATTGTTTATGAGCCCCCTGACCTGTAAGCTAGCAGTTTTCTTTCATCTTCCAAATGCATCCTGCAGGCTCCATGCTGTTTACAGTATTCTGAAATTTTGATTCATTCCTTTTCTGCAACTCTATTTCAGCTTTCTTCATTTCAAAAGAAGCCTCCTTCTGCTGCAAAGGTCTCAGTTTCCTCGTGGCCGGTTTCTTCTTGGTCAGTCCTCTTCTTCCACCAACCATGTTCACAAAAATGAGTACAGTGTTTATAACTACATATATGAACTTAAATGCTTCTACAGGCAATTTCCTTGGGCTTTGCTTGGATGCTTGATCCAGAGCGCAAGGACAAATGCACAGAAGTTGCAGTTCCAGATCAACCTGACCAGGAAGCAGTGCAAGCACCACTATTGGCTCAACCATGACCAAGTCCAATGAATTGTATTTTGCACATACATTCAACCTGCTCGAAATATAAAGAATACTTGTGTTCAACTCCAGTTGCTAATTATGTCGCCAAAGTTGACGTTGGGTCCATATCAAAATTTCTGTACTACACCGAAGGCAATTGGAAACCTGTAGCAGTGTCTACTGTGACTGTGTTTCTGAACACAAAATTTAGCTTCAGATCACTACCGATAAGCGAAGTTTGTGTTGATGGTAGCATGGCAGTATCGAGAAACTGTTTTTGCAGTTGCAGGGATGACGACGGTGAAAGCCATGGATCCCTGTATTTGACTGAATCTCTGGACATCTGTGCAAACAACACTTCGCATAGTGCCTGATGATGCTGAATTTTGGACTTGGTGTGATTTCATCAGTTCTTTGCGTCTTTCTCGTTGTCCGGTCGAAGAATAATCGTGTACCAAAAAAAGAATTGAGCTAGCATTTCTGTTGTATAAGGAAAAGGCCTTAAACGTGCTGAAAAAATGCCTTCCAATACCAAAAGAGAAATTATATTCAGTGTGCTCTCCTCATCGAAGTCTGAATTTCCATTTCCATTTCCCCTTTTTTGCAGAGTCATTCGCAGTTGTCCTGTATCAAACCTTCTTCTACAAATCTTCCAGACTCACTTCCGATTACCAAACAATGCTGAACACGTCGCGCTGTCAACTTCACAATAGCTTAAATTTTAAAGTTAAATCTGATCTGCCTTGGGA
This sequence comes from Guadua angustifolia, assembly GCA_036346375.1. Classification (NCBI taxonomy): domain Eukaryota; kingdom Viridiplantae; phylum Streptophyta; class Magnoliopsida; order Poales; family Poaceae; genus Guadua; species Guadua angustifolia. The sequence continues at coordinate 45,395,207 of CM070521.1, forward strand.
GAGAGGAGAGCGAGCAAGGGAGAGAGAGAGAGCAAGGCCGGAGAGGAGGAGAGGAGAGAGAGAGAGAGAGGAGGGAGGAGGAAGAAGAAGGAGGAAAAAAGAAAAAAGGTAATTTTTTGAATTTTTGTTATTTAATTTCTATAGTGCAAAAAATTTAGAAATTTTAGATATTAGAAAATTTAGAAATTTTAGATATTAGAAAATTTTAGAAATTTTAGATATTAGAAAATTTAGGAATTTTAGATATTAGAAAATTTTAGAAATGTTAGATATTAGAAATTTTAGATATTAGAAACATTAGATATTGATACAATATCGATGTTTATGCAATATTAGAAATTTTAGATATTAATGCAATGTCGATATTCGAGATTTTAGATATTGATGCAATATTAGATAGATATTGATGCAATATCGATATTAGAAATTTTAGATGCAATATTTGAGATTCTAAATTTTGATGAAATATAGCGATTTTAGATTGTTCGTTGAAAATGCCAGTATGATAATTTTCTCATTTTAGGAGGGAATCGTTAATTTAGATATTGATGCAATATAAAAATTATTTTTGTTGCAAAATAAGAATTGTTATGTCCAATTCTGATCGAAAATACACAAGTATTGAGTAACGGTTTTGTGGTTAATGTTGGTGTTTATCTTGACGATAAGTGGTTGAAAATAAACAAGTATTAGTAGTAAGGGTTGTTTAGTTGATGGTTTTGAGCTAAGTATGGTAGATCTTGAACCACTAGAGAGAGACTTTGAACAATATTGTTAGTCAAATATTAGTACGAATTTCAGATCAGTCAAAATACGAGTAAGCTTAGTGAGAGACCATGCGTAGAGGAATGTGATCAGACTTAGTATGTTAGATAGTCGTGAAGTTACAAGCAGGAATAGAAAGCAAAGCAATCATTATTGGCTAACACACTTTGCTTACAAGTGATCCTTCATTATGATCGCGCGCGAGGAGTTTCCTTAGATCATTAGGACACGTAATGCTACGTCATCGCACGTGAAAGTGAGTGTCTTATATCGTAGCAATGTGAAATTTAATACTCGTACTCGTGTGCGCCTCAACTCAAAAATTTCAGGTTTGGAAGAACCACGGGCGCCTTTGGCTCCCTGATCGTGCTTGAGTCCTCCTTCTACTCGTTTTGAGAAGTTGTTGTCCATGTCCATCGACATAGAATACTTTGTCACGATCATTAGCTTGTATCACTGACGTTCGATCCTTAGGCCACTTGCTTGAGTCCGAAATGTCATACCAGACTCTATCGATATCCATTGTGACAACACATCGTTCCTGTTGACCCATTGGCAGAAAGCAGAGGACTTTTAATGGCCTTTGCTTAAGCTTCGGATCAGATCTCCTCTATGAAACCATAGGGTAAGGTCCATCTTTCCATTTTGTCCAAGCGCATCTATCTGGCGCCCTTGCTTTTGGTTGGTGCTCTTGCTATCTGGGTTGTCGTGTAAAATGTGTACCCATTTATCTCATACCCTTGGAATGATATGATTGTTGTGCACGGTCCTCGAGCCAAGAGTTTCAATTGTTCATCGCTCGCTTGCTGCCAACAGCTTGCTTTTGTAACCAACCTAAATGATCCATTTGCTCCATCGCATCCACTTATCTCGACTTCTCTCGGTATTGGGCGCAGACTCATCTCGTGATCATAGATACTGAGCCACTACGCTTGCTTGTTTCAATACCGTGAAATGTGCTTGTTTAAATGCAAGTAGATCGTCGCTATAGGATTCTTTTCTCCCTAAAGTCCCTTTTCCTCGTAGCCTCCCTCATGGCGTGATACTGAGGACGCCAATCGGATTCAGATCATCCATGTAACTAACACAAAACTCGATCACCTCCTCATGGCGACACCTGCATAATGCACTCTCGGCGAGACCGTTACTTGAACATACTTCTTTAGGATACCCATGTACCTCTCGAAGGAACATATTGTGGAGGAACACAGTCCGAGAATTTCTATCTTTTAACAATGTGGACCATGAGATGGACCATAATATCAAAGAAGGATGGAGGGAAGATCATCTCAAGGCTAACTGGACTATTGACCATGTCATCATGCGACTAGATAACTTATTCGCTCGATGACCTTCTCATGACACCGCTGAAGAACGAACACGCTTTATGATTGTCCTCGACTCCAATCTGCGAATACCTCGCACCGCCATCGGAGCAATCAGGTCATCAACACATGACAATCATGGGATTTTATGTGTACGATTTTATTCTCTTTCATGTTTATGAGTCTCCTTATGTTCGAGGAGTATCCGAAGGGACCTTCACACTGCTCAAGAACTTAATCATGTTTTTTTCTCTTTCTTGCTCGAGTGTAGCTCAGGGGTGGAGGTAATGTTGTCCTTCTCTCTTTTCCTGGATGTAGGTCGTCCTCGAGTCCCAATAGTCAGAGGTCCTTTCGTGCTTGAAGTGTATCTTTTGACTTACCGTACATATCTAGGAAACCTAGTAGGTTCACGCAGACATTCTTCGTGATATGCATGAAGTCCAAAGGAGTGGCGGACCTCTAAGTCTTTCCAAGAAGGTAAGTCCCAAAATATTGACTTCTTCTTCCAAATGGCCTTCGTGTGACCTTTGTTCACAGGACAGTTTGCTACCGTGACCTTTTCCAAATACTACTTTCAGATCCTTTACCAAAGAAAATACAAGCGTCCCCATCGCGATGCATGGGCTTTTACTTTTCTCTTCGTCCCATCAAAATTCTCACCCTTCCTCCGTGAACGGGTCCTTCATATGGAGGAACCTACGGAGCCCATGTACACAACCTTTCGAGAGTTTTTAGGTACTTGCTGTCCGTATCCTCTAAGCAATGGATGCGTGCTTTATATCCTTTGATAGATAGGCCCGATAGATTACCAAGTGCGGCCACGTTGATGGTTACGAATAGCAATGCACGAGAGTGAAGTGCTATCTTTTGTACTCATCCCATACACGCTACACCATCGCTCCACAGTGTTAACAGATCTTCAACCAACGGTTTGAGGTACACATCAATGTCGCTTCTCGTGTTGCTTCGGCCTTGGATAAGCAATGGCATCATAATGTACTTCCGCTTCATACACGACCAAGGAGGAAGGTTGTAGATACATAGAGTCACGGGCCAAGTCTGTAGGATCCGCTCATATCGCCGAACGGGTTCATCCCATCCGTACTCAACCCAAACCTTATGTTCCTTGCATCCTCAAGAAAGTCCGGTATGTTCTATCGACTTTCCTCCACTAGGAGCCATCGAAGGTGCCTTAGCCTTCCGTCGTCCTTACGGTCTTCCTTGTGCCAACAGATCATCCGGGCATGCGCTTTGTTCGCAAATAAACGCTTCAACCGGGGATTACAGGAAATACCACACCACCTTAGCAGGAGGTCTCTTCTTCTTACGCGCCTCTACCTCACCGGGTCATCACGCTGGTCTTATACCGCAAGTTTTGCACACCGGACAAGCTTCCGAATCCTCATACTCATTAGCGATAAAGGATACAATCATTACGACATGCATGTATCTTCGACCTCCAACCCCAAAGGGCGATAACTTGTTTGGCATCGTACGTAGTTTCGGCAGTGTGTTCCCCTCGAAGTAACTTCTTTATGAGGCATAACAACTCGTCAAATCCCTTATCGACAATCCATTGGTCGCCTTCCATTGCATCATTCTAGTGTGGTACGCAACTTTTATGGCCCTCGCGACGTTTGGGTACAACAGTGTTCCGTGGTCCTCCCATAGGCGCCTGGAACTTTTCGATCTGTCTTTCATCGATGTATTCTCCTCTCCATCACGCAAAGATCGGTCTAGGTCATCATCACCACACTCCCCAATGTATCTTCGAATCAACCGTGTTGACCAGGTCCGGATATTGTTGTCCGCTCTTCTTCTTCACCGCTTCCTCAGATAATCTCTTCTTCACCGTGCTTGGTCCAAGCAGGTATAGTTTGACATGAAACCTCTTGTGAGCAAATGAAAGTGAAGGTGGCTGGATTTTGGCCACTCCTTCTCATTCTTGCGTCTATGCATGGACAAGATATGTAGCTCGACGTCGTGTGTGCATCGCGCGACGAAGAAAATCTTGCAAACCCGAAGAACTCCGGGAGCGCCGATCCATGTACATCCATCGCGCCCATCTACATTATGTTACATCAAGATAATCATTACCTCATTTTCCGATAATGAATTGTTGAACCAAAACCTAAATATTAGCTAGATCCAGCTTCAATCCGAGCTAAATAATAATCCAAGCAAAATATAAACCCACACAACAAGTTTTTGCAACCTACAAAAAGAATTGGTCGATCGAGTCTGGATTCAAAATTGAACAAAATTCACGAGCCTTTGTTTGCAAATTCGTGAAATTGTAACACCCTAAAAATTTCTAAATTATTATTCAATCATTTATTTTTATTTTTTCTAAATCTCTAGCACTTAATTAATGATGTTTTCAAAAATAATTTTTGATGGAAATTAAAACCAAAATTATACTAGAAGTAATTTTCTAAGTTTAAAATATTCCAAAGTATTTTTGAAAACTTTTCTCAAATATTGAACTCATTTTATATTTTCTATAAAGCCATTCATATTTCTGATATTATTTTAATTCGCAAATGAATTTAAATTTCTTCTTTTCCACATAACCATTGCCATTTGAAGATCCCAAACTCCATGATTTCCATGCACCATTCTCCCCCCGACTACGTGCAACCAAACCTCATCCTTCATCGATCGATGGAACTAAAACCTAAATTTAAGCTAGATCCACACATTAAATACGAGCTACATTATAATCCAAGTAAATTCTAAGCTTACACAACAAGTTTTTGTATCCTATTTGAAAAGATCAAGCTAGATCTCTACATTCATATTAATCTTTCATCAATCATGGGAAAAGATCAAATTTTTTCATAATTCAAGCAAAAAAGAGGCTCCATTTAACACCAAATGATGTGAGGAATGATGTTACTAACCTTAGTTACCTTGGTTGCGAGTAAAATGACCAAAATTTTGAAATTTGGGCAGCACCTCTCTCTACATTCATAATCTTTGATCAATCATGGGAAGCGAGGGGAAAGTGGTTTTATTTAGAAGCATCAGGAGATAGGTTTTTGTGGATTATAGTTCAACAATGTGTATCTTATGTTTGTGTCCCATCAACCGTGCTGTGTTTGGATGTACACACATAGCCGAGCGTCTCTTTAGCGTGATGAAGGCAAAAACAGTGACCTTGCATTGATGACGTATTTACCATTGACCAAGATATTACTAAGAAAAGTACCATTTGATGAATAGAAATATTATTCCCGACCATAGTAATCGGAATAATCTGCTTTTGGGGCTTTCTCTATCTTAAGACCTCATGAAAATGGCGGCTTAAACACTCCTAACCATTGGCTAACTAAGCGACTTTGGAGAGGCAAATAAGGAGACAGGAGACACAGTACTGGAAGCTGCAGTAGAGCGGCGAGCATGGTAGGAGCTGATGGGAAGGTATTATTAGTGGGAGATGTGAGGGTTCTGAAGCCACTGGTGCACCTGATGGTGGGGTTGGTGCTGTACTGGGTCGCTGAGGAGATGACGGTGCCCGTGGTCGTCGACGTCACCACCGGCGCGCAGTGCCCCGGCGCCGAGAAGAGCTGCCCGGAGGCCATCTACCTCACCGGACTCCATCAAACGGTCTGGTCGCATATCCTTTTCAATGCTCCTCTCTTCTTAGGCCAGCATTATTGGTCTATAAAATAAGACGGCAATATATATATCTGATGATGACCGATTTGGTGTGATTTTAAATTTTTAAGCGCCAATGCTTTCTGTTTTATCATTGCAATGACTAATATGCCCATTCAAGAAACAAATTCAGGTCACAGGTGAAAAGTAGCTAGAGGTGTACAATTCATTAGCACATCTTTGTTCATAATTCCGTTGCAGTGCAGGTGGGAGGGATTTTCAGGATAATCGGTTTCACTCTGGTGGGGCAGCTAGCTGATGAATATGGCCGCAAGCCTCTCCTTCTCCTCGCTGCCTCCACCTCTATCATCTCTTTTGGTAACTATACCCTTCCTATTTTGATGAACTGATTAGTACATGCAACTCAACGTGATATCGTGGCGAAGAGGTTCCAAATTCAAGACCTACTTGGGACAATTTACCGTTTAAAAAGCACCCAACTTTGAGCCCCACATGATAGGCCTAGAGGAGTCTAGACGGGTTGTTGAAGCATGAGTATATGGTCCACCTTTTCCCAATCGTTTAAGCTTTTAGGTCATTAATCGGTGCATACAACTAAATAGGCTATACAATCCATGTTAGCCATCCACGTTTTTTGTACATGATTGTGGGGGCATGTCAAATTGCCAATGCTTGTTTCCGTCAGTTCAGTGTTACTTTCTCGATGTGTAGGAGTTTGAGATTGCACACGTAGTATTTGCATAAACTAGCATATTTACTTAGTAACGCCGTCTAGATATTATGATACAATTGTCTTTAATATACAACTCTACTTCTAATGATTGAAATGCATTTGAATTGTTATATAACTCTATTAATATATGATTAATCTGCACCGTTATAATCTAGCCCTACCAAAATAAATGGTAGAGATTCTTTCTTTGATATACAACTCCATTTCTAATGATTGAAATACAATTGTATTTGTTATATATGATTAATCTACACTACTATAATCTAGCCCCACCAAAATAAGTAGTGGAGATCCTTCTCTTTTCTTTCGATTAATATAAGAATTTTTAGAATTTAGGATTATTATGGGATTTCTTTTCTCTTAAAAGCGACGATGTGCCTTGAATATCACCCATTGTTTTTAGATATATAGATTTAAAAGCAGCCCACTTTGAGCCCCACATAAGAGGCCTAGAGGAGTCTAGACGTGATGGGGGTTGTTGAAGCATGAGTATATGGTCCACCTTTTCCAAATAGTTTAAGCTTTTGGGTGTATTAATCGTTGCATACGACTAAATAGGCAATACAATCCACGTTAGCCATCAGCGGTTTTTGTACATGATTGCGGGGGCATGTCAAATTGTCGATGCTTGTTTTCGTCAGATCAGTGTTACTTTCTCAGTGTGTAGGTGTTTGAGATTGCACACGGTAGTATTTGCATAAACTAGCATACTTATAAACTAGCATACTTACATACGCAACTGTGTATCTAACTATTATGATATAATTGTCTTTAATATACAACTCTACTTCTAATGATTGAAATGCAATTAAATTGTTATATAACTCTATTTATATATGATTAATCTGCACCGTTATAATCTGGTCCTACCAAAATAAGTGGTAGAGATCCTTTCTTCGATATACAACTCTATTTCTAATGATTAAAATACAATTGTATTTGTTATATATAATTAATCTGCACTGTTATAATGTTGCCCCCAATAAAATAAGTGGTGGAGATCTTTCTCTTTTTCATCCAATTAATGTGAGAATTTCTAGAATTTAGGATTATTGTGGGATTTTTTTTCTCTTAAAACGAAGGAGGTGCCTTAAATATCAACCGTTGTTTTTAGATATATAGATATAGATTGGACCAGACATTAATAATTTGCCCTCGGTCCGATGTTCATGTTTGCAGGTGCGCTTGCATGGAACAAGTCCAAGGTCGCTGTGTATGTCTACCTTATTCTGCGTACTCTATCATTCATGATAGGCCAAGGAACCATAACCTGCCTCGCAGTGGCATACACGGTGAGAGCAATTCCAAATGCTAATTCTCAGTATCACTTTGTCAAAGTTGTATGCCCTTGGACTTTTAAACTTGAATAAAACATGCCTAGTTTGTAATCCTAAACGAAACTTCATGAATGGCAGTATTTCTTGTTATTACAGAATTATTAATGCTTCATGCCTTACAAAAAACAGTTCGTCTAGTCGAACACTTAAAACCCTTTGTATGCTAAATTAGGCTGATTTGGTTGAACCATCAAAGAGAGCGTTTGCATTTGGTTGCATGACTGGGATTTTATCTGCTTCACATGCCTTGGGGAATGTCTTCTCTAGGTTTCTGCCTGAGCAGTGGATTTTTCAGGTATCACTTGTTGAAACTTATTGCAATTCATCAGCATTGATGGTTTTCATTTTCATTGCTAACTTTCAGTCTTACAAAGTGCTGGAACCATTCATTGTCAGGTCTCAATTGTTTTGTTGGTCTGTTCTGTCCTCTACATGAAAATATGTCTAGTTGAGTCACTTCAAAGAGCTCCCTCTGGTTCATGTCAGCATTTGTCGTTCTCATCTTTGGTTGTCAGGTTACCACAGCAACGTTGGGAGTATATCAAGGAGAACATTAGCATAATCGAAAGCAGGTAACTGTTCCATATATATCACAGAATGTTTTAATAGTTAGGTAATTTAATGATCTAGAAATTCATGAATTTCCATGTCATAGCATAAAGCAAATGGACAAGTCTTGGGGTGCACTCCTAATTCTTCTGGAAAAAAAAAATCAAAATGACACTTCTACATTTGCACTTAGACCAACCTTAGCAATTGCAAAGGTATTTTTCCAATTTAAAACTCATATATTTCAGAACTATTAATCTCAACAGTTTTGCCTATATCTTCCTTTTATTTTTGAAGGGAACATGCAAGAAAACTGCTTGAACTCATTTGGAAATTTTAATACACCGACTGCTAACTAGTTTTCAAGTAGAAAAGAGTTTGCAACAGCTAATGCATTTTTTTGTTGAACTTTCCTTTGTTGCTATGTTGTTAGTACAACTCTTAGGCGAATCACATACATTTCCTTCTTCTATGAGTTGGGCATGATTGGCATCAGCGATGTTCTACTGGTAATCATGTGTCTCAGTTCTATTTTATAATATGGTGTTCAAAAAATTTAGGCCATTTCATTTCTTTATCTTTTTTTTTTTGCAGTATTACCTGAAGTCAGTATTTGGTTTTGATAAGAATCAGTTCTCTGAAATTATAATGGTGGTAGGCATTGGTTCAATCTTCTCTCAGGTACTACTTTAGCAGTCTAAAAAGCACCCTTTTAGGTGCCTTTCCCAATTGATTCAGATCTTCAAATTATTTGAAATTTTTATGGTAATATTACTGATTTATCGGGAACCTCCATAAAAATTTCAAAATTTTTCAAGTCGTGGTTCTCCAATTTAATTTTTATCGTGCTCGTGATTCTACTTGAGTGCCTTTTCCGATTTTCGCAACAAATGGCGAGACAGCGTCGGCTATCTCGTCCATCGTAAGTGGTAGCCCGCATTGCGTAGGCCACCCTTGATTTTTTCAGTATTTTTTGGTGTATGCGGCACGTCCCATGAGCAACGAAAATCCTTAGTGCCCACGATTTCCGTGGTTTAAGAGCCGTCGATGCCTTTTCCGATTTTAGCAACAAACTGCCGGAGCAACCTCGGCTATCTCGCCCATCGTAAGTGGTAGCCCGCCCTTGCGTGAGGCCGTCCTTCATTTATTCCAGTATTTTTTAGACCGTGTCGCTTTGTCATGGGGCTTTGAAAATACGCAAGTGAGATCGTATCACTAACGAACTAAAATAATTCTTCCGTTTATTACATGACAAGAAGTTTTTTAGTTCTTCCGGTTTAATACAACAATTATTGCACAAGCAGTCCACAACAAAATTTACCAAAAAATAAAAATATATGCAAAGTGTTATCGTAAGCAGTTCAGCGACTACTAGTAGTCGCCAAACCGTTCGGCGACTCTCGTGGTCGCCAAACCGTTTAGCGACTATCATGAGTCGCCGAGCAGTGTGGCGACTAATTACTGACACAGCTATTAGCGGTTCGACACGCGGGATTAGGAAGTTGTCACCAACTAGTGTGGCGACTACACGATTATCGCCAAGCCATTTGGCGACTACCCTATTATCGCCAAACGGTTTGGCGATCGGGTAATATTTCTGCAATTTTTTTAATGCGAGTATTAATGTCGCAATTTCGAATTAAAATAATATTATTTAAAAAAAATTCTGATCTGCCTTAACCTGTCCTCTGTCTGCTGCTGCGTCAGACTGGCGTATTTACCAGGGAGGCGTGGGTGGGCTGGAGCCCCACCCGTGCCCCCCCTCTTAAGCTAGATAAATTTAGAGAAAACTCATCTATAAATGTAGGGAAACTACCGAGTTAAACAATCGGTTCAGTAGATCTTCGATAGAGCTTTTGAGATGTATTGCTTATCTAGACCCAAGAGATTCATTTGCAAATTTTGAACATGGTAGATTTCTTTGGCTTTCAGAGATTTATTCAGATGATTTCTCATCATATGATCGTGTGTTTTTAGAAGCATAATTTGACTTATTCATTGATGACTTGAGAAGAGAAGAATTTTCAAGTTGTGATGATCTTGCTAGTCTCGCGGTGATGATGGTTAAAGCAAAAAAGCATGTTGTTTATCCATTAGTCTATAGGCTTATTGAATTAGCATTAGTTTTACCTGTGGGTACAGCTACAATTGAAAGGGCTTTCTCGGCAATGAAGATTATCAAGACAGTTTTGCGTAATAAGATAAGTGATGACTGGTTAAATAATCTCATGGTATACTACATCGAGCGAGATATATTTTCCAAGATAAACATAGAAGATATTTTGCAACGTTTTTAAAACATAAAAACCCGTAAATATCAACTATCAACTCTTAAGAAGTAATGATCAGTACGTTTTTTTTCTTTGTAATGTTATATATTTATATTATATGCGACTGTTAGATAAGTGTTAGTATTTTTATGTTATATATATTATATATATTCGTTTGGAGGTCCCAATTTTAGCCCCCTCCTTTCTAAGTTTCTGGATACGCCACTAGCGTCAGTCACTACCAGGTCATCCTCAACTGCTAAAATTTCGTACTAGCATCTTGCTCCGACATAATGATTCACAGATGGAATAATAATATACTAACTCTTAAAGCGGGGAGGATTCGGAAGCAACCCATGCGCCCACGTCATCAGCTTTGCAGAAAAACCCGCTGAAAATTGGAAATTACGAACGGGGAGGATTCGGAAGCATCCCACGCGTCATGTCATCAGCTTTGCAGGAAAAACCCGCTAAAAATTGGAAATTACGAACAGGTCCTTCCACGGTAAATTAAAAATCGCAAATGGGTCCTTCTACCGGTTATTTTACAAAAAAAGACCCTGTAGTTCGGTTCTTTCAGCTCGGGAGTTTTAAAAAATAAAATCACGAACAGGTCCTTTCACCGGTTATTTTGCGAAAAGGACTCCGTAGTTTCGCAGATTCGCCACGGGGCACCGGCTTTTTCAGCCCGGAAGATTTAAAAAATTTTGGAATCACAAGCGGGTCCTTCCACCGATTATTTTGTGAAAAAACGCCGATTCTTTCGACCCGAAAGATTTAAAAATTTTGAAATCGTAAATAGGTCCTTCCGCCGGTTATTTTGAAAAAAAAAAAAGACCCGTAGTTTCGCAAATTCGATTTGCAAAAAACACGTGTCGGATTTTTCCCTCACGGCGTGGCATCGCGCGAGTCCTTCGCCAGTTATTTTGCCAAAAAAATGCCGGTTCTTTCAACCTGGAAGATTTAAAAAAAATTTAGATCGTAAATAGGTCCTTTCGCCGATTATTCTGGAAAAAAAGACCCGTAGTTCAGTAAATTCAATTTACAAAAAACTCAGGCCAAATTTTTTCTCGCGTTCAGTTTTTATGGTGTTGCGTTACTGATTCCCATAAACGCAGCTAACGCCAACGGCACGGCGTAGCGCGCTATTATACCTAGTATATCTATTACGCCGCGAAGAATTGGAGAGCTCCGGGCGTATGTCGTACGTTTCTCCTTTTCCATGTCCAATGCCATGGCTCCTCGTGTCCCTGGCTTTGTCGCTTTGCGCGTGCGGCCTCGCATGCTCTACGTGGTTTCGTGCTTCTGTCGTATTGTTCTGCATCCGCTATTTACTTGGCCCGGTATGGGCCGTTATTCTTTTCGGCCCAATCGGTTCGTCCAACGCTGATTCTTTCTCCGTGGTGTTGAAAATCAATCACAAAACAAGAACACACAAGACACACAGATTTTTACGTGGAAAACCCTTGCGGAAAAAACCACAGGTGCCAATCGGCGATCTTCACTATTTGAGGAATTGAGTACAAGTTCTAAGATTTACAAATGAGGCACACCCTTTCACGTTGCATACAAGAAATATTTATAGATGGAAGAAGTGACTCGAGTCTTAACGGGCTATATCGAATATATGGGCTAAAGGCATCCCTAAAGTCCAAAGAGAAATTCAGATCAATACCCAACAAACTCCACCTTGAGACGAATTCTCTCTTGTAACAAAAAAATCATCACTAAACTCCCTTCAATAATAAATATCACCGGCGCCAAAAGTCTCTAGGATTCAAACTGTAACTCCAACCAAGCTTGAGCATTGCTCAAACTTAGTGGTAGGAATTAGCTTTGTCATTATATCAGCGGGATTATCATGGGTACTTATTTTGGATATTTTGATGTCACCTTGAGCAATAACATCGCGAATGTAATGATACCTCACATCAATATGCTTTGTTTTTTCATGATACATCTGATCCTTTGTGAGGCAAATAGCACTTTGACTGTCACAAAATAAGGTAACACAAGAAGTAACCCCGCTGAGCTCAGAGTACAAACCTCTCAACCAAGTAGCTTCTTTGCATGCTTCAGAAATAGCCATATATTCAGCTTCAGAAGTTGAAAGTGCAACGATGCTCAGTAAACTTGCTTTCTAGCGAGCGGCACAACCACCAATAGTGAAAACATAACCTGTAAGAGATCTCCTCTTATCTAAATCACCAGCATAGTCAGAATCAATATAACCAATAAGTCCATCTCCAGATTTTTCAAACTACAAACAAGCATTAGAAGTACCACGCAAGTATCTAAAGATCCATTGAACAGCTTTCCAATGCTCTTTGCCAGGATTAGCCATGTATCTACTGACAACACTTAGTGCATGAGATAAATCAGGATGAGAACAAATCATGGCATATATAAGGGAATCAACTGCACTGGAATATGGGAATCTAGACATGTACTCAATGTCATCATCTGACTCTGGATATAAAGCTGAAGATAATCTGAAATGTGTAGCGAAAGGAGTACTCACTGGTTTTGCATCATGCATATTAAAGCGACGAAGAATCTTTTCAGTATAACCTTGTTGACTAAGGTATAATTTACCAGATTTCCTTACTCTAATAATTTCCATGCCATGGATTTTTTTGCTGCGCCTAAATCCTTCATCTCAAATTATTTACTCACTTGTACCTTCAGTTTAGCTATTTCTAATTTGTCTTTTGCAGCAATCAACATATCATCAACATAAAGAAGAAAATATATAGCTGAACCATTAATAATCTTCAAGTAAACACAGCTATCATAATTAGACCGCTTAAAACCATAAGAAAGCATGAATGAGTCAAATTTCTTGTACCATTGTCTAGGAGATTGTTTCAAGCCATAAAGAGATTTCTTTAATTTACAAACAAGGTGTTCTTTCCTAGGAATAACAAATCCTTCAAGTTGGTCCATATAAATATCTTCCTCTAACTCTCCATGCAAGAATGCAGTTTTAACATCTAATTGCCCAAGCTCATAGTCATGCATGGCAACAATACTGAGTAGAGTGTGAATAGAACTGTGTTTCACAACAGGAGAAAACACATCATTGTAATCAATACCTGGAATCTGGCTATAGCCTTTAGCAACCAACCTTGCTTTATACCTTGTTGGATCAGTAGAAGAAATGCCTTCCTTTCTTTTGAAAATCCATTTACAACGGACAGTCTTCTTATCTTTAGGCAATTTTATTAAATCCCAAGTATCATTCTTTTCAAGTGACTCCATCTCATCTTGCATAGCGGTCATCCAATTTTTGCAATCAGTAGAAGTAATAGCCTCAACATAATTAGAAGGTTTTGCATTATTTTCAATTTCTTCTGCAACACTTAAAACATAAGAAGCAATATCACATTCTTCAATGAACCTTTTAGGTGGATTAATGGACCTTCTAGGACTGTCAATAGCAATAGAATGTTGTGGAAGCTGCACAACTGAAGAAGAATGCTCAACAATATTTGAATCATCAATAATAGTGCATCCTGAACAGCAGTACTATTATCTTCTGGTGTATAATCTGAATCAATAATGTGCTCCACCTGCACACTAGTTTTCTGTTGTTTCTCAATAGGAACATTTGTATCTAATTTATCATTTAACATAACAGATTCATTAAAGATAACATTCCTACTGATAACAACATTTTGTGTTTGAGGATTTCACAATTTATATCTTTTAACACCAGATTTATAACTAAGAAAGATGCACTTAATAGCTCTAGGCTCCAATTTACCATTATCAACGTGAGCATAAGCAATGCAACCAAAAACTCTCAATTCTGAATAATCAGCTGGAAAACCAGACTATACCTCAATTGGAGTTTTCTTATCAATAACAATAGAGGGTGATCGATTAATAAGATAGCAAGCAGTGGAAGCAGCCTTAGCCCAAAAACGCCTATGCAAACCAGCTAGACAACATACAATAGGCCTTTGAGATGATAGTTCTGTTCATACGTTCAGCTACACCATTTTGTTGTGGAGTATGAGGAACAGTGTAGTGACGCACAATACCTTCAGACTTGCAATATAAATTAAATTCATCAGAATAGAATTCCATCCCATTATCAATGCGAAGTTTCTTTACCTTCTTTTCAGTTTGCCTTTCAATCATAACCTTCCACTCTTTAAATGCTGAAAATGTTTCTGATTTATGCTTCAAGAAATAAGGCCAAACTTTTCTAGAATAATCATCAATAATTGTTAACATATAGCGAGCACCTCCAAAAGAAGTTTTACGAGATGTCCCCCATAAATCAGAATGCACGTAATCAAAAATACCTTCTGTAGTATGAACAGAAATGTTAAATTTCACCCTTCTCTACTTACCAAATATGCAATGCTCACAGAAATCCAATTTTCCACCATTGTATCCATCAAGAAGTCCTCTTTTACTCAATACTGCCAAACCCTGTTCACTCATATGTCCAAGACACTTGTGCCAAAGATTAGTAATATCAGGTAATGAGTGTGAAGAAACAAAAGCATCACCTGTGATTATAGTGTCTTGTAGACGATATAAATTGGCAGATTTCAAATCTCCTTTCATAACAATAAAAGAACTTTTTGATACCTTTAAAATTTCATTACCACCGGAATACTTATATCCTTTAGAGTCAAGAGTACTCAAAGAAATGAGATTCCTTATCATACCTAGAACGTGCCTCACATCTGTCAAAGTTCTGATAATGCCATCATGCATCTTGATTTGAACTGACCAATGCCAACAATAGGACGTGGCGAATCATCACCCATCCTAACAGAACCAGCATCTTTAACAGACTCATAAGTGATGAACCAATATCTATTAATGCATATATGAAAAGAAGCAGCTGAATCAATAATCCATTCATCACCACTACTTGCACATCCAGCAAAAGCAACAAGGGTCTGACTATCAGAACTACTACCAGCAGAAGCAACAGAAGCTTTACCTTCCTCATCAATTTTACCTTTTTGCTTGTAAGTACCGTTCCTTTTCTCTTTGTTTTTTAACTTGTAACATTCAGATATGTCATGATTACTTTTCTTGCAATACCTGCAAAATTTTTCTTTACCTCTTGACTTAGAACGACCCCTGTAACTACTTGAACTTCTACCTCTGTATCCATTATTTGATTTCTTTTCTTTTGTCCGTCCACGAATAGACAAAGCTTCACCATGTGAACTGGAACTTTCAGAAGACACTATTAATTTCATCTTTTCTTTTGCATGTAAGGCTTCATAAGCTTCACCAACGGTTAATGTGTCACGACTATATAAAATAGTGTCTCTAAAATTTGAAAATGATGAAAGCAGGGAATACAAAAGAATAAGGTCTAGATCCTCATCATCAAATTTTCCCTCCATAGATTCAAGATCGGACACAATTTCTTTGAAGACTGATAGGTAATTCAACACGGAACCACCCTTTTGCAACTTGTGCGAAAATAATTTTACCTTTACATGTATTTTACTAGTAAGATCTTTTGACATGCTATGTGATCTTTCTAGGTCCGGGTGAAGGAAAAAAAACAATTGACTGTTGTGCTTGATGGGGGCTCCTCCTTTTTCACGGTTCTTCACGGTAGCAGATAGCTTTCTTCACGAGGCTTCTCGAGCAAAAAGATGGCCTTGGTGTTCTTCACATGCAAAACCGATCTGATGCTTCACATGCAGGAGAAGAGAGGTCTCGGGTGCTCTGCACGCGCGGTGAACCAGTGGACGAGCGGAGGCAGCCGGCGCGGGATCTGTGGTCTCGGGTGAGCCGCTGGGGCAGAGGCCAGGATTGACGGTCAGGCGACGCTGGTTGGAAGTGCGCGGGACGGAGCCAGCCACGGAGGCGCGGAGATGCGGTGGGGCCCGGCTGCGACGGGCCAAGCGAGAGCCGATGGCTGGCGATGCGACAGCGACGACGGCGGTTCGAAGATCGTGCCGGCGCTGGGCGTCGGGCACGGCTTGATCTGACGCGGCAATCGCCGATTGGATCTGATCGAGGCGACGAGCGGGATGGCAGGGCAACAGACGCAGATCGGATCCGATCTGATTTTTTTTTCTCTCTTGTGATTGATCTGCTCTGATACCACTTGAAAATCAATCATAAAATAAGAATCGCGAGACATACAGATTTTTATGTGGAAAACCTTTGTGAAAAAAAATCATAGGCGTCAATCGGCGATCTTCACTATTTGGGGAATTGAGTATAAATTCTAGGGTTTACAAATAAGGCACACCTTTTCACGTTGCATACAAGAGATATTTATAGATAGAAAAAGCGATTCGAGTCTTAACGGGCTATACCGAACATATAGGCTAAAGGCGTCTCTAAAGCCCAAAGAGAAATTCGGATCAATACCCAACACGTGGGAGATTCCTTCTTCGTCTCTTTGGCCTGCCCTGTAGGAGCCCAGCGTTCTTCTGTGTTGCTTGTGCGATGCGTTGGGGCACATCGCTCCGGTCGCCGTTGCCCTCTCCGCCCCTCGGCCTCTATGCCTTTCTTTACCCCGATGGTACGGTCGCCGCCCCGTTGGTTCGTTGTTGCCGATGTGCCTGGCCCTGGTTGTACCTGCGGGGGATTCGTCGTTGGGTGCACCCCCTCTTTGCAGTCGGTTCCTTTGTATATCTCTCCATTCTAGGTAGGTCTTGCATGTGTTTTGTCTCCAGACCGTGGTGCTGTGTTGGGTTGGCCTTTCAGGCCGGACAATCCGGCGGTGGCTTTCTCGACCATGCACTTCTACTGGTTCTTGTTTCTTGCTTAACGATTCTCTCGGTGAGTCGATTCGTCTAAGTTTGGTCCGTGCCTTTTCGTCCTCCGTAATCGTCGTGGTGTTGTACTGGTTTTCGCCTTGCGATCAGATCACGTATTTTGTGCTCAATTTGTAGATGTTGTCTTTTCTACTCTGTTTGTGATGATTTCATCTGATTCGGTTCTCGGTGATGTAGATTTGTTACCTGTTTTGTTTCTTAGTGGTTCGGTGGTTGTTTACCTCTTTGGTTAGTTTGATCTATTGATGCATAACGCTTTAGCGGTTTTCCTATTTTGCTTCGATGTTCTTTTTTCTATTTTAGTGCTGATTTCAGCTGGTTCGGTCTTCTGTGCTCTACATCTGTTGTGTGTTCTCTTTTTCGCTAATCCGTTCTTGTTTGTTACTTGCGTTGGTTCGATCTCTGGTTCTTTAATTTCCCTGATTTGGGTTTTGTGCTTATGGCTATTCCCGTCGGTGATTGAGTGTTCTTGTAGCAATAACTGCTTTGTTGTCTATTCTATTGGTTCAGCATGTCTGATGTTTAGTTTAGTCGGTTTTGGTTTTATGCGTGTGCCTGCTTCGTGTGTGTCATCGTTTCGCCACCATTTGTGCTATGTATCGTCGCCTGTCTTAGGTTTGTTTTCCACATCGGAGAGCCATGTGCTTGTTGTTGCCAACGTATGCTGTTCTTGGTGCTTGTTCGTGATTGATCATCCTATGTTTTTTTTCGCCGATTTTAGCCCGATTTGTGCGTTTATTACCTCCGTCTATGTAGCCTTTGGTTTACCCCATTTCATTTTTATTTGAGTTGCTGGTGTGGTTGCATCTAACTGTTCCGGTAGAACTATTGCTCTTGCTTTGTTCGAATCATGTGCTTCGTCGCTTGTTCTATTCGTCCGGTTTGCCTGAACTTCAATTATGTCGCTTTTGGTTTTATGCAGGTGGTTGCTCACCCTACGTAACTGTTTTGTACTATGGATATTGCATTTACTATATTTACCTTTGTTCTTCCGATGTAGGTTGGTGCTTCTGTATTCCTTTGTTACGCTTGCATCTTTGACGTTGTTCTGTCCTGTCTACAGGTTGAAGGTGATGGTACTCCATTCTCGGTTCTATGTTATTGTCTGGCCTTCAATGTTGTCCTGCTACTTTGTGATCATCGTGCTTTAGTGATTATTTAGTCGGTTGTAGGGGGGTAGTTCTTATTTACTACGAGTGTTCATATGTTAGTTGTGAGATTTTGTGTTAGCAGTGCTTAATGCATTGTCTGGACTGATTTAGCTAGAATTAGTTCATCGTTTAGGACTGCCCACAGTGCTCTTATTTATTCATGATATCTATTTGCTATGTTTGTGTATGTGTTTTTTTCCCCAGGAGGTGGCTTGTGTATTCGTTTTGAACATTGGTTGTGTTGTGTTGTCTGTTCTTCTGGTTAGGATTGACTGACCAAATTTTGATTCTGTTGGTTCGGGTTTTATGCCAGTAATTGGTCAGCGTATATGACTGTGTGGTGGGACGGATATCGTGTTTACTATGTTACCTTTATTCTTGTGATGCAGGTCCGTGCTTCAGTGTTGCCTTGGTTCCGGCTGCATCTTCGGATCTGTTCTCTGATGGCTATAAGTTCAAGGTAATGGTATTCCGTACTCGGTGCTATGTTACTATATAAGTTCCGGTGATATGGTACTACTTTGTGCATTGTTCTGTTTTCGTGATTCTTTTGTTGGGCATCCAGTATTATCCTTGTTTAGTGTGCGTATCTGTGTATTAGCTGTTGTGTTTTGTGTTAGCCGTGCTTAGCGCGCTACCAGGACTGATTTAGTTTGGCATTGGTTTAGCTATTAGCTTTTACATTATGTGTGTTTGATGCGTTGTCTCAACTGATTTAGTAATTTAAGATTGGTTCGGTGTTTAACGTTGGCCTCAGTAGCCTTATTTATTCCTGATATCCGCTTCTTACGACCATGTATGTACTCTTTAATTTCCCTGGAAGGTTGTTTGTTTAATCATTTTGTCGATTGCTTGTGGTGCATTACCTGTTCTATTGGTCCGACCTGACTGAATTTTGATTTTGTTGGTTTAGGTTTTATACAGGTAGTTGCTTAGTTTATATAGATGTGTGGTGGGACAGATATTGCACGCATTTACTGTATAACCTTTGTTCCTGTGATGCAGATCCCTACTTCATGTTGTCTTAGTGCGATTGCATCTTCAAATCTGTTCTCTCCCGGCTACAGGTTCAAGGTGATGGTATTCCATGCTCTATCCTTTATTACTGCATAAGTTTTGGTACTATGATACTGCTTTGTGTGTTCGTTCTATTTTGTGATAGTTCTTTGGTTAAGCATGCGATATTGTTCTTGTTTAGTGTGAGTGTCCCTATATTAGCTATTGTGGATGATGTTATTTATGTTTAGTGCACTGCCTGGATTGATTTTGTGTGAGATTGGTTCGTGGTTTAGTACTGCCTGCAGTGTTCTTATTTATTTCCAATGTCTTTTTTTTTGCCCCGCGTGTATATGGGTTGGCCATCCGAGTTCTTTAAGTGTATATCTTGTTTTGTAGATTACTTTGTGATTGCTTGCACTGGATGGTCCAAATTCTCCGTTGTTTTCTGTGATGGGGGTTCATTTTTGGCAGTACTGATTTTCCATGCGTCGGCCCTCGCATGTGATTGCTTATTCGTTGTAGTATAGACTGTGACTCTTGTATTGTTTGTTACTAGGGGCTCTTCTATTGTTTGTTGCTAGGGTTAGTGTATGATGTTAATACCTTACTATGCATCGTATATAGGTACCAACTAGATTACGTTGCGATAACTTTTTTGGTTTCGAGGTGCTCACGTTCTTGCAAATAGATGCTTCCGCGTTCCTCTGCAAATATCTCTCTTATCGCTCCAAGGTAATCAGTTTGTATGGACAATACCGCTCTCTGCCATAGCTTATCCCTCCTGCGTTCGATAGAGGTATTGGTCTTTTGTTGCCTTTGCTACACGCCTTCCCTTCCATGTAAGCAGTAGGATTATTGTTTAGTCTGTGTTTACTCCCATCATTCCCTTGCAGTGCTCGCTCTCTCCATACTCCGTGGTTTTCTTGCTACATTGCTCGCTACTGGTTGTCCTGTATTTTCACCTTTGCCCTTCGTCGTGTCTTCTCCTTCCTATTTTTCTTTGTTTCCTATATCCATCCTTGCTATATTACCCTTGTTAGTTCCATATGTTTGTTACAGAATTGGCTACTTCTGAATGCCACACACAACTAGCTATCTGCGGAAAGGATCCTTCCTTTATTGATCCCTCTCATATCAGAGTGTCACCTTCTATACATTCTAGCGTAACTGAAGAACTTTCTACGATTGACAAGATTGTCTTATCTTATCTTACGCCTTTTGTTTTTGCATTTACGCCAGTTCTTCTCTGTATATACATATCTTTATTTCGGAAAAACAAGAAGTACCTTATGTTTATTTTACACCGCGATGTTTGTAAATTATTAACCTGTACTTTGTTCTGCAATATGTTACCTACATGCATCAGACCAGCTCATTCCTGTTCGTTCCATATGGCTATGCATAACTGTTATGGTTCCAGTTCATAACCAGACATATGTTGTATCTGTCTCTTATGCTGTACTCATGATATACTACAGTCTATTCATACCTATGGTAGTGCTACTGCTGTTCCTATATTATGCTCCTCTTTACCTTAACACAGATCTCATTGTGGTCACAGCAAGAGGTCACATCGCTTGCTTTTTTCCGTGATCAGATGCCTCCATCGCCACAGGTCAGTCCTTCCACCTGTTACATGCCTGTCCTTCTATTACAAACTGTACATCGTTATACTTATTTCTAGAGTCTTTTCCATGTCCTACAGATCCTACCAGGAACATGGTCTGCGCGAAAGAGACCACATTGCGTTGACGACCCGAATCTATCCAAAACTAAACACGGCACTAGGTTAGACTTCCATCGCTGATTACCTATGCATTACTCTACTGTACTCACCCGTGGTTCAATCATAGCCTATGATCGTCATGGCCAGTAATGCTTCCAGCTGTAAAAAAGACAGGCCTTCAGCTAAGAAAAGATTGTTCCTTGATAGCAGCGATGACACACCCTGAGACAGGTGGTCCTATACAGAAAGTTTGCTTTCCTTACTTACAGTTTCTTTTGTTGTGCGCCCTCACACCACCTCGAGTTGTCCTCTCTTTTCAGGAAGACAAGCCTTTGGATAATCAGCTGGCCCCTTTTGCCTTCATTGCCGACGAGCACTTCAGCTGTGCTACTCCCCGTTCCGAATGTATAGTTATGTAGCTAAACATATACTGCCTATTTAATGATTATCCTTCCAGCTATTATGTTTTAGCCTGTTTGATCCTTTCGCATCATCGGGTTTGCTCGCTATGTCTCTTACCCTGTGCACTCAACAAAATGATATACCTATGCCTTTTGCTATATGTTGTTTATTTCCATTACATGGTACCGGCTTTTGAAACGAATTTTTTTCTAAGTCAGCACCGCATACAGCATTATATGTTTGTACCTCTTTCCCTCATCTACGAACTTTTCATCTCACTCGATTAGGGCTCCTTGTATGCAACTGTTATATGTATACCTGGACATGTGCGGGTCTCCGATAACTGCTTCTTACTTTTACAGAATCAATCACATACGCTGATTTGATGTACATGCTTATGACGCATATCTATGTTTTAGCAACTGCTTCTCTGCTTCTCATACACATATCTCATTACGGAGTGTATGTGCCATCTCTCTCCATTACAGTCCTCATTACTACAAAACACCACACACTGCCGGTTCTAAACTGGCATTATTGCCGGATATTAGAACCGGCAGTGGCTAGTCAGACTATCACTGCCGGTTCTAGAACCGGCAGTGATAGTCTGTATCACTGCCAGTTTGTATTCGAACCGGCAGTGATAGTGTAAATCCAAAAATCACTCGGTAAAATCAAAAAATAAATTTGTTTGCACCTGAACCAACCTGTATTTACTACTACACACGGTTTTTTTAGAACCGCACTCGGTAAAATCAAAAAATAAATTTGTTTGCACCTGAACCAACCTGTATTTACTACTACACACGGTTTTTTTAGAACCGGCAGTGATAAGTTACTATCACTGCCGGTTCTTCTTTAGTCGAGCATTTGTGCCGGTTTAACTTATAAACCGGCAGTAAAAGTATTATCACTACCGGTTCTAGCCGAATCGACAGTGATAGGCCGATAAGAAAGAGGTTTTGTTGTAGTAGCGCGCTGTTTTATCTAGTTAGAGAAACACAATGGTGGCAGCACACCAATATTCAACACTCGTGCCTGATCCTAGCTGGTGCCATTTGACAACTTGATGTGTGCTGCCTTGATGTCAATATTTGCAACGTGCGTAATCATCTTGGCATTTCCATTGCCAGGACGGCAAGAATTGGGAGGAAATTTGGGGCCGCATTGTGGCACACAGCCCATATATAAATGGAAAAGAAATCAAACCAGTTGTTCGAGAAGATGTCCAATGAAAGCTACGTATATAGACTTAGTGGGGATAAAGTACTGGTTAGTTGCTCAAGTTTCTTCCTTTTGTGTCCAGTCATACCCAGGAAAAAGAGAAGACGCTATCTGCTATCTCCTCCTCTGCTAGTGATGGAGCATCTGCGATTTGGTTTGGTTGGCTACTCCTTGACAACTCCTTCAAGCAATGCAGCCATGCATCTTCTCAAAATATTGAAACATGCTCAGGATTTTTGCTTTACGCTTTTTAACCATCGTCCATTAGTGCAGTCTCATTTTCATATGCGTCTTTTTATCATAACGTACGAGATTCAGAGCTGCTTTTGTTCTCAGACATGGCCTGCAAAACAAGGACAAAATAAAGACATTCTCCTACTCCTGAAACTAGAAAGGTGACATGTGCACTTGCATAATCTTTAAAGCATATGTTAATGATTTGGTAATACATATATGATTTTGCTTTTTGAAAAAAGGATCTTTACATAAAGCATATTTAATATTATATATTATAGGAGAGAATATACTCACTCCGTTTACTTATCACCTTAACCGAAACTTTTTTTCCCTAGATAATTGCATAGCAAAAGAGTAAACATAGCATATATAACATTTTTCATTTATATTATCATCTCTTAATTTCATTATTATAACACTTGTCTTTTTCTTTCAATACTTCTTTTAATGCACATCAAATTGTTTATACCGGAAGAGCCGAGTGAACGCCGTCGATGTATCACCCTCTTAATCCCTCCTTTTCGTGGAGGTTCATCAAATAAAGATTCAAAATATTTTCTTTTTATTTTGAGAATTTAAAGCGTACTCTATATTTTCTTATCAACCGTAAAAAACCTTGTCATCGTCTTTTATTACATAATAGCTAATGATTTATATATGCACAAATAAAATTCCTTACCTTATTTAATTTTATTTTCTTGAATTAGCATATTTCTGGAATTTTAATTCTGAATAAAATTGAAATTTATATTTTTCACATAGTATGGAATTAAAAAGCAATCCCTAATTTCCTTTACTTTTATTATTCTATTATTTTTATTTAGTTTTGAATTTCAATTTTAGATTAGAATTTGTATACAAATCTAACTACTAATTTTTATTCGAGTTTAAGCTATGTGCATGTTTTAATTTAGAGTTCGTGTGACAATCAAATGGCTAACTTTGTTTTATTTTTAAATATTATTATTATTATTATTATTATTTATTTTCGTATATTGGTATTGAATATTAGTTTAGGTTAGAATTCATATACAAATCTAGCTGCTAATTTTTATTCTGAATTTTAGCCATGTACCAATTTTAATTTGGAGTTTGTATGAAATCAAATGGCTAATTTTTATTTTATTCCGAATTTATATTATTTTTTATTACACTTGGCATGGACTATTTCTTTTAATCTAAGCCATTATAACTCGGGTCCACGGGATAGACGGTTAAATATTTTTTTAAAAATAATAACATCTCCACCAGATTAAGAGTCAGATGTTTTGCTTTTTTGTGAGAATTTTTAGCCTATTTTTTATTTTTCTTATCAGCACTAAAAGATATAGCATGAGCTTTTAATATATACCAGATAGATTGATTCTTGTTAAAATGCCCTATGCATACCAAATATGTTTAGTCACCACATCGCCAGATTAATTGTTCCTAGTCATGTTCATTTCGATAAATGTCTCCGATCTCCACATATTCTCCTTCACTTAATTAACCCATATCTTCACGGTTTGGCAACCTTTCGTCACTCATTTGCCACCTGCTGCATGCCACTTAAACAATACTGCTAATCTAGTCAAAAAATATGCGGTGTATAGAGTATAATAATTCCAATAAACCTACAGTATATATTATTTTTTAATTTGGCCGGTGATGCCATCCTCAGTGAACTAATGATAATAAAATTCAAACGTACTTTGATTATTTAAAGCTATCATTTGCTTAGTCGCCGACATGATGCCATCGTGCCGCAGAAAGCATGCGTGGTGTCGGTGAAGCCACTGTTCTTAATCTCAAAATATTGAAATCGTTCCTTTTTATCCATGTGTGTGATTTTTTTTTGTAAATATAGCTATTTTTCGAATGCAATTACAAAATAGCTCATCTTCCAAGCTTGTGCACTGCAGAAACTCTTACCGTACCCTAGGAGCTCCTACATCACTTTGGGAGCACGTCAAGTGGCCGTGGTGCACAAACACGGAAGTTGTGTCACCTTCCGATGCTTCCGTCAGTGATGAAGCTATTTTTATAATTGTGTTCAGAGATAAGCTAGATTTGCAAAAAAGAATTTGATATTAAACTACAAAAATAATGATTTCCAAAATATTAGCAAAAAAAAAATGATACTGCTGTGAATCAACAGAGCTGGTATCACCGTTGCTTGGAGACGCAGATCTCCTGCCGTATCGGCCTCTGCCGTTGGAACCACTGTCGCGTGGACCTCATACACGTGGGGCCCACACGACAGTGACCCAACAACAGAGGCCGTTACGGCAGACGATCCGCTTCCCTTGGGCGTTTGGAGTCACAGGGTGGCCCCTAGGCACGAGTTGCCCCTGTACTCCTGAGTCCTGACTCTCCCTTGCTATTAAACAATTAGACTTTTTACTATCCTGCAAGGTACTTGTTATCATTTTAGATATCGATACCTCTCTGAAATATAGTTTTAATTGCTAATTTTTATTATAATATATTTATAAAACTCAATAAAATTATAATATTATGAAAGTACTTTTCGAGACAAATCTACATATATAATTTTTATGTATCCAATTTAAATATTTAAAAATGTATTATTTGTCAATGTTTCGAAAGTTTGATTGTACTTATATCCAACATAATAACTATTTGTGACCGAAGAGAGTACTATACTATATAATGAATTAGCATCAAGATATACTAAAAATTTAAGACATCTAGGTACCTAAAATTTAAGAGTAATTTAACATACCTTGTGGTCAGTGACGAATCCAGGATGAAAGTAGAGGGCTCTTATACCGAAGTTCTGACTCAACATAAACATACTAATGATACATCTACCGATCTATTGCCAACCAAATTTCAAATTCATACATATTAAATCAGAGAGACAAAAATATCAATCAGTCAATAGAATAGATTTGGGCAATAGAATACAAAAATCAGACATCAGTTATTACAACAAAAGGCATTCATGCATGAGGCATAGCATTGGGACTTGGGGCAATTTTTTCATACCTAGGCTTAGTTCCTATCTGGACTTTGGCGATGCACGTTCGGCTGCCGGCTGGACGAAGAGAGCCTCGGTTCCTCTCTGGGCTATGGAGATGCGTGTTCAGCCGTCGGCTAGATAGCGCTCCGAGCGGCCGATTCCTCTCCTCTAGTGATGCGCGTTCCGCCCGGCACTCCTCTGGCGATGCACATTTTGCCCCGCGCTCTAAGCGGCCGATAACTCTTCTCAGGCCTCTACCGCCTATCGACTACCCACCTGCCCTGGCCCTGGTGCACGCCTGGCGCCTTCGACTCCGGGTCTTCGGCACCCATCGGTGCCGGCGTGCCGTGGCGAGTTCTCGCGAATCAGCCACCCACCGCGTGGTCACGCTCACCCATGCGTCTACCGCCCACAATCGCCTATGTGTCGATCTGCCGCCTGCGAGACAACACTGTCACTGTTCGTCTCTCGGACTCCTAGTGCTGCACTACAGTAAAGGATTCTGAGTATTGTACTAGGTGAAACTCCATGAGAGTAAGGGAACGATGACTAATTTTGATGGTCCACTTGCGTGGCAGTATTGTTTTCTACTTTTCTTCTTACATCTTACTTCCAGTTGCCAGTTGCTAAATCTGTCGATTTGTCATCATGACGTCATGTCTCTACTTCTTTCTAACGTTAGGGATACTAAAAGAAGAGAGGATTTAACCGATCGGAGGTGGGGCTGGCATCTTAGCCAGCCCGACGGTGGATACACCCCTGCTTGTGGTACCTTGGAACGATAAAACTCTCCCATTAATCAACAGTGCAAAACTGAAATTTTTTGCCGCCGATTAGCCGCCGCCGTGTGTCCCCTGTCCCGGACCAGAGAAAGGGTTGGGATGACGACGCTTCTCTCTTCACTAGTCAGCTACGAGAACAACTGTACCATGTTGGCGTATTAGTGTCCCAATAAGTAGTGCTCTCTTTGTTCATAAATATAAGATATATTTAACTTTACATAATGCATTTTAACTTTACATAAGGACTAAGATTTAAGTGAAATTGAAAAAAGTATGGAAGAAAAAATGGTTTAGATACTTTACTTAGTTATCTTGGAAGATAAAAGATAATATTTTGTGTGAGTAGTAATGAATAAATGTATATGGTGGAGAGAATAAATAGGGTATATAGAAGAAAAATACTAACTAAATCTACATACAAACCTTATATTTTTAACTAAGACTATTCAAACCTTATATTTGTGAAATGGATGGAGTGTATTTCACGTATATCGAACCAACTTTTGCAGCATTTCTAAATAAACAGTAGGTTGCACGTATATCCCGCCAACTTTTGGCGCATTACCAAGTTTCGTTGAGTAGCAAGTTGCGGGGAGCAATATATACGTCGAAATTTTACATATCAGCGAGTAAGTCTAAATAGATTTTTTAGCAACTCTTGACCAGGCTATCTTGAATGCGGCATATGCGATACATAGTCCATATGAAAGGATAATCGTATGCAGATGATCAAACTTAACATATCCATAACTTAATATATACAGATGATGAAACTTAACATTGGCAGCATTTGGAGGTTCGACACGCAATCGACGTCATGTATATAGAGAAGAACGTGTGTGACAGCTTGCTTGGTATCTTACTGGACATATCTGGCAAAACGAAAGATATATACTCCGAGCACAGATAGACCTCAAAGATATAAAACTAAGGAAAGAGCTGCATCACGAAGAAATGGATACATGCAAAAAAATACCTTCCCGCAGCTTACTACACTCTGAGCAAGAAAGAAAAAATTAACGTGTACGAATGCTTACACGGAGTCAAAGTTCCGTCTGGTTACTCTGCTAACATAAAGAGACTAGTCTCAATGAAAGACTTAAAATTAATTGGTATGAAGTCTCACGATTGCTATGTGATGATGACACAGATGCTTCCAATTGTAATTAGGGATGTTCTGTCAGAGAAAGTCCGAGATCCAATTATAAAGTTGTGTTCATTCTTCAACGCGATTTCACAGAAAGCCATCGATCCGTTAAAACTAAATAAGTTGCAGGAAGATATGGTCCACAATCTATGCAGACTTAAGATGTGTTTCTCTCTATCCTTTTTTGAGATTTTGGTTCATCTCATTATTCACATTGTGAAAGAGATATAGATTTTTGGTCCCGTGTTTCTACGTTAGATGCACGGGTGACATATATCAAAGAAGTCAGGTTTTGAAATGACAAGTTCCAATTTTTTATTTGGAAGTGATTTTTTCAAAGTACGGCCTGTTTCAGTGACGTATATCTAATTTTGCCCTCTATACATAGGTGAGCGCCTCCATGCGAACGTACGCCGCAGTATTTTAGGACACGGGAAACCGTGGATATATACCTCGAAAGCGCCCACACGTCGGCACACGCGTGTGAGCTGGCTTGGACAGAGCAATCCGTCACATGTATGATCTCCCAAAGAAACACAAAAGGAAGCGAAATTTTTAGTTGTCCGCGTGCACGATCGTAACAGCTAGCTAGCAAATGCAGGGTATGGACCATGGAAAGGACCACATCACGGGCGAGAAAAAAAAATCCAACGGGCACGGCGTCCAACCATGGATATATGTGACATATCCATATGACAGTCAAATAATTCTTTTGACCAAAATGTATCCAACTAGAAGCCATCCCCTCGTCATACCGTGGCCTGGTACAAATCTATCATGCTTCATATTTGAATCATGCTAGCCACAAGGTCCTATCGTGCTTACTATGCCATGCCGTGCCGGACCGGTTTAGGTATGGTCTATTTGCGCTTCGTGCTTGTTTCATGTGCCTAGATCTAACCCATTTGCATTATTACGACGAGAGAAAGGAAGCCGAAGACGTATGGAATTGAGACATTGGAGCCAAATCGGGCTAGCCCAAAATAATTTGGCCTAAGTGCCCACCTCTAAGCCATCTGATCAAGGCTTCACCTGACCAGACTGTGAAACACCTCCCCAAATCTAAGAGCAACAGCTCTTGCCTACCTCCCCAAGCCACCCTGGTGTCTTCGTCGTCTCCTTCAAGATACCGATGAGCTCCGCCAGTTGCCACCTCCATCTTCCTCTCCCAATAGCCATTAGTGCCATCATTGGTGTTGTGGCTTCCCCGTGTTGCTATTGGCCACTTCGGCCACCTGTGGCTGGCGGCATCCACACTGCGTCTCGCATTGTTGTCGTGCCGTCCACCCCCACCGCTCTCCTCCATGCCCGTGGCCAGCGGTGGTACTGTGACCTCGCCATCTGTATCGTCCAACGCCTCTCCCCATTAATGGTGTGGCCTTGGTGAACCTAAACTCTAACCCAATAAAACCCAGCCCTAACTCGTTGTCACTGCCGCTGGAGAAGATGACGACACTATCGTTCAAAACACAGATATTCAAGCCCATCTAAGGGGAGATTTCGACTTAAATCTTAAAGATTTTTAGTTAAGTGTCATATAGCAATTTTGATAAAAAAGAAGAAGAAAATACCTACATATTTGTGGGTACCAAACATTGCATAACAGTTTAAAAATTATAATATTAATTGAATCTGGAGTACTCTTGTTGTGGACGATATAACTAGAAAAACATGTAATAAAAAAACCGTTATTCCTTTTGTACGGTGTATGTTGGGAAGATTTTCAATTGCTACTAGTTTTTGGTACTACTGGTAGGCACAATAATTGATTACAACTTGAGTGCGCACCGGCTAGAGCTGGATTTGACAACTGTTTACCTTTTTTTTAAGCATTGTGTTAAACTAGTGCTCTACGGTCATAAATACATATCGTTTTGGACATCGGTACAATCTCTAAAACATAACTTTGACTATTAATCTCTATTATAATATATTTATAAACCAAATAAAATTATAATATTATATAAAAAATACTTTTCGAGACAAATCTACATATATGATTTTCATATATCCAATTTAAATATTTAAGTAGATTAAATTAAAATTTTGAAAGTTGTATTTCATCTGTATCTTCATCTGGATGTTTGTTTTTTCTTAAAACATCCAAATTTTAGACCCTTAGATCAAAGTATGCGGATCCTAGGCCTATTTACCTCCAACAAAACCCTTCACGGCTTACGGAAATCCAAGTAGATCCAACGCTTCATAATATTGATGTTTTTTATCTAAAAAAATATCCAGGTGATGTTTATCAAAATCCAATAACATATTACTAAGTGTCACTCGAGTGTTTTTTTTATTTGTGAGCACTCTTTTTTTGTTTTGTGTATAAAGTACTCAAATGTGAAAATAAAAGACAAATTGATTCTATCAATTGAATCGAGATCTGAAAACTCAAAATTTAAATGCTTTTTAGCGGAAAAAAAACACTTACGTGCTCCTGGACACCCCCGGAGGGAGTCCTGTCTCGGCATATTCGCTTCTCTCTCCATCCTCTCCCTTGAGCCTATTTGGACCCAGATGTCATTCGGCATGCAAAATGGCGGGAACATGATCAGCGGCGCACACACAGCAGCAATTAATGCGCAGGAGAAACGTGTTGTTTAATCTTTAGCGCACGTGTCCCATGTGCTTCTTCCCCATGCGCGCGCAATATATATATAGACATGAACCCCTGAATCTCCCCACACAAACTCACATTTGTCTACCTTCCTCTCGCTGCAACCTGCTCCAATTTTCCGCTCCCTTTTGTGAGCAACTAACTAGTTGAAGAGCCATGGATGCCATCCAGCTTTCATGGGGCGCACGGTGTGCGGGGTTGGCGTTCTTGGGCTTCTCCTTGTGCTTTGTGGCGCTCGGCGCCGTGCTCCTGCTCGTGCGGCGTTGGCCGTGGTGCAGCTGCCATGTGTGCCGGGCGTACCTGACGGGATCGTGGGCGAGGGACTTCACCAACCTGGGCGACTGGTACGCGCACCTGCTCCGTCAGTCGCCGACGGGCACCGTCCACGTCCACGTCCTCGGCTGCACCGTCACCGCCAACCCGGCCAACGTCGAGTACATGCTCAAGACCCGCTTCGACAACTTCCCCAAGGGCAAGCCCTTCGCTGTGCTCCTCGGCGACCTCCTCGGCAACGGCATCTTCAACGTCGACGGCGACGCGTGGCGACACCAGCGCAAGATGGCCAGCCTCGAGCTCGGCAGCGTCGCCGTGCGCTCCTACGCCTACAAGATCGTCACCCAGGAGGTGGAGACCCGCCTCATGCCGATCCTGGCCGACGCCGCCGACAAAGCCAAGGTGGTCGACCTCCAGGACGTGTTCCGGCGCTTCGCCTTCGACACCATCTGCAAGATTTCGTTTGGCCTGGACCCGGGCTGCCTTGACCAAGAAATGTCCATATCGGAGCTAGCCAACGCGTTCGACACCGCGTCGCGGCTGTCCGCCATGCGGGGAGCGGCCGCGTCGCCGTTGGTGTGGAAGATGAAGCGCCTGCTTAACATCGGATCCGAGAGGGAGCTCAAGAAAGCCATCAAGCTCGTCGATGGGCTTGCTGCGGCAGTGATCCGGGAGCGCCGGAAGCTTGGTGTCGCCAACAGCCACGACCTCCTTTCCCGGTTCATGGCCTCGGCCGGAGACGTCTATGCCATGGACGACAAGTACCTCCGCGACATCGTGGTCAGCTTTCTCCTCGCCGGGCGGGACACGGTGTCCTCCGCGCTCACCACGCTCTTCATGCTCCTGGCCAAGAACCCCGCGGTCGCCGCTGCCATGCGCGCGGAGGCCGGCTGCAAGAGCCCGGTGACCTACGAGCACCTCAAGGGCCTGCACTACACTCACGCCGTGCTGTACGAGAACATGCGGCTCTTCCCGCCCGTGCAATTCGACTCCAAGTTCTGTGCCGAAGCCGATGTGCTCCCGGACGGCACCTACGTCGCAGGCGAAGCGCGCGTGATGTACCACCCCTACGCCATGGGCCGCATGCCGCACATCTGGGGCGCCGACTACGACGTGTTCCGGCCGGAGCGGTGGCTCACCGGCCCCGGCGCATCGTTCGTGCCGGAGAGCCTGTACAAGTACCCGGTGTTCCAGGCCGGCCTCCGCGTGTGCCTCGGCAAGGAGCTCGCCGTCACCGAGATGAAGGCGGTCAGCGTGGCGGTGGTGAGAGCGTTCGATGTAGAGGTCGTCGGAGAGAATGGGAGCGGAGCCTGCGCGCCGAAGTTTGTGCCAGGGCTCACCGCGTCCATCAGCGGCGGGCTCCCAGTGAGGGTCAGGCGCGTTTAGACAGCTGTAGACTTTGTTTCTGTATGAGCAATTTCGATAGCCGATAACCGTGTACATAGAAAAACAGGAGAAATCAGTAGGAAGGGTGATCCGCGTATTTACGCAGTTAGATTTTCTTAATAGTTTGTAGTATCAAACGATATAATTTATATGCTTGAGGATATTTTAATGTATTTTATAGACTATTTAGATTTTTAAAATATCATAAACATTAGAAATGACAATAGAAGTTTTAATAAAAATTTAGCTTAAGGGATGTAATTGAAGTAAAAGATTTGATGCAAGAAAATTATTGAGAATAATAAGTTATTGTGGTTCTTAGAAATGTAGCAATTTTTCATCTTGTATAGATCATATAGTTATATACACATATTCTTTCTTCGTTAGTAACTTTTTTTTCAAAATATATGTAACACATGTACTCTATTTAATCTCAAGTAATATGTTAATTATTGTACATGGTATTAGAGTACATTGCTCACGTATACACTGATACATCATGAATGACTTACTTTGAACGTATCTTCCTCATACGCTAATTGCCCATAAAACCACATGTCTTATATTTCTTATTGATTGTTCCACAACTTTTCTGCTTCAACCGCCAATAGCAAGCCTAATTTTTTATCGATCCCTATCAACTGCTATTCTTTTAATACAATACTCTATCGTATAACTATATTATATTTCTCTTCAATTATTATTTAATGCTGAACGTTACGATATCAACATGCAATACATACATGTACAAGTATTACTTATCCCTACCGAGGACACCTGTCATACTCTCACCAATGGCCTCAAGCCTATTCCATAGAATAGCGTCATCTTTACTCTGAGGTTTTTGCAACTTGTTTTGATTCAAACGAATGCATGCATGCATATATACATGTAAGATATTATATATGCTTGATTTACGCTTGTTCCATATCGGTCGCTTCTCTTATTCGATGTTTGCCAACTTAATGATGTTGATTCCTCACTAACACGATAACCTCCTATCTTCTATGATGCTAACATTTTTGCTTTAGTCATTATCTAACAATATGCATATGTTTCTTAGCAACGATGGCATATTTCTAACTACCCAATGGATATATATATATCCTCAATAGCTCGTATTCTATGCAAAGCTTCTTCTCCTCTTTATCAGGATCTCTCTATCATCAAACTTCTTTTACTACTGACTTTTTTAACAATGCAGACGCACACCACATCATCATGGTTTTTGGCTCCTTCAGTTTTGGCTTTTCTCGTTTTATTTTATTTTTGTTCCAAATTTTAATTATTTTTTATTGAATTCATACATAAATCCAATAGCTAATGTTTCTTTAATTTTTATACCGGATTATATTTATTAGGGATTTTATTTAGAAATTCATATGGAAATTGAATTGAAATTCTTGTGCAAAACAAATTAGCATTTTTTTGGGTTTGTATTCCAAATTATATTTGTGTGTTGTTGGATCATACATGACATATATTTTTTTAATTTAGTTTTACGTTAGAATCGTATCCAAATCCAACTGGTATATTTTTTATTTCATTTTTATTTCACTTTAGAGTTCTTATGAAAATTAAATTGCTAATTTTATTTTATTTTTATTCTAAATTTTAGTTTTAGGTTGATATTCGTATACAAATCAAATTACTAATTTTCAATTTATTTTTGTTTTGAATTTTATTTTTTATTTTGATGTTCATATGGAATTCAAATTGCTACTTTTATTTTATTTTTACGGGGAATTTTGGTTTTTATTATACTTGACATGGACTCTTTATTTTGATGTTCGTATGGATATCAAACTCCTGTTTTTTATTTTTCATTCTGAATTTTAGTTTTTTATGTTGGAATTTGTATTCAAATCCAACTACTAATTTTTATTCTAAATATCAGTTTTATCTGGATGTTTTATGGAAATCAAATTACTAATTTTCTTTTATTTTTTGTTCCAAATTTTTTTGTTGTACTTGGACTCTTTCTTTTAATCGTATAGAAATCAAATTTCTAATTTTATTTTATTTTTATTCTGAATTTCATTTATTTTTGTATTGTGCATGATACAAACTCTTGTATTGTACATGACATAAACTCTTTATTTTAATCTAAACTGTTATAATCTGGACCCACCACGAACAATGGTGTAGATCTTTCTTTTTTTCTCTGATTAATGTAGGAATTTCTAACCTCGAGAGCGAACGTGATGGCTTCTTTTGCTTCTGCTTTAATAATATAATAGAAGTTTATTCTAATGAGACAAGATTTCATCTACTTGTTTCGTCGCGATTTCCAAATTTTGTGGTTATTCTGCAATCTGACGTCGATAAAACTTGAAATCAGAAAAAGTCAATTTTCGTTCATATGAGCTAAAGCATTGCAAAATCTAGCAAACTGGTATCTGAAAAATATTCCTTCAGACTTTGTTTTATGATGTGGCATGGGGTTGGCTGGTACTATGTATTTGGGCATAGATAGATTGACCTTAGCTCACTATTGTTTCAAGTAAGGGGTGATACTGACTACAAAGTATGTTTTTTTTACAATCTTCTTGCTTGCAGATTCCTTATTTTTGTTCTTCCCTGAGTATCATCTTTGTGCTGGTCAAACCAGCAGTAAGGGAATTGCCCTGCAAATTCACCTTTAACCAGCTATAGTGTCCTGGATATGTTATCTCCCTGTGCTTTGCTTGGATGCTTAATCCAGAAAACAGAGAGAAATGCCCAGGAATTGCAGTTTCACACCAGCCTGATGCATTGTTGCTCAACAGATTCTAACGCTTTGCACCAGAAGCAACTGGGGACCTGCATGTAGTGAGTAGTGACTAGTGTTGATTGTGATGTTTCTGCATACAAAATTTATTTATGGAGTACCGATAAGTGAAGTTGATGTAGAAGGTAGCATGAACTTTGTTTGCAGCTGCAGAGATGATGATGGTGCTTGTCCATCTCTCAACAGATGTAAAATGCTTGATACTGCTAATTGTAAGAAGATGCTGAATTTTGAGTTGATGTGAAGTGATTTCATCAGTTCAGCATCACTTTCTCTTAGTCCCACCATCACTTTCTCCTAGTCCAGTCGAAGAATAGTAGCATACCGAAGAGTTCAATTAGTGGTTCCATTGGATAAGCAAACAAATACACCTTAAACGTGCTGAAAAGCGATTTACAGTTCCAAAGGTGGCATATGCAGTATGCTGTCCTCATCGAAGCCAGCATTTCCATTTACCACGAGTCAATTTGCAATTGTCTTTGTTTTTAGGGAAAATTGCAAATAACCACCGAGAAACCAGTCTAAGTGCAAGAGTACCACCTCACAAGTGCAAGAGTTGATTGATTTAATTACCCCCGGCAAACATTGTCCCATTTACCCGAGTGTTTTCCGTTGATGTGGATTCCATGACATGCAAAGGTGGTTATAGATAAGAGAAGAACTAAGTTACTCACACCTAAGTAATATACTTACAGCGGATTCGAGCCTTTTTCTATCAATCTTCCTGACGGACTCTTTTCCATTTTTCAAACAGTAGGGTCACTTCCATTGTTTACTAATTCATTCGTACCTTAAATTCAGTTTGGTCAGGTGCATCGATTACTAATTCATTCGTACCTTAAATCTAAGGGAAACTTTAAACTGACATGCGTGTTGAGAAAAAACAGCCGAGGTCAATTCTTTTTAGCTTGACAGCTCGTCCTTTGTCAGCTGCGTTACTCACAACTCATCGCCTACGTAAAATTACTATTTTATAATCTGCTTCCGACGCAATGAGCCACTGATGGAATTGGAGAAGCACAATGGGGGCAGCACCAGCACGTCAATATTTAACAATATACCTGATGCTAGTTGGTATGACAATCGTCTGACAAAGTTGCTCTGCAACGTGCGTGCGTGATCGTCTTGATATTGCCAGGACGACATGGATCAGGAGATGTTGAAACGATATGACGCCTGTATACTCAGCGGCATGGCATGTGTGCTTGCTGTAGCATGGTTAGTTGCCCAGCTTTTCAAAAAGAATCACTTTTCTAGTCTCTATGACCTTATTTTTTGCAAATATAGCATGCTCCGGAATGGAATTACAAATATAGTCCATTTCCTCACCGTGAAAGGCATGGTTGTCTTCTGCTGCTCCCGAGGAGCACGGTAGCTAGTGAGCACGACTACTAGGGGTGAGCGCAGGAGTAGGCCGGCCTACCGCAGGCACCGGGGTGGGAGCTGCGGCGTGCCGCGGTCAAGCTGTGCGGGAGGCGGCCTCCCGCGTGGGAGTGCGGCAGGGCCTATCATAGCCAGCGAGCGCGGGAGACACCACCGTGGTGAGGAGAGTGTTAGATTTACAATTGCACTCGAGGGTGCACGATTTGTGAAAAAAAATAATATCACAAGGGCTAAGAAAGATATATCAATTCAGCTTTTTACCTCCTTCGAGGAAAAAAGAAAGAAGACGTACACGCCCCCAGCTCTACTAGTGGTGGAGTTGGATAGTCATTCACAACTCCCTTCAGGCGTCTTTTCAGAGCTGCGGTTAGAAAGTTGAGGCCATGCATGCTTAGTGAGATTTGTTTTGCTCTTTCCATCCATTGTCCATTAGAGTTGGTGTCGTCGTCTTCTTTTTTTATCATAACGAGATAGAGCTGCTGTTGTTTTCAGACATGCAGGCTAATGTGCTTCTTTTTATCATATCCTTTCTCCTACTCCCACCCATCTCTCCTGGGTTAAGGTAATTGTTGTTTTCAACTGCTTTACATGATAAACAGTTCTTTTGAGCTTCAAATACGGCGTCTAAACTTCAAATATGTGCTTGTATAGAAGAAGGAAAAAGTGGCCCTGAATGCAACGTAAAAGGAGGCACCAACTCTCCTCATCTCATCTGCATAGAGATCATGATTCATGCATGCAGATTACAATGCCAAATGCATGCTGTCGCAATTGTTAAATAGTAGCAAAGCAGCCAGAATATATCCAATCTCTAGTCGTATTCTGTGTCAGCTTAGTTAACTCGGAAAAAACGATTCAATGGATGGTGCTTCTGCCAGGCGCAAAACTACAGGACATGGGAGCATGTGTTGTTGTGTGATCTTTATGCGCTGCACTTGCACGCGATGCGTTTGTATCATATGATATAGATCAAGTTGGAGAGATTTTACTTCGCTCTGCCCCTTGAGTAGATGGACTACCAACGATTTTAGCATCTGTTCTTGCTTCTTCTTCTTCTTCTCTCTCTCTCTCTCTCTCTATTTGTTTGCCTACTTTCGCTCTTTTTCTATTCTATTTCCAAAGAATGATTATGCGTGGAACTAATTCTAGAAATAGTCCCTTTGCTTTACACTAGCACGGATGGCGCTGAGGCAGGGTTCACAAAATCATTTTTTATTTTCAATTTTTGCAAAAACCAGTCGAAAATCAGTAGAAACTGAAAAGTTTGAATTCAAAAAAATTGAACTCGACGGTGAAAAAATCAAAAAATCGAGTGATTTTACTGATTTTCTAGTGATTTTCACTGATTTTTAACTGATTTTCTTTGACTATTGACCAATTTTCGAGCTTCAATTGTTGAGTGATTTTTTTTTATTTTTAGTGCACCGAAGGAAAATTTAAAAAATGAAAAGCCATTATAAAAAATTGAAAAAAATATTAAAAATCCCAAATAATCTAAGAAACACTTCAAAGAAATTTCAATAATTTTTAATTCATTTAGTGCTTCTAGAAAATCAAAAACCACAATTAATGAAAAGGAACAAAGACATACTGTTAGATTTTTGTAAAACATTATAAGCTTGATCATGCTCTTAAATTTTAATGGTACCATACAGAGTTTCTAAGGACCATGTATTAAAATTTTTGGAATTATTACACTTCATTTATTGCCCCTAGAAAATCAAAAATTAAAGAGTATATACAAAGAAAGTAGCATTTTTAGAATTTTGCAAAAATACATTGGTCTGATCATCATCTAAAAATTTTACAAAATCATTAGCATTATCTCTAAACCTCAAACAAAAATTTTCAAAAATATTAGACTTAATTTAGTGCCTCTAGAAAAAAAAGAACAGTATATAAAAAGATAGTAGCACTGCCAAAATTTTTAAAAAATACATAGATCTGATAATTGTCTAAAAATTTTACAGCATTATTAACATTGCCTTAGGACCTCACAACAAATTTAAAAAATTTAAAACACATTATTATAGTTTTTTGAAATTTTTCAAATTTTTTGAATTTGCAAAACTCCACCAATTTACCATGCAATTTTTAGTGCTGAGCCACCTCGATACATGCAAAAAAATCACGTTTTTTAGTCGAAAATCATAGATTCTGTGAACCCTGCGCTGACGTATAACAGATCAACGCTACACCTGCGCTGAAAGTTGAGCCACGCTACCATTTTCAAAAATAGAATTAAAAAAAAGCTAAAACAGGGGAAATGGATAGGGATCCTATGCAGTTCTTGTAGGTTAGAATCATCCGATCGAACCAATAAATGGTTCAGATCATCCAATTTAGCTTCGCTCCTATTTCCACGTGTTGAGTGCTGCCCAAGGCGCCCCACGTGAGGTGTTGGAAAATAAAAAACAAGCACTGGGTGTTTTTAACAATATTTCCAAAAGATTTGCGCTTTTTATCGCACAGTTCACATGCAAAGTTGCAGTCCTAATGAGATTGCAGTGTATCTCAAATTGACAAAAATAAGTTCATGGTGGTGTTAATTTTGTTAATCCCGTCCCATAGCTAGGATAACTGAACAAGACGTAACTGACCGACCAATTCACTAGTGATAGTCATAATAGCACAGCTTACTAGCCTTGCTACTAATTAGTTTGCCATCCCGGCTACCAATAGTAAACCATCTAGACAAATATCTATTCTCTGTACCCACCTCCTTTTACAAAATCAAATATGGGGAAGGACAAATTCTATATCCATAGAAAATTTTACTATCAAACTCTTTGCAATTTCAATGTATAAAGGATAAACTATTCATTAATGGTGCAAATCATTGTTCGTGAAGAATTTTTCATTTTCATAGCTTGCAAATGTGATTGAGTTTGATATTGATATTTTGTAGAGATATAGCTCATAAGCCACACAATAAAGCTGTGAGACCGAGTGACTAAGGATAGTTTAAGAAGAGTGGCTACCATGACTAAAAACCAATTTGGTTTTATACTTGGGAGGTCGACCACGGAGGTGATCTTGACATGACAACTGATGGAGGGGCATTGAGAGAAAAGAAGAATCCACATGTGGTGTTTATCGATTTAGAGAAAACTTATGATAGTGTGCCAAGAAAGGTTATTGGTGGGCGTTTAAAAAAGTTTCAACAAAGTATGTTACCAATCAAGGATATGTACAATGATGTTGGGACTAATATCAGGGCATGTGATAGCTATACCAGTGACTTTTCTATTAAGATAGGATTACATCCAAAGTCAGCATTGAGCCTCAATATTTTTTCCTTAGTGATGGATAAAGTTATGCGGGATATATAAGGATAGATTCCTTGGTATATGCTTTTTACTGATGATGTGGTGCTAATTGATGAGAGTAGGGTAGGTATTGATAGTAAACTAAAGTTGTGGAGAAAGACTTTAGAATCGAAGAGCTTTAGACTTGGTAGAACTAAAACTGATGATATGAGTTATGCTTTCAACGATGCTATGGCAGATGATAGGGATGTTAATTTGAACAGAAAAGTAGTGCTTAAGAAGGAAATATTTCGATATTTTGGATCGATGTTGCAGAGTGACAGTGAGATTCACTATTGCAGATCGGGCATCCACAAGCGGTTTGAAACCGCTTTCAGAAGCGGTTTTAGAACCACTTGTAAGCAACCGCGGGTGAAACCGCTTGTGGTTCGACACTTTCACAAGCGGTTGGTGTTACCAACCGCTTGTAGAGAGGCTCTTTCCAAAAGTGGTTGGTGTTACGAACCGCTTGTGGAGAGGCTCTCTCCACAAGCGGTTGGTAACCCACAAGCGGTTGGAGTTACCAACCGCTTGTGAAGAGGCTGACAGCACAGTGTTTTGATTATATTCAATATAGAATATGTTTTGAGAGGGGTTTTTGATATAGATTTTGACAATTAAAATAAATAGAACTACAGGAGTTTTTTGACATAATTAAATATATATTATTCATGCGTACTCATTCGAGATAATTACGGGTTCATTTACGAAAAATACGAACTTAATAGACTAAAAATGAACAAGTTGATGAACACATGAAATAATAAGCCACTTTTACAAGTTTCAAAGAATAAAAGGCCGGGTGAATGTTGAGCTCTTTTCTTGCGTGCGTCGCTCTTTATGTCCTTGGTTGACATTGATGTTGTCAGTTCACCTGTTCTTAGAGAAGGACCATGTCGCCAATCCTTTGTGTGGAACTCGCCTTCGGTAGATACAATCTCGTCGACAATAAAGCCGATGAGTTGTTCTTGGATTGCTGCAACCCCGTGCGGCGAGATCACACCTTGCATGCACATCAATGTTGGGCTAACAAAGCGGGAAATAAATAAATCTCTGGACGTGTAATTAAAGTGTAAGTACTAAGAAATTGACATGTGCACACTACCTCGGCGTTGCTTGTCGGCACATCGCCGTGTGTAATATTTTGCATATAGTGGCACACATAATAGCCACATAAGTTGTTTCTAGCCGTTTGTTGTAGAACCTGTGATAAATTTTGAAAAGAAAACAATTATTGGGATGAAAAACTGTTACTGCATATTAATATTCTTCAATACGTACTCGAGTGCTTATTTGGACATAAAATTCATTCTCGAAAGCTCCTTTTTGCTTCTTTCGGAACCTTGTGAATGCCCTGTGTGATGCGTTATTATGAATAGTAATTATCAGAGTTTGAATTAGCAAGATATTTCAATATAATAAGGAAACTATCGTATATATGTGTGTTATATACCTGTTTAGGATGTCAACGATATATTTATATTTTTCCACCGGAGTCCTTTTTGAGTTTTGAACAATGATCTAGCTACTGTCAAGCTTGATGACAAGAAGGATCCAGTGAAACCTATTCATGTATTACAACATATATGTAACTAGCTAGTAGTATTATCAATGCCTTGGAAAAGATAAGAACGAGAGGTTGTATATATACGTACTTTCGAAGTTGAAGGGCGTAATATGTACGGTTTGTAGTTACATCCCAAGAATGCATCTAGAATATAATCCTCAACATCCTACGGCTGCATCGAGATATGACGAACTCGTTAACAATCTCGGGTCGATGAAGCCCACGTTGAAGATGTTCGCTTACATCATTGTATCTCCATTCTACATAGAAAGGGATAAGTTATTAGAGTTGCAATTTTATGGTACGAGGAAGCACACGGTAAAGGTATGAGCTTGACACTTACAGGCACCAACATCTCATGAGAGACACGTTGATGGCGTCGGCATGGTAAAAATTGTAGAAGTCTTCGAATTCGAGCCATATGTTGTTGTCCCCCCGATAAAAATCTTCTTGTGTGATACGGAGGGGGAATATCGTTCTTCTTTGAGCGGACTCTGTCATGTACCATTCATGAAATTACTGCATCTTGGTTGGCAGATCCTTTATCTCATTAGGGTCAATCAGCTCCCGGCCCAACTCATATCGCCATCTGACTTTTGCCATCGGGAGATCATCTGCTAATCCAAGAGCTGCAGCTGTGGTACTGAGTCATGTCTCCTTCATAAAGCTTTCGAGGTTTTCCTGATCTTGGTCTCTCTTCTTCTTTCTTGCGCCACTTTGACCACGCTTATTCTTCTGTGTAGCCTTTATTATTGTTCGTTCATAGTTGGACGACACAGTAAAGTAACTTTGCACGGCATGTCGCGAAGTGTTCCATGACTTTTGGATCAATTGGTACTTTTGGCTCTAGCTTCTTTTTTGTGAAGTGTGCAGCCAATTCTGCTTTCATGATCGCATCATTCTTCTTGTTAGTCCTATCATATGCCCTCTTTGGAGGTTCCATTATCTTTTTCGATCGGCTGGACTCCGCCTTCTTGGGAGCGGGTGGAGGAGCCCTTCTGGTATCGAGCTTCTTCCTCAGAGGAGATGGTGGAGGCATGGTTTTCCTAGGGGGTTCGTTTTGTTTGAGATGCTGGTGGTGGACTAGGGCTTCTGCGTGGAGCGGGTGGTGGAGGAGGCGTGCTCTGTTTTGCCAGCGAGGCATTGCGTGGAGGTGACGTTAGAGGAGGCGTGGGTTGCCGTGGTGGAGATGATGCCTCCACACCATCTGAAAATATGATGTACTGTTTGCGCCAGAGGATGATATTGTGGAGGGCCTGTCCAAGCTTGGTTACGTCGTCGCCTCCAGCAATATCGAGGTGAAGTTCTTCAAATCCGCTCAGCACCTCCTCCACCGCGACCTTCGAGTAACCCGAGGGTATCTCGTTGCAGTGGAACATCTGGCCTGGCTCCACCAGATATGCCATGCCATAAGCCACCTTGATGGAGAGGTTACGCGCATCAACGTGTAGCTCACACTGCCGGCGAACCCTTATGTCATCCACGAGATAACGGGCCAGCAAGTTGTCCGCTTCAGGGGCCCCGGTGGACGCGCAGCTACTCCACCGCGCGGAGGGGCTGATCATGGGTCTGGCTGATTGCTCGGACCTAGTTCCTGAAGCTTGCTAAGGGCAATTTGTACTTGTTGCACAACTATGTCGCCGATACTAGCCTGGGTTGCTCTGAAGTAACAACCCCCATTTTGGCATTCTATGCATGCGAAAAATGCAAAAACAGAAATCTAATGTGCATTCCGTACTAGTCCCTGGATCAGTAGTTAGTATGCACATTTACAACAATTGGAACCACAACCATACATCTTATTATTAAAGCGGAAACTTATTTATACAATATATTTTACAACTCAGAGTAAATACTCATAGCACAGTAGAAGCGAATTCTTGTAGTGTGCTCATCCGACCCTCAGGCAACTGACAAGGTGCAAATCCCCAGAAAGAAAGCTTTACTTGAAATTCTTGTAACCTGCGATGAAAAGACATTCTTCGAAGCGTCGTTGTCTTATCCACCTAAAACAACATAATAAGCAAGGTTGAGTACTTTCGTACTCCGCAAGACT
This sequence comes from Guadua angustifolia, assembly GCA_036346375.1. NCBI lineage: Eukaryota > Viridiplantae > Streptophyta > Magnoliopsida > Poales > Poaceae > Guadua > Guadua angustifolia. The sequence goes on from CM070521.1 coordinate 45,438,579, forward strand.
TAAGGTGGTATTTACAAATGCATACATGCAAGTCATGTCAAAGGAGGCTTCTACATTTTATTTGCATAAAGCAACATTTGATTTGTAAGACAAGTTGTAATTGAGAAACGGAATTTGTAAAAGCAAGATTGCTGATAAGAAATAAATATAGCATGATAATCACAGTCCATTGTGCATCCAATAATCCATCATCCAAATCCATATTCCAATCATGAAATTCATCAATGTCGTTCCGTTGACATGAAGACATAATCATTCATCCAATAATCCAACAATATCAACCCATTGATATTAAGTAACAATTGTAAAACAGGTTTCAACCCAAAAACCCATGTTTAGAAAATAACAAAGTTTAACTCGCATCAGTTCGCCAAGACACCCATAACCGCGGGTACAGCTAATCGATTAGATTTACACTCTGCAGAGGTGTACAACTTTACCCACAAGAAATGATCAACTCTTTGTGCAGCGCTATTCGACACACTTCCTTTGGTGTGCCACAGAGCGATCATAACATAACCGTTACATTAACTAAACCCGACTTTGCACCAGCCCAGTGACGTTAACCCTTGCTATGGAGAAGAAACATAAATAGCAGACATACCCTGTGTTTTAAAAATAGAGAAATGAGCAGTACCCCTACAATAAAGGTTTCTTCCCATAACAAGGCGTACACAATTGTACCGGTATGCATTTACCCACACTACGGTGTGGTAGCCCCTCACAAGCAAACCTAACCAGAGTGCTTCTACTATCTCCCGCCTACCAATGTGCAAAGCCAGATTTAAGCAACTTAATAAGTTAAGACTGCCCCACCCCAGTACTTGTGGTTGCACGGATTTATCTTGGATCATACAATACGACGTTCGGTCCTTAATCCGACACGGGCAATACTCCACCCTACACTACGTACAAGTCCTCTTATACATCCGGCTATTGCCAATAATTGCCCGCATCAAAATCATAGTTTTATTTTGGGTTTTTTACCTAAAATACCAATAATCATTATCATCATAGCCCAAACACATTTTTAGTTTCTCAAAACAACTTTTAATCTGATCATCATTATCATCATCATCATCATTGATTCATCGTTGGTTCTAAAGCATGGCTAAGCTTAGTTACTAAGTCGCATATACCCCGAATTGACATATTGTCAATCCCTTTCCTAAGGTTATCAAGGTTCACACGTTCATACTTATCAAGGAAGTTTCATGATACAACAGGTATATCTACCAGTACCACTAAATAGCGGATTTACTGAAAATAAACGCATGCATGAAACCATTTGATAAACAAAAGAAAATAAATACTGGGAGCAATATGATCAAAGGGGTGCTTGCCTTGCTTATTTGTTGCCTACAACGGAGTCGTGGTTGTAGCTGACGTTGACGGCGATAGAGTTAGTAACGTCGAGTTCTACACGTCGATTGACGGAAATATAGTAAATAATAAACTTTAATAAAGGCAAAAAGAAAGTAGATAGAAAAGCAAATAAAGACTCAGTACAAAGCGAGGATTGCTCTTATGAATTTATAAATTTTATTTTATGAATTCAAGATGCAAAGATTGTTTGGTTTAATAAAATTAATCATTATTTGCAAGATTCATTGATTCTACTATTCATAATATGCTTCTTATAACCTTATTACTTACGGGTTTTGCTCTATTAGGATTCAGATTCAAAGCAAGTTAAATTAAGAATATTTTCTTAGATTACTGCAAATCATATCCTAAAAATCATTTCTAAGTTAGTCTTCATTGAATTCGAATTTAGATGAACTGCTCTGCGAGCTGATGAAAAGACTTAAATGATCATATTATATTATGAATGAATACTTCTTCGCCTTTGATTGGCTTTGAATAGAATTAGCTTCGCGCAAGTTAATATCTATTGATTTAGGTTACCAACTTTATTTTCATGTTATTTGAAAAGGTTCTGGTGATACAAATACTTTAAATATAGATTTCGTTATTAGTATGGAATTCGTTTAATCATATTATCTCGTTCAGCAATCATAATATTTTATGTTATTCTGCTACTAGGATTAGTATTCAGAGCATAACGAAATAAGATTATTTCTACATATTATGGTAGTCTATATTTTGGAGAACGTTTCTAAATTGATCTTATGAATTTTAGTGTTTGGACGATATATTATATTCATTGTTGAAAAGGCTTATGTGATATAAAGTTTGCGTTGAACGAAATCGGTGAGAACGGCGAAGCTTATGATTATCACTTAGGAGTATTGGGTTAGCGACATATATATGAATAGCAAGTTATAACTAATATGTTTTTCTAGAATATGGTAGTACAAATTCTGTAGATTATTACTAAACTATTTTTACCAAATTTGAGTATTTAGACAGTTATTTAATCTGCTAACGAAACAGTCTAAATGATCACATTATTAACATTAAATTGGCCAAGATTCATTTTATGTTTGCGACTTCAACATATCTGATTCTTTACTCATTTTTCAGGTGTTAGTAGAGTACAATCCTAGAAATGTTTTAAAGCTAGTTTGGCATTATTTTAGCCTTAATTGCAATAGATTATCTATTTACTTATTGTTGTAATTAACATTTCTTTTCATTAAAAGAATGCAATTTAAGTCTTATTCTAAATATTTTTACATACTTAGGTTCCTACTGTTTTTAAGAACTTAATACCATTTATTTCATCATTTTATGAACTATTATGCTTTGTTTTAATTAATGGCTATAGCAAGGTTTACTAGTGATCATAAAGCAATTAATTTACACTTAGTTCAACATTTAAATGTTTTTGCATACATGAGGTTATTATGGTTCCAGAGACATATAAAAGTTTATTTAATGAATTTAGGGATTATATTCTCTATATATGCAATAATGTCCATAATAGAGTGTTTATCTTAATTTCAGTTTTAATAATTGTTCTATGACTTAAGAATCAAATATTTTTGTGGATTTTAATTCATCTTGGTCTATTCATCATTTAGCAATTTATTTTATTATTTTATGCCCCTCGTGCATAATTTTGCATTAGAGACCATAATGAGGTTATATTCAAAGTTTAATTTAAATAATTATTCGAAGTTCAAAAATTAAATATTTTTGTATATTTAGATTCTTCCTGATTTTAGATTAATATATAAATTTGTTTTGTTGAAATTGGATTAAAATCGCAGAAGATATTCATGAGTGTATATTTAATCCGGTTGGAAAATGCATTAGAAATTCAGGAATACGTTTTCAATTGCAGGAGACGTCTTTTACCATTTAACACTGGAGTTCCTTTTTGCGCCACTGACAGAGGAGGTCCACGCATCAGCGACACGAACAAAGGAGAGGCTTAGGGCTCGTCGGCGACTGGGCTCCGGCGGTTCTCCGGCGAAGGTGAGAGCACTGAGAGGAAGAACTCGGCGATGCACATCCAATGGTGGAATCAATTCGGTGGAAGAGAACAGAACGCAGTGGCAAGCCGAGGCGAGGCGGAGGCAAGAATGGCTCGGCGGGAGCGGAGAAACGAAGGGAAGGGAGCTCGAATGGGTAGCTGATATAGCATATACGAGTCACGGTGATCCCATTTTTGAACTCCTTTTGGTCGGAAAGTGGCCGAGGAGCTCCGCCGTCGGATGACCGGAAATGGAGAAGAAGGCCTCACGGCGGCGGCAAGTTTTCGCACAAGGGACGATAGCTTTTGTTGAGGAGTTTTGATGCTTGAGGCTTGGTGATGCTCTAGCTCGGAAGAATTCGGAAATGGTGGAATGATTCGGCTGAATTTTGAGCTTGGGCCGAGCTCAAGAGCTCTCGGTAATGGCAGAACTGAGCTGGACTTTGAGCGTGTTGGCTAGAGAAGAAGAAGAGGAAAGTGAGGGGAAAGAAAGGGCGACTCAAGTGATTGCTTGGTGCCTTTTATAGCCGCGGAGTATGGATGAACTCGGCCGGGTTAAGCTCAGCTCGGATGGGGACTTCACCGGTTGCGACAAGAAGCATTGATGGCTTGCACATGAGGAGGCATGATGGTTCCCGGGAAACATGGGGGAGGCTGCCGCGTGGAGGATTGATGGCGGTCCAGGATTGGCTAGGCGCTGTAGATGGCAGAAGGATGACCGAGCTACAGAGGCGCGCAGAGGGAATTGGCTCGGGGCTTCTTCGGCTGGAGGAAGAAGAAGAAGTGCAGGGAGGCTGGCGCATGGGCCTAAATAGGAATTCGGGCCCGCTTGGCTAGAGAAAGGAATGGGTGAGCAAAGCAAAATTCAGAAGGAACAGCAAGCTGGGCATGATGAGGTTCAATGAATCGGTTTCATGTCTCATCAATAATTAATGAAAATTTTTCTGTGTGATGTTTTGCCAGTTATCTTCACACTGTAGAAATTTCAGAGGGAAATATTATTCACAGAATTTTTAATAATTATGACAAGACGTTATGCACAGTTTTCTGATTTCGGATTTTGATTTATCAGACAATTAAAATATTTTTATAACTTTTTATATTTTGTTTTACAAATTAATTTGAGCTAAGGATTCTTATGTAAAATTTTCAGTTCAAAATATTTCTCCAGGAATTTATAAAAATTCGACATTCAAAGTACTAGTTTTCAATTCTCTCTGTTATTGAATTTTTAAATATTCTAAAATAATTTATTAATTTCTTATATTGTTACTGTAGGTGAATTAATGTCTCTAAAAGATAATATAAAATTTTAAGATTGAAATGATGACAGAATATTTTAATTTAATTACGACATTATTACTATTGCTAGTCAAGGTTCATTAAATAGCATTTAATTCACCCATAAATGCTTGATATGACATTTTAAAATTTATAAATGAGTCATTGAGGTTTTCATAGTTTTATATAAAATTTTTATTTATTGTATTGTTCTAATCTTTTTGCTTCTCTCTTTATCCATTATTCCAATTTATATTAATTGGATTTCTTAAAAGCAAATTTCAAGAAAATTTATGATTAAATGAAATTTCAAATTGAATTTTATTTTCAATTTATTTTCATATTTTGATTGATCTATAAATTTTATTTTGTAGCTCAACCTTTGAATAAGGTTGAACTTCAAGGTATTGAGATGAAGGATAGATTTTAATTCATTCTCTAAATTTTAACTTTAAATTTTATTCAATTTCATTTTCCAAATTTTTATTTTACTATTTAAAATTTTCAGGATGTTACATCTGAGCTCTTGTTCCAATTAGTACATTTTATATGATTCTCTTGTTTTGCTTCTATGCCACTCCTCATGCGTATCGCATCCTTGGCGAAACCGTACTTCCACGACATTAGCTTGCCCATACCTCGTGTCCGTCCTGGGTGCTCAGGGTTTTGAAGGGCATGTGTTAGCTCATCATTCTCCCTGTCTGTTACCAACGTACTGCTGAGGATCGCTCGGCGGCTTGTACAATCCTTTGACCAGCCTCTTGCACTCCTGGTGCCATCACCAAGCTGCCGTCATCTGAAAGGCTCCCCCCGTGACCCATGAACCAATTGCGCAGGCGCTCTTCCCACAAAGCGGTAGTCGGTGTGACATCCTTCGCCATTAATTCTTCTTCCCGCTTCTCCCATTTCGCAGACAGCCTTAAGGTAACCACGGTGCCAAGATGGTGGTGGTATTTCTTCATCTATGAATTGGCCTTGTTCTTGATCGCAGCTTTGGCCTTCAAACGACTTGTACTCCTCGAATGCTTCCCGGTGATCTCGCCGGACTTAGGAAATTGGTTGAAGTCGGGTCTTTCTCCCTTTTGCACATACTTGCGGCTGAGAGACGTCTTCCACGCCTAAAACACGGTTGCCATCTTCTTCAAAGTGAATTTCTTGGCCTTGTCTTCGGACCCTTGAGGAAATGTAAAATTTTCCTTAATATCTTGCCAAAGCAAGTCCTTGGTAACAAGGAACTTGGCCCATTTTACGATGCTAATTGGAACGTGATCCCTCACGTGGTAACATAAGCGTTGTTGTACGCCCAATCTTTGAAAGAGGGCAACAAGCATCCTTCGTTGTTAACGTCGGTAAACACATGCTTTGTAGATGACTTCTTGTTAGGTCCCCGATGCTTGGATTGGTTGCTCGATGTACGGGGCTTGAAATACACAAAACATATGTATAAACGTGTCAGAGTGTATTATATTAATGAATTGCGATTAATTAACATGTCCACGGGGATTATATTCTTCTGGCTATACCTCATCCTCGTCGGAACCAGTATTACTGGACTCAACGGCTCCAGTGTCAATGGATTCATCGGCTACAGCCTTAACGGCCTCACCGGAACCAACGTTAGCCTCAGCGGCAGCAGCGTTAGCATCACCTTAGATGCTACCCAGCACGATGGAGTCCATCAAGAACTGTTCCCCCTCGTCGAAAGTAGGGTCACCACGTCCTGGTTGCACCATCGATCCTAATTCCGAAAAAATGTTGACATAAATATCATATTACTTTGAAACAACCATATTACAGATTACAACACAAGCATAACTTCATTTCACAAATTTACAAAGCATACTTGCTTTATTTTTCCTGCATTCACAAGGCACTTGCTTTAGTCTCAAATATAACCTTTTTTCTTCATGTCCATTCCATAGAAATGAATATTGATTCCCATTTATGACCAAAGCATGAACATGTCTGTTGTCATTGTAAAATAATATAGGAGAAGCTAACACTAAGAAATGCATGTTCCAGTAAACCTTTTAAGTTTCAGTTGATGATCCTAGTAGTAGCTATGCATGGGAAAAACATACATCTTAAATAGACAACCCAAATAAATCCATGATAAAGCAAGCACACATATACATATATGCACGCCTAATGGACACAAAGTAAAACTAAATAGAGTACATTTAAGATTGCTAGTCATGACCATTAGAGGGATCAAGGCATAAGCATAGACATGGACTATGAGTTCAACAATATATTCTGATTGCATAATATAAACAGCCCTTTTACACTAACCATCTCACTAACAAAGGATTCGAGCATATGTATAAATACATAATGCCGTCATAACTCAACAGATTTAATTCATATAAAGTCTCGATCATGAGAACTAATACAAAGCTAGCATCGCTTTAAAATAAATATTGATTAATCGGCATAAAGTAGAATCAAGAATGAACACTCCTAAAATCACATCTCACAATCACTTCAGATCACAAAATCACACATATACAAACATATATAATAATTATCCCCGATGATCATAAGAGCACAAAGATTAATCATGCAAAGTTAATCTCAGAGGATCATTTCCAAGTCATATAAATTAAGCATGATGGTCCAAATTTTAGCACTCATAAAAATTGAGCAATCTTAGCCTTCCTCTATGCCCTTCTAAGATGTATGCACAAACCCAAATTTAGGCATCATTCAATATTTTGAGGACTCAAGATATCGAGTACATATGCATAAATAAAATCCCTAGAACTTGTATCATTAATCACGAAATATGCACATACACATACCTGAAATTTCTATACATTAAGGCTACACTTCATCACAACAGAATTTGTGAATTTTTCTCTCATAGCTGCCCTTCTTCCTCACCCTCATTCTTCCCCTCCCCGCCACTTTCTTCCCAGCAAAGAAGAAACAGAGCTAAACTCCTCCTTCTTCTCGCTCCAGACACCTGGCGCCCACCTAGCCGAACTACTCCTCGGGCATTTCACGAACACCTTATGGCAGCAGAGGATTAGAGAGGGAGGAGGAGGGCATGCTTAACTATACCTCGGTCCTCTGGGGTGAAATGTCGGGCAAGGTCAGCTGTGGATGGAGGAGGCGGCAACGAGGTGGCGGAGGAGGCACCGAGGGTGGAGTGGCGCGGCGACGAGGGCACCAAGACGGGGTCGATCGTGCTGGGTGGAGTGGCGCCGGGATGGTTGGGTGGCGGAGGAGGCAGCTGGCGTCGATTAGGAGCGGCGGCGGGTCTCGACGGAGGCAACAGCAATGCAATCGAGAGACACAGGAGGCAGCGCGCTGGGTCTCGAAAGGGACTTAGAAAATTTGGGGTGTGAGAAAAGGGCGGGAGTGTAAACTTTATACAACGAAGACTTCTACAAGTGGTTCATATTATCAACCGCTAAAAGATCTCTCAAGCGGTTTTAGAACCAACCGCTTGTAGAGGAGGGAATTCTCAGCAAGCGGTTCATATTACTAACCGCCAGGAGCATAGATTACAAGCTGTTGTTAACACCAACCGCCAGGAGCTCAATTATAAGCGGTTGTTAACACCAACCACTTGTAAAATTGCCGAACATCTAATATTCAAAACTATATGGTGTCCATATTGTTTGACAAGATCTCTTCCTTCCCCCTGGCTAGCACGTGGCGCTTGAGTGCGGGCTCGTCCACCCGGATTCGAGCCAGCTCGCGCCCCCTTCCCTTTTTTTTAAAAAAAATGCTTTTAGCACTTTAGTTTCGTTCCAAAATTTTTAAAAAATGCTTTTAGCACTTCAGTTTCATTTCACAATTTTTAAAAAATGCTTTTAGCACTTTATTTTCATTCCAGAATTTTTAAAAAATACTTTTAGCACTTCAGTTTCATTTCACAATTTTTAAAAAATGCTTTTAGCACTTTATTTTCATTCTAGAATTTTTAAAAAATACTTTTAGCACTTTAGTTTCATTCGAATTTTTAAAAAATGCCTTTAGCACTTGGTTTCATTTCACAATTTTTAAAAATGCTTTTAGCACTTTAGTTTCATTCCAGAATTTTTAAAAAATGTTTTTGGCACTTTACATTCATTCCAAATAAACACTTCATACAGTAGAATACCCGTGCTATATATACATAATTCATACTGTAGTGGTACATCTTAAGTAGTAACGTACTTTGTCTTTACAAGTGTTCCTTCATTATGATCGCGACGATGAAAGGAGCATCCACGTCTGTGTCATTGAGGAGGCTTATGCCGACATCCACAATAAAGGAGGATCTCGTCGAACCGACTATACTCTTCCTCGCTCTGTGGACGTCCTCAACTCCAACAATCCTTCGTTTGCTTTGGAGAACCACGTGTCGCTTTGGCTTAGTACTACAATCTTTCTACTTGTCCTTCTGCTTCTTAGGTTTGCTTGACATGTCCATTACATAGAAGACCTATCTCACATCGTTCGCGAGGACGAACGGTTCACGCCTATAGCCGACTTGCGTGAGGTCCATGATTGTCATACCGTATTTGTCGACCTTCACGCCGCTTGAAGTCAGTTTGACCCATTGGCACTTAAATAGAGGGACCTTCAAAGTCCATAGTCAAGCTCCCATATCTCTTCTATGAAACCATAATATGTATCCACCTTGCCTTTGTTGTCTTCGGCGTCTATACGGACACCGCTATTCAGTTAGTGCTCTTGTAATTATGGGATCACGGTGTAGAATGTGTAACCATTTATCTCGTACCTTTGAATGTCACGATTTCACTAGATGGTCCCCGAGCTGCTGCGTTACTGCTGTTCATTGTCCGACTCTTTTGAAAGGATGTACTTTTTTGTAACCAAGCTAAAAGAATCCATGTGCTTCGGTGTTATCCAATCCTCGACCTCCCGGAAATCGCGGCGTAGTGCTCAAGGACATATGGGGCCACTACTGGTTGATTGTTTCAAAACCGTGAAATGTGCTTGCTTAAATGTAAGAAGATCATTGCATGCAATTGCTTTCCTTCCTAGTGTCCCTTTTCCCGTAGCCTCCCTCATGGCGTGATATAGGGGCCGATCGGGTTTAGATCATTAATGTAGTCCACACAAAACTCAATCACCTCCTCGTCCCATAACCTCGACAATGCATCCTTAGGACGAGAACGATTCACGGACATACTTCTTTAGCACACTCATGTACCTCTCGAAAGGGAACATGTTGTGTAAATACACGGGTCCGAGAATACCTATCTCTTTGATAAGGTGAACAGTGAGATGAATCATAATATCAAAGAATGCAGGAGGAAAGATCATCTCAAGACTAACAACACTTTGTACCACGTCATCCTGCAACTTACTTAGTTTATCTAGGTTGATGACCTTCTGTGAAACCGCATTGAAAAAAGAACACAGCTTTGTGATTGTCCCCCGTACCCACTCGGGCAGTATGCCTCTCACAGCCACTGGGAGTAACTGTGTCATTAACACAAGACAGTCATAGGATTTCACGTGTACGATTTTATTCTCTTTCGTGTTTATGAGTCTCTTTACATTCGAGGAGTATCCGGAAGGACCTTCACACTGTTAAGAACTCTATCATGCTTTTTCTCTTCTTTGCTTAGAGTATAGCTCGCGAGGATGTAGGTGATGTTGTCCTTTCCTCTTTATTCCGGATATAGGTTCCTCGGTTCCAAGAGTTTAAGGTCCTTCCGAGCTTGCGGTGTATCTTCGATTTTCCGTACATATCTATGTAGCCTAGTAGGTTCAGCGAGACATTCTTCGTGATGTGCATGAAGTCAAGTGAGTGATGAACCTCTATGACTTCCCAATAAGGCAAGTCCCAAAATATTGACTTCTTCTTTCACATGGGTGCTTGACCATCCTCATTACGCACATGTTTGCTTCGGGACCCTTTTCAAATACTACTTTCAAATCCTTTACCATAGCAAATACACGTGGCCCACTACGATCTTTGAGACCTTGCACGAAAGTCACGGTTGCTGTTAAATTTCGCCTTTCTTCCGAGCGGGTGACTCATAAGAAGAAACTCACGGTGACCCATGTACACAACCTCCGAGAGTTTTTCGGTACATGCCGTCCATTTCATCTAAGCCTTTGGATCGAGCCTCTATATCCTTTGATAGTTAGGTCGGACAGTTCTGAGAAGCGAGCGAGTCATTGATTGTTACAAATAACAATGCACGTAGGGTGAAATACTCCCTTTTGTACTCATCCTATACCCTTGCACCATCGTCCCACAACGTCACAAGATCTTCAACCAATGGTTTCAGGTAGATATCGATGTCATTTCTAGGTTGCTTGGGGCCTTGGATCAACAACGACATCATGATGTACTTTCGCTTCATGCACAGTCATGGAGGAATGTTATAGATACATAGTGTAATAGGCGGTGCTATGGTGCTGCTCAATTCTCGAAAGGATTCATCCCATCGATACTCAACCCAAACCTTATGTTTCTCACCTCATCTGCGAAGTCCAGATGCGTCCGTTCGACTTTCCTCCTTGTGAGCCATCTGCGGGGTGTCTAAGCATCCGTCGTCCTAACGCTCTTCTTTGTGCCAACGCATCATCGGGCATCGCTTTGTTAGCAAACATATGTTTCAATTGGGGATAAATCACGCTTCACCTTATGATAATTCTTTGCACCTCGGACAAACATCCAAATCGGCATACTCATTACGATACATGATACAATCATTAGGACATGCGTGTATCTTCGTACTTCCAATCCCAAAGATGATTAGGCGACTTGCTTGGCTTCATATGTAGATTCGGCGAGTGTTATCTTCGAAGCAACTTCTTTACAGTGATAACAACTCATCGAATCCTTTATCGACACCATTTGTAGCCTTCCATTGCATGAGTTCGGTGTGGTCGCGACTTTTTTGGCCTGCACATAGTTTGGGTACAAAGGGGTTCTGTGGTCCTCTAACATGCTTGTTGGAACTTCTCGGCTGTCTTTCATCATGTGTAGTCTCCTCTCCATCCGCAGCATCTGGTCTAGCTCATCATCACCAAAGTCACCAAGTGTTTCTTCCACGAACGATGTGCATGCCGTCGAGGATACTATTGAATCCATCTTCCTCTTCCTCGCCTTCTTCATCGTCTTCCTGGCTAATCGCCTCTACTTCGCCATGGTTGGTCCAACAGGCATAGTTTGGCATGAAACCTCTCATGATCAAGTGGTTCATGACTTGCCATCGCTGGGAGTGCTCCTTCTCGTTCTTGCAATCTACACACGGACAACATATGAAACTGCCTGGAGGCAAGAATGCAACAGCCGCATCGAGAAAAGCCTGCACGCCATCGAGGAACTCTCTCGGCGATGGTCGCATTGTACATCCATTGCCGATTCATCTACACCAAGTTATAATTTCATTAAAATTATAACAAATTTAGACATAAAAATTATAACCTAACTTATAGTTACATTTAAAAATCTAAAGCTTACGACCACTTAAATCCAACAAAAAAGCTCCACCTACACCGCTCGGTTATCCAATTAAAGACCTACCTTTCTAATTATTTTTATCCCTTCCTACCTTTGTAATTATTTTTATCCTTCTACATGTTTTTCTATTTTATTTCATACACCAATAATTACTTCCTTGCAATATTGTACCTAGATCTCCCCAACTTATTGTGATATTTAAGATTCTAAAGCTAACAACCACCTAGATCTAAAGCTTCCAATCACCTTTACCTTGTAATGTCATATTTTGAACTAGATCTCCACCCTACATCTTCATACAACAACAAAAACAAGCATAGAAAACAAATTTTTGATCATGATGATCTTGCTTAAAAGTTTAAGATTTCTCCGCATCCATTGAAAAAAATAGCAATATCTAGGTGAGAAGGATGTTCACATGATGTTACTAACCTTGAAACACTTAATTTGGAGCTAATCACCCCCAATTAAAAATTTGGACACACCTCCTCAAAACGGTATTGGGTCGGCCCTTCTCGCTCGATCGTACCTCTATTTGGCTCGTGGAGGAAGAAGGGTTTAAATGTGAGATTGATAAAGATGTGAGCCACAGGATACGAGTAGGGTGAGTAATATGGCACCAAGCATCTCGTGTTCTATGTAATTGAAAAGCCCCTCAAAAATTAAAGGGTAAATTATATTGGACAATTATCAAACCTGTGATAATGTATAGAGCAAAATGTTGAGCAATAAAAAGACAACATATACAGAAGATGATCATAGTAGAGATGCGGAGTTTGACCGAGCCTGATGTGAGAAAAAACAGTTAAAAGTTACTTGAGGGATCGGAATGTATCTAAAGAGTTGGTGTTGGACATAAGTTCATGTAAGTTAGCAATACATGTACCAAAATCATGATCTAAGAGGTCTTGATTTTGATTGGGTTATATTTCTAACCTATCCCAATTTGTTGGGACAAAAAACTTGGTTTTGTTGTTATATAGAACGTGCCCACCTGGTACTTAATTTTTTTTTGGTTTGTATGGTTTGTTGGTTTTCACTGTATATCCGTTCAAAATTAATAGGATATTCACCAAAAAGAAAAGTTCACATTTTGTTGCTCCATCTCTGTAGATGGCTCTCTTTTGAATTTTAGCTCTGCCACAGCATATACAGGCAGTGAGGATTGCTTGGGCACAGGAACCTAAAATTATCACTTTTCTAGTCACACACACATACACACACATATATATATAGGAAACCTTTTCCATACTCTCGGGAGTACATACTCCCACCTCTAATATATCACTTTAATAAACGCTTTATACTTCTTTATCACTTTCGGTATACTCCAATACAACACGATTAAAAAAATTTCATCAGACCCTTACTTTTTTTGCTACATACCCTTTTCTATATGTATAAGCAATATGTAAACAAATTATACTATAAAGGATGGATTTTAATGAAATTTTTCATGAAACTCACTTTGGAGTATCTTATAATCAGTATTAGAGTATGCTCAAAAGGATAAAGAGGTATAACAATATCATTTAAACAGTATATTAGAGGTGGGAGTACATACACCCAGGAGTATGAAATCATTTTCCTATATATCTATATATAAATTGCTAATGTGCTTTAAGACGGATCCTTCGGATCCTATCATTTTCGAGTTCTTCTGCAAATTCTAATTGACCTGATTTTAGAAAATGCAAAACAAATAGTAAAAAAATTCAAAAAAATACAAATTTTTGTCTATAGCTACATTTCAACAAGATGAAGAAAATGAATGATTCGGATCGAATATTTTTGTCACGGATTTCGCAAAAGCTCTCGAGAGCACGGAAGGATCTGTGCTCTCGAGAGCACATTAGCAATTCTCTCTCTCTCTATATATATATGCAATTTGATCCCATTATGAGCACAATTGTAAAAATAATCCTATCTCCTACCGCGGAAATACCGAAAGGTAACATATGTCACTTTCCGTGTTCTCTCACCGCGGAAGTACCTAGGAGCTTGGTAGCTTCGGTGGCATGCCGAGCTCTAGGAGCTCAGTAGATGTTTTCGTGGTGCATGAGCGTGTCACCTTTTAGCACTTCTGTGGTAAAAAAGATCTATTTTTAATTACGCTAAAAAATTACATACAGGGTTAAAAAGATGGTGACTCCAGTAGCCTAAAAAAAAGATGAGTAGTTTCAGTAACATTGCAGCTTCAATATTGAAAAGCAGTGTTATTATTTAGGGTGCAGTAGCATACAAGAAAAGTATGCCCACTACTACAGATCAGACCTTCCATACCGGCCCATCAATTCCGGTTGGATTTGAACCAGTACTGATGAGGGCTTCGCATATCCTAGTCTATTCAATACGCGTGGGTGGGTGGGTTGGTAGTGTCCTGTGGTGGCATGCAGGAGGTTCCAGGTTCGAGTCTTGAGTTCGTCAAAATTTTTACATCGCGAGAGGGCTGGACTAAAGGTCACAGACCTTTAGTCCCGGATAGGCTGTCCCGGTTTGGCAACCGGGACTAAAGCCAGTTACCAACCGGAACTAAAGATCATTTGTGTAGTAGTGGCCCTTTCCCCTACACATATGCCACGTGTTGTCCGCATTGCAAGTTTTCAACTGCATGGAAAAAGATTGCAAGATATGGGCATGATAGTTAATTACTTGGGCCCTAAATTACACCAAGCTCCGTACGTAGCTAGCTTGCTAGCTCTTCTTCTTCTTCCGTGAAGCACTAGCAGTACGAAGAACGTCGACGAAAGCATCGGTGTGAGCAAGAGTGGCGTGTCACATCAACAGCTAATACACACACATAATGACGTTTAACAATCATGTGCACCCAGCACGGGATTTAGATTAGTTCATCTGTACATGTCGACTAGACTAGACCAGACCTACCGATCGAGTCGAGTTGCCCGACAATGAGATATGCACAGATAAAAAAGACGCCTAAGTCTCGAATTAAAATTACTTAGAGCAAAGTAGTTAAACAATTAGAATTAAAATAAGATTATTTCGAAAAAAAAATCACGAAGCTCGGTTCAATGATGACTCGTTAGTTTGAATTTAAAATAATCACCTAAATAATAAATAAAATAATTTTATAGCGAACTACGTCAACTTTTGAAGAACTCCATGTTAGCTCGCTGTCCAGCTCCAAATACTTAGTGGGACGTGCAGCGCAGCATTGTAGAAAGAAACACGCACGAACACGAGCGGATGCACGCGTCCACCGGTCCACGTCGGTCCCGGCCGGCCGGTTTCTTTTGCAGCGTGCATGAACAAATTATGTGACAGGTTACATGCATGAACAAACCGCCTACTTAGCTAGGGATTCAGGTATCTCCACCACATTGTGGCAGACCGAGAGTTTGCTCGGTTAGTGTGTACGCCAGGTCAGCATGTTCGACACGTGTGCTAGTTGAGAGCCGAGTTTAGCTCGGTTGTTGTCTTTTTCGTAAGTGAATGTCAGAGCTTTTGGACAAACTTTTTAAAAAAACTGTACCTGGCACGGCGCATCGACCGTGACCCATCCGTTCGCCGGCACCGTGAGTAGGGATGTCAACGGGTCGGGTCGGGTGAGGGTTTTACAAAACCTGATCCGACCTAAAACCCAAATTCAAAAACCCGATCCGAACCCGAGTGTCCTATCGGGTAAAAAACTATACCTCAACCCGAACCCGGCGGGTACCCGAAATCCGACGGGTTTGTGTAGTATGGGTGGCAATAGGTTAGGTCGGGTGTGGGTTTTGCAAAACCCGACTCGACAAGAAACCCGAACCCAAAAACCCGAGCCAAATCCGGCGGGTACCCGAACCGACCTCAAACCCGGCGGGTACCCCCACGGGTGAAAATTAGAACCCGAACCCGACCTAAAGAACCCACTGGTAAAAATTAAAACCCGAACCCGATCCGATCAGCTACAAAACTCGCAGGTACCCAAACCAGCGGATCCAATTACCATCCCTAGCCGTGAGCGCCGGGGATCGAAGGTGATGAATCCTTCTTAATGCAGACGCGCAAAAGGCTCGGTGAGAAGACGAGTTTACAAGTGAAGTGTAGGTTTGTTCCGTGTCTCGGTGGGGATTTCGCACATGATGTGAATGGAGATAATTTTAGTTTACTGATTTGTCATGTGGTTTTTCGACCATCTTGAGCGCTTTTTTCCTTTCTACTATTCCATCGGAGTAAGATATCGATGTTCTTTTGAAATTGACATAATTTGATATAAAATCATCTTATTTATCATTTAAGTGATTATTTCAAATTTGACCTAACGAACCACTATCAATCCAAGCGTCGTTAACATTTTTCATTTGAAATTATTTTTTTAATTTTAAACTCATTAACTACTATAGTCAAAACAGTTTTTGTTAGAGTCTTAACGAGCTTTCTTTTCCAACCTTATGCATCTGGTGACAGTACTAAGTTACTAACTTGCATCTTACGTGAGATCTGGACTTGTTTCTTGTGGAATGTTACTGGTGCTCAGAGAGGACACGTACGCACGGTAATAGAATGAACAGTGATCATGTGGAGTATATATAAGCAGTTCACATCTTTGCCACATCTTACATATGAGCATCCAAAGGTGTGGTTTCTTTCGTCTTTGTATCTCTCAACCAATCATGCATGAAAGTGCGCCGTACTAATTGATTTCTTTCATCCAAATTTATAAGGTTTACTTTTAAAATAATTTCATCTATAAATATAAAACGATTTCACATGTTAATGCAAAATTAATATGATGTTCTCTCTATACCCCTAATAAATATTCATATTTACTTCATATTCTTTACGATATGTATTAAATATAGTGTTTAGTGATAATAATTAGAAGTAATCTAGTCATTTTTAATATTTTCTTAGTCTATATACCAAGATGAAATACGTCTTATAAACTTAGATAGAGAAGGAAGTATATACTAAAAGTAAACACATAGTAAAATAATGAAAGTAGACAAATAGAGACGTCAGATCGGCCTTGAATGTTCCATATCTAAGTGAAAACGTAGAGGAGGTGGGATTTCACTTAAATCTGAACCATTTAAATTTGATCCAACGCCTCTATTTGCCTATTTTTTTATCGTAAATTTACTTTCAACGTATACTTCCAAAAGGACGGAGGGAGTAGTATGTTTAGTACTAGCTAGTACTTCAGTGCAACAATTCCCACGAACAACACTTGGACTAAATCAATGACAACAATTAGAATCTCAATCGATTAAACAACGCACTCGACAAGACTTAGTTACGGAGGAACACGTGTCGTGAAATCAGGCTAGCTAGGTAGCATGGTCGTCTTGTAGTAATATACTAGCAGCGCAACAGCCCCGTTATGTTGCTACGAGCAGAAGGAATCATCTGACACAGGCAAAGATTCTATTAGAGAAAAAAAATCTTTTTCAAAAACAACTCCAAACAAAAAGAAACCAAATTATCATAATTTTAAAAAATCGCCAAAGATTGATCATGATTTTTTTATGGCAGCTCAGGCGTGCTCTTAAGATCCTTCCCATAAATTTTAAAGAATCTACAAACCTGTCAGCTTAACTAAACCAATGAAGCTACTTTAAGTGCATTGGCAACACCTCAGAGTTTTTAAAAATTGTAAAAGTTATCATGATATGAAATTTTGACAGCAGCGTTGGCATGCTCGTAAGACCCTCCTCAAAAATCTTGAAGATACTGCAAACTCAGTAGCTCAATTAAACTAGTGAAGTTGCTTTAAATATAGTAGTAGCATTGTCTGATTTTTTTAAAATCACACGAGCTTGGTCACAAGCCGGATTTTTTTATAGTAGATTAGCTATACTCCAAGGACCCTTTCAAAAGATTCAAAAATTTATGACCTGGTTTGATAACCCAATCAAATCGGCGAAGTGCATAGAAACGGCGCAAAAATGAGCTATTTAGCTTGGTACTGTAGTTTATACAGAGAAAATCGCACACACGACGGGTGGGCGACAGACGCACCATACTTATCCAACAATAGTAGAGAGTTTTGTATGATACGCATGAGATCTTCAGTGTGCATGCATAAGTTTCACGTTGACGATGATAGGCCATTATTCGAGTTCTTCTCTGCATTCTCAGTCAATTGAGTGGCAAATCTTTAATTTTCCAAACAAAGGCATTTGGGTCTTTAAGCAATACTATCAGAGAAAGCACCATCTATCATTGATGCGCATTTCTTTCTTTGCAATTTTGAAACAACTCTATAGCAGATTCCATATGCTTTACTCTAAGCAACTCATAAAGTCAGAATTAAACTTCTAGAGAATTTTTCTGAATTATTGGCAACAACAAACATGTGTGGTAGGTATATATCTTGGGACTTTTGTAGCAACCATTTGGCCTTCATGCTTAAGAAGTATTAATTTATATTTGCAAGCACGTTTTACATACGTACATACATTGTATATGATCGAAATATTTTATTTCAATACAAGAAAAGAATGGAACCTTGATGTACTTCATCACTTGATTTGTAGTGCAACTTGGCTTGACCTTTATTCATGAATACTAAGGGATATTTTTGGGGAATGTCCACTACTACAGAACCGGCTACCAGAAGCGGCTCGTAACCCCTTTTAGAAGCGGTTTTATAACCGCTTCTAAGCAACCGCGTGTGATACCCGTCGGGTATCATAAGCGGTTGCTCGAACCGCTTGTGCTGTGGCACCAGAAACGGTTGGGAAGGTGTTCAGGAGGGCCAGTGGAGCCGGGTTGGGAATGTGTTCAGGAAGGCCAGTGGAGCCGCCACGTGGGGGACTCCACAAGCGTTCGTGTTACAAACCGCCAGGAAAAGGATATTGAAGCGGTTAGTCTTACCAACCGCTAGGAGAGCAAGATTCGCAAGTGTTGGAATCACCAACCGCTAGGAGAGAGTTTTCGATTATATGTATTATAGAATATGTTCTTACAAATGTTTTTGTATATCGTTTTTGACCATGAAATTAAATATGAGTGGAGGAGTTTTTATGCAATTAAATATATATTACATATGCATACTCATACACATGTTCACATGCTAGCTCAAGACAAAA
Organism: Guadua angustifolia; assembly: GCA_036346375.1. Classification (NCBI taxonomy): domain Eukaryota; kingdom Viridiplantae; phylum Streptophyta; class Magnoliopsida; order Poales; family Poaceae; genus Guadua; species Guadua angustifolia. The sequence continues at coordinate 45,457,720 of CM070521.1, forward strand.
AACTAACTTAATAGTGTAAAAATAGACAAGTACATACACGCAACCGACGCTATAAGTTTGAATGATGAAAAAATGATTATCGAACTCATTTCTTGCATGCGCCACTCTTTATGTCCTTGGTCGACGTGGATGTCGTCATCGGCTCAGCGGTGTCCAACGAAGAAACCTTACGTGGAACTCGCCATTTGGAGATACAACCTCGTTGACAAGGAAGCCGATGAGTTGTTCTTGGAGGCGCGCACCGGTGAGGCGGAGCACGTTAACGTGCTCATCGATGTTAATGACAATTAATTAAGCGGAAGTATATAAATATCCGATCACATGCAATTAATTAAAATGTAAGTTGAAGCTAACAAATTGACATGCGATATCTTAACCTCGGCATAATGTTCCAGCTCATCGCCATGGATAAAACTTTGAATATAGTGGAACACGTAGTAGCCGCATAAGTTGTTTCCAGCCGTCTGGCGTTTAACCTTCACGGGGAGAAATTTCAGAATATGAGATGAAGAACTGTTATGGCGCATGTATATTAATAATAGTTTTTGTAGTACGTACGTACCTGAGTGCTTACTATGACTTCGAATTCTTTCTGGAATTCTCCTTTTTGCTTCTTCTTGAACTTTGCAAATGTCCTGTTAAGGACGTCAATGAACCATTGGTATTTTTGGACTGGATTCCTTCTTGAGTCATGAACTGTAATCCTGCTATTGTCAAGCTCGATGACTAGAAGGATCCAGTGAAACCTATTCGTATATTGCAACATATGCGTAAGTAGCCACTCGTACTATCAATGGCTTAAGAAATACAAGAACAAGAGGTTTGTGAGAACACGTACTTGAAGTTGAAGGGCGTATATGTACGGTTTGTAGTGTTGTTTCAACAATGCATGCAAAAGGTATCCCTCAAGTAGCGGTTTTTGCTTGTCGATGACCAGATTTTCTCGTTGACAATCTCGGGTCGATGAAGCCAACGCTCGCTTTGCCCGCCTTGTACATCGTTGTATCTCCATTCTACATAAGAAGGATAACTAAGTTAATTAGATTTTCAATTTTGTGGTGCGGAGGAAGTAAACGGTAAACTTAGTAGATCGACACTTACAGACACCAAGCAGGACATGAAAGACACGTTGACCTCGTCTCCTTGGTATACATGGTACAAGTCATCGAATTCCACCATAGTTCGTGTTGTTCCTCATGAAGAAATACTCATCTTGGAAACGGAGGAGGAACATTTGCTCTCCTTTAGATGCCCTTTCCATGTACCATTCATGCATTTGACGATCTTGGTTGGGAGATCTTTTATATCCTTTGGATCAATTAGCGGTTTGCCCAACTCATACTTCTATTTGGTTGGTGCCATTGGAAGATCCTGGTCTAATGATTTGAGTCCCGCCTCCTTCATGAATGCCATTTTCTCAATTCCTCAAAGACTCGCGATCTTCCACTTTCTTCTTCTTTCCGCTTGAAGGAGCCCATGTATTTTGTAATCGTAGCCTTTCTTATTGTCCTTTTGTAGTCGCCATCACAGCGCGGCGGCGCTGTTCGCATGACCGAAAGTGCTTCACGCTTTTTTTATCTATTTTAAGCTTGGGCTCCGGCTTTTTGGCGTAAGTCGCCAGCCACTTCCGTCTTTACGGATGCGCTTAGCTCCTCCGCAATGATCATATGGCCTCTTTGGCGGTTGCTTTGACATTCTCTCGTCACGGATGCCGATTTCGTGGGAGGAGGTGCTAGTGAGGATCCTCCTTCGACATCGAGCTTCTTCCTGGGAGATCTTGAGGCGCAGGATTGGAGATGTTGGGTGCTTACTTTCAAAGGTGGCGGTGGCATGAGTCGGGCATCTTTGTGGAGCGGAGGTGAAGGAGGCGTGGCTCGACCACCGGGAAGCATTGCGCAAAGCGACGCCGAGGAGTCGTGGGTTGTCGATGTGGAGGAGGCATGCTTGCTCCTCGAGCCGCTCAAATTGCGTGGCCTCTTGCTTTGGAGATATAACCTCCACACCATCTCGAAATATGATGTACTTTTTGCGCCATAGGATGAATGTGCCATGGAGGGCCTATCCAAGGTTGGTCACCTCGTCGCCCCCAGAATATCGAGAATGAGATCTTCAAGCCCCCACCACCTCTTCCACCGTGACCTTTGAGTATCCGGAGGGTATCCGTTGCGTGGAATGTCCGCCCGCCTCCACCGGATAAGCCATGCCGTAAGCCACCTTGAAGGTGAGGTTACGATATCAATGTGTAGCTTGCACTGGCGGCGAACCTTGATGCTGCCCACGGATGACGGGCGGGTGGTCGCTCACACAGGCCACGGCGGATTCGCGAATCGCTCTTTGGCGCGGTCGGATCGACACGGATTCCGGCGCCGCTGAACATTGGTCGAACATAGTGCTCCCCGGTGGCTCATTGCTTCGACACTTTTTGCGTGACCAGACATCGATGGAAGCCTTCGAGCTCTAAGCTCTTCCTCCAATCGCTCACTCTACCTCGATCTCTCCTCTTGCCTCTGTCCCGACTCGTAAGTGCATCGTTTTGGCAAAGCCGTGCCTCCATGACACCTTCCCGAAACCTCGTGTCCGTCCCGGGTGCTCAGGGTTTTGAAGGGCATATGTTAGCTCGTTATTCTCCCTGTCCGTCACCAAGGATCTTGACCGAGTCTGCTCGATGGCTTCTGCAATCCTTTTGCCAACTTCTTGGACTGTCGGTGCCATCACCAAGCTACCGTCATCAGCAAGTCCGCCCCTGTGAGCCAATAACCAATTGCGCATGCGGGGCTCCCAATTCTCGCCGTATAATATCGTCGCCAAGTTCATCTTCCCGCTTGTCCCATTTCTTTGCAGACCTTTGATGTAACCACCGTCCCGAGATGGTGGTGGTATTTCTTCTTCTGCATTCACCTTGTTTTTCTCTCGCGGCCGTCCCGCATCCGACAGCCTTGTACTCCTCGAAGCATCCCAATGATCGGCCGGCTTAGGAAATTTATTGAACTCGCCTTTCTCATTTGTCGATGTATTTATGGGTGAGGACGACTTCCATCGCCGAAAGGAAGTTGCCATCTTCTTCAAAGCCCATCCCTTAGCCTTCTGTTCGCACTCTTCCGAAAAGTGAAAATTTCCTTTATATCATTCCAGAGCAGCCTTGGTAGCCGCAGGACTTCACCTATTTCGGATGTCGATTGGGACGTGATCCCTCACGTGGTAGCCGCAAGCGTTGTTGAAAGGCCCAATTGCTGATTCCGGGGCTAGCAGACTCCCGTCGTTGCCGACTTCGGTTATCACGTACTTTGTCGAAGGCTTCTTGTTAGGTCCTCGGTTCATTCCGGACTGGGTGGCCGATGAGGTCCCGGGCTGGATACACAAACACATATAATATGAATGATTTTAGAATAATTAACATGTTTACGGGTGAAACCTATTCGTAATGGGTGAGAGTATACCTCGGTACTAGTGTTAACGGCCTCATCGACAGCGTCAGCAGCACCATCGTGATTTTCCGCATCAGTGTTAACGGCCTCATTGGCTAAGATGCTACCCAGCGCAATGGTCTCGAATATCAGATTTTCCGCCTCATCGAAAGCCGGGTCACCACGTCTTGGTGTCGCCATCTAGAGTAGAGCACATCTCGAGTAGGGATGGCAGTTTTACCCATGGGTTTGGGTACCCGTGGGTACCCGACCCGATAAGAGTGGGTATGGGTAGCACTTTAGACCCATGGATTTACGGGTTTGGGTACCCGATAAGCCCATAGGATGGGTGTGGGTGTCAATTTGTACCCATGGATACCCAATGGGTATCCTATGACATGTGGGCCCACTTTTTTAGAGGCATATTAGAAAAACAAACTCACGGACTACTTGGCTGAGTCGGCTCCTCCCTGATTCCCCTCGCCCCCATCACCTCCCTCCCCTTGCCCCATCGCCTGATTGCTCGGCCTCCCTCCCCTCGTCTTTGCCTCCCCCCTCGGCGGACGCCTGCTCCTCCCCTCGCCGCTGACTCCTCCCATCGGTTCCCTACGGTTCGGCGCGGAAAGGAGATGTGAAGAGATAGAAGGAGAGGGGGAGGAGCATGCGACTGCCGTAGTGCCCCCCACCTCTCTGCCTTCGCCCTTCGGTGCTCGCGCACAGATCTGTGCCCGTGGGTACCCATTGGGTATTGGGTACCCATTGGGTTTGGGTATGGGTACAGATCTGTACCCGCAAAGCTTAATGGGTTTGGGTAGACGGGACTTTGTTCGGGTTTGGGTTTGGGTTTAAGGCAGTGGTACCCGGAGGTACCCACCCGATTGCCATCCCTAATCTCAAGGCTTAGATTATATATGAAGACAAGGTTGTTGAGAACAATTCGAGTTTGAAAGCATAGTTTAAGATCGACAGAATGTGTTTGTGCTCGATGAGATCACATTTCACATAGACTTACACATTTCACATGATACATATACAATTGACAATTCACATATACTTGTACATTTCACATATACTTACACATTTCACATGGTACATATACAATTGACAATTCACATATACTTGTACATTTCACATAGACTTACACATTTCACATAGTACATATACAATTGACAATTCACATATACTTACACATTTCACATGATACATATATAATTGACATGAAATTTTATTCCACACTAATATGATTTTTTAAAATAGTTTTATCTCCACATGCTTTTTCCGCACCTAATGTCGCTGGCGGCTCGCCACGTCGCCGGGCAACAAGCCAATGCTATGCTGTCGATCGCTATGCAGCCCATCGGCGATATTAGGTGCCGACCGCTAGAGAAGGTTCTCGTCTCGAGGACCAGCACTGCAAGTTCCAAAAACATGGCTGCCAGAAAGCATACGATACACTCAGGAGAAGGCCACGAGGTGACGGCTTGGTTGACAAGGAACCGATTGCTCGCTTCCTTTTGTGTAATAGACTATTAACATTCTAGTCGTGATTTATAACCTTATTTCATTTTTTGAAAATCATATTAGTGTGGAATAAGAATGATTCATTATTTTTTATTCAAAGAAATTTTACCGAGTCCTTATCTTCATCCGACCAAATTTCAACTGAATAAAGGATAGATTGTGATTACGTCCCAGGGCATACATGTTTTCACAGATTCTACTTCACATCTCACTGAAAATGACTATTTTTTCTACTGAAATAAACTGAATCAAAGACAGTAAGTATGTGCAGTAGTAATCATATTCCAGTTACAGAAAGTTGTCACTCATTCATATTTGCTTATCTCATGTATTTACCTCTTTCCACATCTAAGTTGAAGTACTAATAATCTGATTTTTAATCTCCATATCTCAATAGCAGCATATATACTCCAAGAACATCCCAGAAGCACAGTTATGCTATGTCCAACAAACAATATGCAGAAGTCACACCATATGTAATCTTTTACGGTTCATACACAAAGATAGCGACCACAAGACACCATGTTATACCCCGTGGCCTCCGGCTAATAACCGCCTGTGCTATAAACTCCGCTTTTTCATTTCATATTCAGTTCGCCCTTTCACACGAATCGCCCTGTGCTATTTATACCCTGCATAACCCTTTTCTCCTCTCCAAGACACACAAAAACAAAGAAGTCATTAACCCAAACAACTCAGCATTACAATACCGACAAAACATGACCTCAACAGTATTTCGCGAATTTAACATTACTCAAGATGACTTCCCGCCAATACTAACGCTACTCCTGACCATCCATGACACACCAACAAACAAACACTCCTTCATAGCAGAACACATTCATAGCCATCCACTAATCACAGCACTTCATAGCCATCCACAAATCACAACACAGCATAAACACTCCTTGTGGGCATTTCACCGAACACCTTATGGGCATAAAAACAGAGAGAGCAGGAGGGGGCGTTTCGTCTCGTACCTAGGATCTCCGGTCCTCCGGGGTGGAATGGCGGGGCGGCGTCGAGCGGTGGCAGAGGAGGTCCTCGCGAGGTGGCGCTTGCGCTGGGTCTCGGACGGAGGCGGCAGCACCGAGAAAATTTGGGGTGTGAGGAAGGGGACTTAGAAATTTTGGGGTGTGAGGAAGAGCGGCAAGATCAACTTTATATAGGGCACCATTTTCTACAAGCGGTTGGTAATAACAACCGCTAGAAGTGATCTACAAGCGTTGGTATTATCAACCGCTAGAAGAGGACTTCTACAAGCGTTAATATTACTAACCGCTTGTAGAACGATGGATGGGCGGTGTGGAAAGGTTTATGAAGCGGTCGGTATTATTTAACCGCTTGTAGAGCATTCTTCTACAAGCGGTTCGTAATAACAACCGCCAGGCTGTTACTTCTACGAGCGATTCGCAATACCAACCGCTTGTAAAAGTGTCGACCGCATAATATTAAAAACAATACGGTGCCCAGATAGTTCGATAAGATCTCTTCCTCCCTAGCTAGCGCGTGGCGCTTGAGTGTACGGGCTCGTCCACCCCGGTTCGAACCCGCCGCGCCCCTTGCCATTTTTTTTTTATCAGAGCTTTTACAAGCGGTTCATAATACCAACCGCTAGATGGTTTTCTACAAGCTGTTCTTACTACTAACCGCTTGTAGAAGTGGGTAGAGCTTTAAATTTCTAAGTCCCCGCATGCACTCTCCCACACCTTCAAATTTTATAAGTCCCGAAGCGCCTCCTCTCGTCAGACGCTCCCTCCCTCTCTGCTTTCATGCCCACAAGGTGTTCGTGAAATGCCCACAAGGAGTTTTGTTGATATATTCATGTTGGAGTAAAGAAAAATATTGTTGATGGTAATTTGTTTCACTCTTTGAAGCAATTAATTCATGTCGACGGCTTCATCAAATGGCGAGACGAAGAGACAACTAGAGGCATTGCGGATGAAGCTATCGTGTCCTCGGCGCGGAGATCCCAGAATGTGTTCACCTCCCATACATCCAAGAATCCATCCCGAGTGTTCATGAAGTGTTGAATATGTCGGTAAGTTTTTGAAGTTATTCATTTGTTCATATTTCTTGACTTTCACTTTCCGCTCCATTCTTTCGCTTGAAGGGCACAAGATGTCCAGATGGCAAGTAATGATAAAGCCACCATAGTCTTGAAAATCTTGCAATGCAAATTGCTGCATTATAAGAAGATTTGCTGCCAAGGAGAGTTCACAGATCCGACATGACTAGTGTCTATAAGAGGAGAGATGCACATCCGCCGCTTCGATGACAACAAGAGTATTAAAAGCTAGAAGAAAGGATGGAAAGAGTAGAGGATATGCTAAAGAAATTAGTTAATATAGCTATCATTGTAATGTTGCTCCTTTTAGTTAATATAGCTATCATTGTAATGTTGTAAATTTCACATCGCTTTTGGGGTTTTTGTATGGGAATTTATGAGCTAACTATGCTAAGCTGAATTTCTCTTTGTATGGTAAAATTTATGCAATCCTTTCATAGAGTGGATATAAATTTTCAGCTTTGTTCTCATTTTAAAATTTGTACAAATGGTTTTCGTGCTTTGTTTTCATTTTAAAATTTGTAGAAATAATTATGTACAAGCAATGCTAAACATCAACATATCAACATGATCATATGGAATAATTTGTATACAAGTAGTACATCTTAAGTCTTCGCTTTACAATTGTTCCTTCGTTATGATCGTGGACGTATGTAAGGAGCATCGACATCATCGCCACGCAGACGCTTATGTCGACATCAACCGTAAAAGGAGGAGATCGTCGAATCGACCATACTCTTCCTCGTCGGTGACGCTTCTCAACTCCTACAATCCTTCGCTTGCCTTGGAGAACCACATGTCGCTTTGGCATTACCTTTTGCTTGTCCTTCGCTTTTGGGTTTGCTTGACATGTCCATTACATAGAAGACCCGGATCACATCGTCGCGAGAACAAACGGTTCGCGCCTATAGCCGACTTCTGTGAGATCCACGGTTGTCATGCCGTATTTGTCGACCTTCACACCATTTGGAGTCAGCTTGACCCATTGGCACTTAAATAGAGGGACCTTCAGAGGTCCATAGTCGAGCTCCCATATTTCTTCTATGAAACCATAATATGTGTCCAACTTGCCGCTGTTGTCTTCGGCGTCTATACGGACACCGCTGTTCTGGTTGGTGCTCCTGTTATCCTGGGATCTGGTGTAGAATGTGTAACCATTGATCTCATACCCCTTGAATGTCACGATTTCTTGTGATGGTCCCCGAGCCAAGCGTTGCAATAGTTCATCATTTGACCCTTCCTCAAGGATATGCTTCAGAGCAACCGCCAAAAAATCCATGTGCTTCGTGGTTATCCAACTCTCTGTCTTCCCCGTGAACTCATGGCGAGGACACTCTTGTGTGAAGGACATAGGGGCGACTATAGTTGATTGCTTCGTAACGTTGAAATGTGCTTGCTTGAATGCAACAAGATCATTGCATGCAACCGATTGCCTTCCTATTGTCCTTTGCCCCGTAGCCTCCCTCGTGTCGTGATATGGGGACGCCGATAGGATTTAGATCATTCATGTAATCAACACAAAACTCTATCACCTCCTCCACACGTAGCCCTCGGCAATGCAGCCTTCCGGACGCGAACGGTTACGGACGCATTTCTTGAGGACACTCATGTACCTCTCGAAGGGAACATGTTGTGCAGATACACTTTGGTCCGAGGATACCTATCTCCTTGACAAGGTGAACGGTGAGATGAACCATGATATCAAAGAATGCAGGAGGAAAGATCATCTCGAGGCTAACCAAACTTTGTACCACATCGCCTCCAACTTAGGCGCTTTAGCTGGTTCGACAACCTTCGCGAAATGGCGCTCAGAAGGAACATAGCTTTGTGATTGTCCCCGCACCCACTCGGCAAGATACCTCCGATACCACGGAGCAATCAGGTCATCAACACAAGGCGCTATGGGATTTTAGGCCTTGGAGTTTGTTCTCTTCGTGTTTACGAGTCTCTTTACATTTGAGGAGTATCCGAAGGGACCTTCACACTGCTCAAACACTCAATCATGCTTTTTTCTCTTCTTTGCTTGGAGTGTAGCTCGCAGGATGTAGAAAAAGTTGTTTTGTCCCTTCTTTGTTTTTTGATGTAGGTCACTCCTCACCTCCATGTCTTCAAGGTCCTTCCGAGCTTGCAAGTATCTTTAGATTTGCCATACATATCTATGTAGCCTAAAGGTGTTCAAGTAAACATTCTTCGTGATGTGCATAAAATCAAGCGAGTGACTTAACCTCCAAAACTTCCCAATGGCGCAGTCCCAAAATATTGATTTCTTCTTCCATGTGGGTGCATGACCATCCTCGTCGCAATGTATGCTTCCAAGACCCTTCCCAAATACTACTTTCAGATCCTTTACCATAGCAAACACAAGTCGCCCATTACGATGCCGAGGCTTAACACTAATTTCGCCTCTGCTAAATTTATCGCTTTTCCACCTCAAAGCATGACTGCCAGAAGAAACTGCGGTGGCCCATGTACACACACTTCCGAGAGTTTTTGGTACATGCAATCCGTTTCATCTATGCACTGGTGCAGCTTTAAACCCTTTGACAGTTTGGTAGGACAGTTACCGAGAGCAAGCCAATCGTTGATTGTTACAAACAACAATGCACGCAGTTGAAATACTCTCTTTGTACTCATCCCAAACCCGTACACCATCCTCCCACAACTTCACAAGGTCTTCAACCAATGGCTTCAGTACACATCGATGTCGCTTCTGTGTTGCTTTGGGCCTTCGATCAACAATGGCATCATGATGTACTTCCGCTTCATGCACGCCTATGGAGGAATGTTATAGATGCAAAGCGCCACGTGCCAAGTGCTATGGATGCTGCTCAACCGACCGAAAGGATTCATCCCATCGGTGCTCAACCCAAACCTTATATTTCGACCTCATTTGCAAAGTTCGGTAAGCCCGATCTACTTTCCTCCACCGCGAGCCATCTCGCAGGGTGTCTAACATCCCGCCTTCCTTACGCTTCTCGCATGCCAACGCATCATCTTGGCATGACCTTCGTTAGCAAACAGACGCTTCAACCGGGGATCACAGGAAATACCACAATACTTTGGTGGAGTTCTTCTTCGACGATTCCCATCTAATTCACCGGATCGTCGTGACTGCACCTTATACCGGATTCTTCGACACCGACAAACCTCCAAATCGGCATACTCATTGTGATACAGATACAATCGTTAGGACATGCGGTATCTTCCGTGACTTGCAATCCTAAAGGGCGAGGACTCGCTTCGCTTCATACGAGATTCGTGTAGAGTGTTACCTTCCGAAGCAACTTCTTTACGAGTGATAACAAACCATTGAATGCCTTGTCCGACATTAATCGCTTGTGGCCTTCCATTGCATGAGTTCTAGTGTAGTACGCAGCTTTTTGTGGCCCCGCCCACGCTTTGGGTACAAAGTAGTTCTGTGGTCCTCTACCATGCTCAAACTTGTATTGTCTTTCCTCTGTGAACTCTCCTCTCCATCACGGAGCATCCGATCTAACTCATCATCGCCAAACTCGCCGATCAGTATCTTCCACGGACCCGTATTGAGTGGTGTCCCAGCATATCGCTGGCTCTATCTTCCTCTTCTTCCTCTTCTTCATCGCCTTCCGTCAATCGCCTGCTTCTCCATGGTGGGTCCAAGAGTATAGTTTGCAATGAAACCTCTCGTGATCACATGGCTCATAACCATCCATCGCTCGGAGTGCTCCTTCTCATTCTTGCAATCTACGCACGGACAACGATGAAGCTTCCTCGAGGCAAAATGCAACGGCCGCGCCGAGAAACTCCTTCATGCCATCTCTCGAACTCTCTTGACCGACGGTCCGCATTGTACATTCATTGCGGTTCATCTACACCAATAAAAATAATAACAACATCTATCACTATATTTAATTAAAGCTAACTATGTCTAATAGTTTTGTATTTTTAATCATTCTCGCATTCTTTCAACTAAAGCCAACTAATTATTTCTAATCCCGCCGCATTTTATTTAAATAAAACTAACTAATTGTTACATGTTCATGTAAACCTTTTCTATCATTCCGCATTTTAATTTTACTAAATAAAATTATTTTTTACCTTGTCCCCACCTTTCTAATTTTTCATCGTTTCACATTTATTGCATTTCATTCCATACACCAAACAATATATCACCTTAAGAACAAAAAATAAGCCAACAATGTAAACATGTACACCAACAATTCCCACAAGAACAAAACATGATTTCTCAACATCCAATGCACAAAAACATCAATATATAGGTGAGAAGGATGTCAAGAACATGTTACTCACCTTAGGAACAATTAATTGGGCTAATAGCCTCAATTGAAAATTTTGGCAGCACCTCCCCATGAATCGCTCTCGCCCACCACTCACTGGCCCAAGGCGAGCTCGGGAAGGAAGATGGGGTTTAAATGCTGGCGGGAAGGGGTCTCAAGCGGTTCTACACGAACCGCTTCGATCCCTCACCTATAGAAGCGGTTTGTGTCTCGAATCGCTTTATATCTAGAAGCGGTTCTAGACACGAACCGCTTCTAGAGATGGGACTCTGAAGGGGTTCGCCTCAAGAACCGCTCTAGAGACCCTCCCGCCTGCTGCCCACTTAACCGCTTAGGCACGAGAGCACAAGCGGTGCGCACCTAACCGCTTGTAATAGACCGGTTGTGAAGGCCGGTTCTGTAGTAGTGGTCCACTATAATGTTGGAGCGTTAAATTTAATAAGTAAAAACTACGATAGGTATTTTCTTTCATTTTTTAGTGGGAGTAACTAGCTGTCGCAATTGTACTAAGTTATTAACACTTACTCAACAGAAGATGCCAAGGGATAAAACCTAGAAAATAACATATAACTCACCAAAATATAGTTGGTTGGAATCAAACTCTAGCTCTTGTAAGCACCACACCGACACTGATTAGATTGTAAGTGTACCAAGAGTGTGTTTGGTAGGACTCCAGCTTCATCAGATCCGTGGATCTGATAGATCTGGGTATTCCTAATTCCACCAGATCTGTGGAGCTGGAACTGTGAGTACATTAAGAGTGTTAGATGGATCATCTTGTTTATATTTTAGACCAAAAATATAAACTTAATTCACTTTATTTTAGTATATAAGTTTCAGATCTCAGATGAAATTGAGATATGAAACTCTACCAAACAGACTCTAATATGTTTAGCCACATCGCCAGATTAATTGTTCTAAGCCGTGTTGATTCGACAAATGCCTCACCTCCACACTTTCCCGTCACCAAATTAAGGCATCTATATAACTTACTATTGATGGGGAAGTACAGCTGGCCTTGCCCGCTTGCGCCACATATCTCGGTTTACTGTAGTTTCTACAGTACATATGATCATCTATTAGAAAGAGCAATTATAGAGTTTTAAAGCCACATGGAGAAAGAATGCTTGCTTCACTAGCGACAGGTGCAGGGTTCGATTCCCCCTAGCCCGCGTCTCCATTATTTTTTGGGAAGAACTAACGCTCGGACGTTCGATACTGTTCATTAAATCGGACGCCTCTTGTAACATTTTTTTCAACGTTTGAAACATTTTTTTCGACGCGTGCAACACTTTTTTTCAACGCTTGTAACATCCGTTTACTGTGCCATATTTTACTGTTTATCGAAAAAAAATGTTGCACACGTTGGCAAAAAATGTTACACACGTAGAAAAAAAATGTTGCAATACGTTCAGACGTTCGAATTGTAGCAATTCCGTTATTTTTTTCCCTACCTAAAAATGCCTAACAATCTACTGTGTTTTTTTTACTTCTTAAAAAAAGTATTTGTTGTGAAAAAGTATTTTTTTTAAAGTTTTTTGCATAATTTCCCGGCTCTGTCACAGTTTTACTTCTTAAAAAATTATTTTTTGTGGAAAAAATATTTTTTAAAACTTTTTTTGCAAAATTTCCCAGCTCTGTTACAGTTTTTTTTTAAAAAAAATTGTTCTTTTTGGGAAATTTTTTAGCTTTTTTCTCTTGAAAAGAATTTTCCTCTACTTTCTCTGTATTTTAAGAAATTTTTCTCTCTGCTAAAATTTAAGGATCATCCACTGCAATGCGTGGGATTTTCATGTTTGGCATTCTTTCATTTACCTACCACCTGGTGCGTCTCACTTAATATGCTGCTAATTCAGTCAAACCATGGAAATATGCAGTGTTTTTTCTAATTATTCCAATAAACCTGCAATGTATGCAATTTTTTAAATGTGGCCGGTGATGCACCTCCTCGGGGAACAAATGATAACTAAAGTCAAACACACTTCCATTTATTAGAGTTATCACTGGCTTTAGTGTCTATTCTTCAACCTGATCCCATCATGCTCCAGAAAGCGAACTGATCCCTTATCTGGCCCTCTAATCTTTATTTTTTGCAAAGCAAGCTCTCGTGCGTATGAATTTGCCAATCTAGCCCCCTCCCTACCCCCTACCGTGCTCCCCAAGCGTAGAAGCTAGTCATTGCCAGCGTTGCTGCTGCTGTCTCCCAATGCAGCAGGAGCTCTCGCGCTCCATGTGTGCGGCAGGGACACGTGTCGCCCTATCGCACCTTCCTCTTTACTACGCTCCCTAAGCACAAAAGCTCCCTGTCGGGCCCAGGCACCACTGCAGGCGAGCTTTCGCACCATTTGGCCATTGCAAGCCAGCATTGCTACTGCTGTCTCCCGGTGCAGCAGGAGCTCCTACGCTCCCTGTGTGCGACAGGGACACGTGTCGCCTTGTCGCACCTTCCACGGTGGAGAGGGGAGCTATATTTGCAAATTCGTGCTCATAGGGACTAGATTTGAAAAAAAAAAGATCAATGGGGCTAGATAAGGGATGCAAGCATGCTGCTGCTATCTGTTTCTGTTGTTTTTTTTACAAGAACATGCTGCTACAAGAGTGCAGATGCACCTAGGGATGAAAATGGAACGAATAGCTTCTGACTGATACGGATAATTTTTTGATACGAATTTTGTCAGATTGGATATTTGTCGGATAGTATCAGTTCAAATACGGATACAGATACGGATTCAGTAGCTCACTATCCGTCGGAGGATTAGGAGACGATGATGTGCTCAGGGTGGAGGAGGCGATGATGTGCTCAAGGGATGAGACAACGGCGACATGCTTAGGGAGGCGATGACAACGTGCTCTAGGGAGGAGACAACAACGACGTGTTCGGAGAGGCAGATGGGCGATGTGCTTGAGGAGGTTGATGGGTGATGTGGATGAGGGGAGGCGGAGGGGCGATGCAAGCGAAGAGGAGTAAACTCCTTTTTATAGAACGGAGGGGAAGCCGAGAGGTCAAGTGTGAGGTGGACGCCTAGACTTTTGGTATTTGAATGGATCAAGAGGAGAAGTGAGAAGTCAAGCACAAGAAGAGAAGTCAAGGGTAAAGCACGAAGAAGCATTTACTATTACAATTGATTCTAACCTCAGAACTGATCATAATGACAAAATCATTACTATCAGTTCTGATATTAGAACCGATAGTAAAATATTACTATCGGTCTGGATCTAAGAACCGCGATAGTGATACCTATAACATCACTATTGGTTCTGATCTCGAACCGATAGTGATGACAATCACTATTGGCTTATCACTATCAGTTTCAAGGTTAGACCAATATTGATATTTTGTGCCATATTTCTCATCCATGCCGAATTATATGTCACTATCGGTTTTTCCTGAAGAGTTGGAAACGACTCAGATGAAAAGGTAGTGTTGTATCATTTTGTAGTAGTGACGGCGATGAGGCATGGACAATGACCAGAGCAGGTGCACATTGAAGCACCTCATAAAAGGAAGAAGAGAGATGGCATGGTGTACAAGTGAGGAAGAAGACGGGCGGTGTACCTGCAAGGAAGACGACTAGCAGTGGTGCACCTCGGGATGCCGAAGCTGAGGAAGATGGATGTGATCTAGCCACATCTGGTGGCGGTGGGCCTTGGGCGGCTGATCCGGTGGCGATGGGCTCGAGTCTTCACCGCATGTAGCACAATGTAGTTAGAGCACCTCAAGCAGAACTGCAGAAAGTGACGCCATCCCCATTTCCTCTTGACCACATTCTAGCTAGTGATTGTTGAAGTATAAGTGAATCGTCTGTCTTTCTTTATCAACTTAAGTTTTTTGGTGAACTGGCTGGTACCTAAAACTTAATAGTGATATTGCTACATCCACACAAATAGTCATGCATACATACAAGATGCAAGAAAAAAAGATGTGAAGCAACTCTGCAATGGTAACTCAAGCATCAAAACTATGGACAAGACCATAGACTATTGGTGGTGTCTAATTTTAGGTTAATTGTATTGGTGGTGTCTAGTTTTAGGTTAAATATACAATTATGTTATTCTTTTGTTTGGATCCATGCATTATCACGGAACTAATACCTTCATTTATTTGGTCCTCATCTTTATTTCTTTTTCTTTTTTGCAAAAATAGCTTCATCCTGAAAAAGATTGCAAAAATAACACCCTTACCCACCGCGGAAGGACCAGGGGCGACACCTAGCCCTTCCATGGTATAGTACCATGGTACTGTAGCACCTTTGGTGGTACTGTAGCGTGGAAGGTAAGGCGCATTTCATGGTACTATACCGTGAAGAGGGCTATTTTTACAATTTTTTGGAGAATGAGCAATTTTTGCAAAAAAAAAAGGTGGGGGGAGGAGGGGACCAAATAAGCGAAGAATTCAAGGATAGATACGGCAAATATGTACCACAACATATAAAGCGTGTGATGTATACACACAGTTATTTATGTATCTCTTTAAATATATATCTTAGTCTATACGATAGACAAGGTAAGAAGGAAAAGAAAAGGAATCTAATTGTAAATATCTCGTATAGTGATATAGCCCTTATATGTCTGTGATTTTTCAGTAAAAATTTTTCACGTAAAATTCTTGTCTCTCGTTACTATTTTTCTAAAGAAAAGATAAATGGGCGTGGAGACAATTAAGCTACAAGCTCAATCTGTGTCTTGACTCTTGATGGCGACAGTTTAGAGGGAGAAAATGGCGAGATGTCGTCCATTTCATCGTTACAGTCGGAACAGGGATGACCTTCGCGCTGTCATTTTGTCGTTTGATTGAAGTTAATTTTGTGATCGGAACAGGTTGTATTGAGCTACCTTTCAGAAAGAGTGTACACATGGATGGATGAGAGAGGATGGGTCAGTCGTCATGTGTATGTCAGTACATATATTCATGGCCTCTCACTCCCACAAAAAAGAAGTCACGGCCTCTCGCACGACGTGCATGGTAACAAAATATGTAGTGGCACAGTGTGTTAACTACATCCTTTCCACGAATCCACTTCATCTCATGAGAAGGCTGATATGAGAAACCATGCACGCACAATAATATGATGCGTGCCAACGAAGCGCATGTGCATATATAATAACCTGTACTTGTGCGTAGATTCGAGCATGCGCCTATGTATGTGCTGCGCAGCAGCTTCGCCGCACAGGTCATTCTCTCGATCAGCTCACAATCACGGGACAAGGCCATCGATCGTCGATCTCACACGCGGTGCTAACGTCCCGGCAGCGGAAGGAAGGATGCATGCGACCACCGAGCAAGCCAAATCGACGTCCGACCTATGTGTCTTTGTTCTGTTCATTGAGAGAAGTAGACGACGACAGCATCGCCGTCTGCTATGCTGTTCCGGCGTCCAGCATGACGAAAACGTGGACGCTCTGCTGCGGCAGCAGCTCTGTCATCTCCGTACCGTTTGAGCTCACTCGGCCGGACATGGCAGATTGGCAGTGGCCCGGCCGGGCAGGTAGACATGACCACCAATGCTTGTCTTTCGGCCGGACCACCGGCACGGGCCATCGATGGCGAAAGGTGGCGGATTCGCGATCGACCCTGACCGAGACGCGCGCCGCGTGCTCATCGCCATGGAGGGATCAGGATTCAGGTGTAACCTGCACGGCTGCACGCCACTGGAAGCTTACCTTTTCACCCCTTACACACTTATTTATTTTGTCATTTGCCGTGCGAATAAATTACAAAAATAGCTCTCTCTGACTATAGAAGCAGCGGTGTTACCTGCCGTACTCGTGTACTACGGCAGATGCATGAGACCTTGTAGCAGTAGCAACAGTAGCGCAACAGCAGGTCACTGTCGCGCGAGGACACCACGACAGGTTCTACTGCTGTACCACCCCGCAACACTTGCTGCGTAGAGGAACACAGCAAGACCGTGCCGCACCAACCGCCACATGCGTTTGCAGTACTTGGCTCTACCACGAAAGGCCCACCCAACTGACGTCACACCCGATGCTCCGGCGGTGCCGATGACTTGTTAGGTAACACATGTAGTCCGCACGTTTTTCATGGCAAGAGAGAGCTATGTTTGAAAAAAAAAATTCACATAGGGGCTGTTTGGTTGCCTTCTCAACTCAGCCAGGCTGTATGAGTGGAGCCAGGCTGGTGGGATCCAGGCTGAGTGGATGCAAAGAGATGTTGTTTGGTTGATTGCATGAGCTGGTGCAGGCTGAGAAGAGATGGTGTTTGGTTGATTGCATGAGCTGATGCAGGCTAAGAAGAGATGCTGTTTGGTTGATTGCATGATGTGGTGCAGACTGAGAAGAGATGCTGTTTGGTTAAGCATTTGACAAACATGAGACTTGTCTTATTTATAAATTCAACATCTCTCGACAAGTTACTCTACAATTCTCTGGGGGATCCTGACTATAGGTATTCAACGGCTTTTCTGGAAGACTTACATAGCCTACATTCCATAGTTTGGCTTAGCTTAGGACCCCGACAAGTTGGACTGTAGTATATAACAGCAGTTCTGGGGTTATAGCTGCTGGCCATTAGTTTCTACATGATAAATCACGATTCAGCCTTGTTACTGTGTGATAAATCATCGGGATTCATAAAGCCAAATTAGTTTAACATTGTGCCATCTTAATTTATAAAATAAGCTGTTGTTACTTCCCCCTGAAAAGCAAACAGGAAGAGCAAATAGACAAGTCCGAACCCAAAAAAAGCAAACAGGAAGCTATTTCAGAAACTTAGGTGCATATAACGAAACTCAATCTATGAACAACAACCTCATTCCTGCCGACAATATCATCTATTCATCTAACATCTCCAATTTTGCCTCTAACAAGTACCAAAACAAACGCTTCCATCTAAGACATTCCACAGAAATTGGACAATTAACCAAAATAGTTTACAGCATGTCAAACAACAGAGACAATACCAACTGATTTTACAGCTCGCAACAGCTTTCCCTCAACCGTGCGAGAGGAGGCGGCTGGGCGAGATTGGTGTGGAGGCGTGGGGGAAACCCTTCCGTGCGAGGCGGCTGGGCGAGATGCATCTGCGGAGCCAGGCCTGCGAGAAACGCCCAAAAATTTTGTTTCCGCGGGGCCTGGCTCCAGGGGCATGGTTGCATCCATCGAGCCTGGCCCAGGTACCTGAGAAGCCAACCAAACAGTGGAGTTTTGCATCTACAGAGCCAATTCTCTCCTAATGCAGCCAACCAAACAGCCTAATACAGACTAAATTTGAAGAAAAACATATGCCCAACCCCCCCCCCCCCCCCTTCCCAAAAAAAAAAGACTAATCCGTCGCATGATCCTACGAAGTTGAAATGTGTTTCTTCAACTCTTTTACCGGTATTAGCGTTCACGAAAATTTGTAGGCCGTTTTGTTGTGACCTGGATGAGCTACAAATGGCTCACAGCTATAGTTAAAAGAGTACCGCCCTCATTCCTGCCTGAAAAACAAGTTCTACATGAGATGTGTGATTAAATGGAGTGTGAGAACATATCCTTCATTTTTCCTAGTCCAATAAACACTTTTAGAGATGGAGAGACATCACATGATGAACCTATCCCTACAGGTGGCATGTAAAGCTACAGAGAATTTAAATTTGAATGTAACAGCTTATAGCCTACCGTAAAGTAAACTAGAATATAAACAGAACAGAACTATTGGAATGCAACAAAATCTAGATACCAAAGATGACCTGAACCACATTGAAATCAGCTTAAGTGTGTGCAATGATGCTTGCAAGCTTACCAAGTATGTCATCAGGTAACTTGTTTCGTCTGTGATGAAACCTTTTATTCCTTCACTTGTAATATCTCTGTAGAAGCCTATAGAACTTCATACAGGTCATAACAGAAATAAATTTTCAACCTTCCACCCGGATAGAATAAGCATTCAATCAACAAGCTCTTAAAAGGAGGATAGTCCTTCGACACGGCCATCCAAAATCTCCATAGAAGTTCGCACGATGCTACTGATGTAAATCATTTATTATGTTGTAGGACAAGGCACTTCCAGCTACTATAGCTTACTAGCACTAAAATTAGACAACTGAAAAGATGAGCAACTCGAAGCAACCAAAACAGCCTAAGCACAATTGAAAAAACAAACACAAGCCCAATTATGCAGTTTAAGCTTCGCAGGTCAGGTTGGTTGAGTAGTAGAGCGATATTGGGCTGTGAAACTAAGGTGGACAGGTTCATTGGTAGCTATGCTATGCATATCTGTTACAACATCTTTCATTTCCAGTCATCTGCAAACACTATCATTTTGTCTTTCAGAAAATACTATCATCTTTTGGGCGGAAAACAGGCGTACACCTGGGTAAATGGTGATCAAATGAAGGACAATGACTGATAGCAAAGCAGAAATTGCCAAATCAAACAGAGTATATAAAAACAGCTTTCGAATATTCGAAGATACTCACAGTTGAGTGATCGCAAACCCTGTCAATATTAAAAACAATGACCAGTAACTACAAGCAACCAACACACGATTTTAAAAAAAAAAACTTTTCAACATAGTTCACATTGTGCAGTTAAGCTTCTAGACGAAACCTAGATTGGCTGAGTAGAAATAATATTAAGTTGCAAAACTAAGGTAGATAAGTTTGTTGCTAGCTCTTTACAGTATATTTCATTTCCAATGATCTGCAAACACTGTTGTAAACACAAAGACTTCAGCTTTGATAACAATTATTCAGCAGCAGCACTATATACAGAAACAGGGGCAACCAGCACACTCACCAGATCAAGAAAAGCATGAGAGCTGGTATTGCTCTCCTTTTGCATGTCCTTGTATTGGCTGCGGCAACCAACCAACATCACATTCTGAAGCTACTCATCATTCACAAGTGCAAAGGCTTACACTATCCAGTATCCACAAGTACCTGGGAGGGATTAATTACACTGAAACTAATCAAAGATAAAATTTCAACCTATAACCGAAATAACGACAAAATGACGCTTGATCTAGACACGCACTACAACTACTGGACCATCACAACATCCTCACAAATAGATGACTCACAGTTGGAGCATTACAATTCCCTCGGTGCGCCTTCAATTAGAAATGGATCGGCTCTAGGTTATAATTGAAGCATTCAAGTCTTAGTAGATAGGTAGTGACTTACTAAGGCAGATAGTATAACAAATGAACCAGTGCATACACAGTTGGAGACATAATAGAAATATAAATCAAACCATTTGGTAGATCTGAACGACGACTAAAGCATGAGCAATTAAACATATAATGATGAATTGCTGATATCTCGAAATCCGAGGCACAGGCACAACACAGAGATCCACATAAGGTTCCAAAACTCTCATCAACACATTTTAATTAAGGATAAAGCAGGCAGCAGTTTTCAAGTAGGGTAAACTCGCGGTGATAACAAAACCTAGATATGGAAAGACAGTACGACCAGCAGTAGATCCCCGAGCCTAATCGATCTCCTGGAGCGAGGCGCCGGTGGAGGCGGCGGCCCCGGCGGCAGCGGCGACGTCGTCGGCCGTGAACTTCCCCTTGGCCTTGTCGGCGGCGCGGCCGCTGGCCTTGCGGTCGAGGAGGGCCTTGCGGTCTTTGTCAAGCTTGAGCTTGGTGACGATGACCTTCGAGGGGTGGATGCCGACGTTGACGGTGGAGCCGTTCACCTTCTCCCTGGTGATCCGCTCGACGTGGATGACCCAGCGGCGGCGGTACACCTGCACGACCTTGCCCTCGCGGCCCTTGTAGGTGCCGCGCACCACCTGGACCTCGTCGTCCTTGCGGATCGGGACGGAGCGCACATTGTATTTGTGGCGGAGCTCCGACGACAGCGCCGCGGACATGAGCACGCGGCGGACGGAGGAGGGCGCCGTGAAGTGCGCCTTGCGGCACTTCCGGCGGGAGCTCGTGACGCGGGGGTTGCGCTTCATGGCGGCGGCGGCTCCTTCCTTACCTGCTCGATGGCTAGGGTTTTGGAGGTGGGTGAGGCCGTGAGGGAGTCTGCGGAGGCGGCGGGGTGGGAGGGAATATATCGCGAGTGTAGTGCTAGGGTTTGTGTTTGAAAGCGTTTGATGGAGAGTGGACGGTGCGGATTCGTTCGATGAAATGGTTTATTGGGCTAGTTGGGCTCTTGGGCCACGGTTACTGGGCTATTCTTATCCATATCCCATCCAACCTCATCTAGATCCAGATAACCAAACGCACCCTAAATATCTACAGGGCACACACATATATCACACGTGAAAAAGAGAAATTTCACTGTGCATTACACTAATAGTACATGATATGAAGTAGAAATTAGATTCAGGTATTGATTTGTTAAGTGTATTTTTACTACGTTACTATTGAAAGAAGTATAAACAAATACTAGCTAATCTAATTCATTGAATCGAAAAGAATGAAGGTCTACTCAGCGTACCGTAAAAAAAACTCGTGAAAATTATTTTGGTGCATCAGAACAGTATCACACAGTAATTAAGGTACATAATCGAGATCCCACACATCAATTAAGGACACAAGCTTAGAGCACTTGGCAAACAATGGCATCATCTGGCGTATTTACCTTAGCTTGTCATTTCTCTAGTGAACATGATGTTTTGCTCTACCGTGTTTGCCATTACTGACTGACACGAGAAGAACCATTTTGATCATAGTAGTTCTGCAGACCTGGATGCATTTGTGCTCTGAAGTATGTAAGCGCGCGTTCCAGCTTTGAAATCATGCGAGTGAAAATCACAAGCTACTGCCACTGTTATTATTGTAGTTTTTTTATTATACTGTTGAGTGGAGTCATGGACTCATCCATTGGAGCAAAACACAACTTATAGTTACCAGAAACATGGTTTGTTCGAATCGCGGTACAGGATTGAGATTTACGATTCGCCACTTTGTCTTATAATTTTCATTGTAAACATGATCCTTGTACTCTAAACCGGTTCAAGTTCAAGTATCTAATTCGCAATTCGCGGGGTGTTTAGAGCGAATACGGTAACTAAGACAAGACTGCTAGCTTTGGATAGATATTGATCAGCTGTCTGCTGTCAGTAGAGTGAAACTTAAAGATTCGTAGGCATCGGCATCCAACAAATTCTAAACTTGTGCTTGTCGAAGTTACTCGCTTAACTCTGAATTGATCTCAATGTTAAGTGGGATTAAAGTCAGCTTCTATAGCGGTACGTAGTACACAAGTTTCTGAAATTTGCTTCAATGACAGGTTCTGACGATGTTGAGAAACCAGACAAAACCATCTTTTTAATGCACACAAAATCAAAAAAGAAAATCAAGAGAAAGAATCAATGTATTGATTGGCTTCACTACTATTCGTTTTAACCATGCATGCATGGACTCAAGATTTGAAAGAGTAATCCGATGATCTGATGAATAGTTCAACACACTAAAAAAAACAAGCAATCCCCATCAAGTTCCAATCCAAACGCCCGTGTAATGATATGTCTGCTGCAATAGCACGACTAGTTACATTTGTTACTAAGTTCGGACGATCTCCGGTTACGGTATTAACAAGTTAGGCTTATGCATAGATTGTCCTCCGTTGTAAGGTTGCGACCCATGGCTCGGGTGCTTCCTCGTCGCCACCTCCACCCATCCTCCCCGACGTGCAGTGCCCATCCATGACAGCGTGCATGCGCACGCAGTCGCATGCATGTTACTGGGCTATGCTTCGCCAGTTAGATCTCCTCTATATAAGTACAGGACGCACACGTATATCGCAGTCTGGAAATTATTTTGGTGCAAGAGAATGCCACGCAGATCGAGTCACAACCACCTGCAGTTTACTCACCTCTGGGCATGTAGATATGCAGGTTGATCAGTAACCAATAAGCACCCTTAGTTACTGAAGGAAGGATAGATTGTGTATAATGCGTAGGATGATTTTATTGCTGAGCTCTCAGACTGTTTATATAGGAGTACATGGCTTGGAGGGCAAGACGCCTCTCCTAGAGATAAGGAATGTTATCACGGGATAAAAATCAAACCTAAACTAACCATATCCGGTGCTGCCTAATATATTCTAACAGTTACTTCTCGCACATCACCACCACCACCACCACCCCCCCTTGGCTGCCCGTGCCGCTGGCGCCGGTGACACCAGCGAGCTCCGACATCACAGCGAACACAAATCTTCGAGATATAGATATCCCTCCCTTTTAGTCAGGGGCGAATTCAACAGAGGGCTTCGATCGTTAGACTCTTCCTACCCTAAACCTCACCTCTCCTCCCCGATCAGCAGCCATGGAGGCCAAGCTTGCCCTGCGGCAGTGGCGGCGAAGAAGCTTGATGACGGGCTGCGGTGGGCCACACGGGGGAGCCAAGGCGACGGGCGGTGGCAGAGAAGATGGGCATCGGCCGAGGCGTATCCGTGGCAACAACATGGCCTGTGACTCTGTGAGTAGGGGCGACCGGGCGAGGGAGGAGTTGACAGAGGAGCCGGTGCCTGGGACCTGCCTACCATGTGGTATATATACATGAATCTTGATTAGTTGTTGGGATTTGATAAACATCAACCGGATGTTTTTTTTGTTGAAATCACCTAAATCTAGAACCATTGGATCATTGTTGAGATTCGTCTTAGTTGTTTCCTTTCATTTTTGCTCTTTAGCGATTAGCGTATAGATATATACTCTGCTACATATGGCATACTATTTATGTGTCCGTGCGTTGCAACGAAAATTCAATTTATGACTAAAAAAATTATTTGCAAAGAGCACTAACTTTAGTTATATTTCAATAGCAGGAAAGGCTTGTTCCTCTGAAGAGATTTGAGAGGGAAAGGTGAGCACGCTGGATCGAGTGAGGGAGAGGTGGTGCGGGGTCAAAGTGGTTTGATATGAAGACATCGTGGCTGGAGCGGTTAGAGCTGCGTGAGAAGACGAGAGGAAGGGGTGAGACTATCACATTAAATCCCCTTCCATCTCAGTCGTTCATGTCAGATTCAACGGATCAGGTATTTTAGAGGAGAACGGACGATCGCCACCAACTCCTAATTAAAAGTAGTAGAGATAGTTAATAATACTAGGTAAGTTCACGCGCCATACTGTGTGTAGCCATATAAACTTTATTTTGGGGAATCTACCCCTATATCTTTCTCAATTAGTTCAATCCATGGCATAAATATAGTTGATGATTGTTTACTCCTACAAAGATCAAATCGGTATTGCTAAATTACAATACAAAACAATACCAACAAAAAAGACATGACGTACCGAAGAACACAAGTATTAAAACAAATGTAACGAGCACAAAATGTAAATAGAACTTTGTTCTTTTTAAGAGAAAAGGACAAATTCATATTATTATCTCATGGACATATCAACATTTTTTTAAGCAAGCAACGTACTAAATTCCAAAAAAGCTAAGAACTACACATTGACATATTAGCCATTAGCATATTAGCTCTTTTGCTATACTTTTCTTTTATTTATGTTTGAATTTGAATTTCATAAGACTATATTTGCTATATTAGCTAGTCTCAATTTAGCATTGTCCTTTGAGTCCACCCTCTATTTTATTTCTAGCTTCACCACCGCCTTTATTTACAGGAGAAGGAAACCAAATTATAGATAATAAGGGCATGTTTGGTTTGAATCTAATTTTGTCACGCTTAAGCTTAGTCATGCTATATATTTTTAGGCGGGTGTTTGGTTCATTGCTACAACTATGAATCGCTACACTTTTTTAACTTCATACCCCACACATCATAAACTCATTTTTTTACTAAACTTTGACACACTTGTGACGCTAAATTTTGTTGTCACAAAAAGTATGGCAAGCCACACTTGCTTAAGTTTAAGCAAAGTTGGCTTCAAATAAAATAGACTCTAACTCTTCACGATATTCCTGCCGTTTCTAAATACATGTCATTTTAGCTTTCAATTTTTTTTCTTAAATACATATCATTCTATAATTTTGATGTGATTTTTTTGACATTTTTTCTTATATATTCCTCCTCTTGAGTTATTTTCAATGTCATTTACTACCATGGACTAATGTAAGGCATATCATCTAAATATATAATAAAGATGGGTAATACAATCTTTTATAGATGTGCTTTGACAGAAGTGCAATAATTTAGAATAATATCTATTAAAAACGAAGGGAATATATGTTTGGAGATATACTCTTTTAACACCTGGCAGCCTACAAAATGAAGGAATTCCCTAAATTACATTATATCCTAGTCTTCTTGTCCTATTCGTTTTGCTCAAATTAAGGTCAAATGCGTTCTTGCATGTGAAGGAAAGATGCAGGGGAAAGGGGATCGAGTACTATCGAGTGCTAGTCATGGCAGAAACTGTACATATATATACCTGCATGGACACTGGAACATATTTTAGGACTTAGAAGAGCTCATGCATGGACGAGTGATCAATCTATTCTAGTCTACTCTAGGCGCATAAGGCATATGTTAGCGAAATGATCATTTTTTAGGCCTAAGGTAAACTCTTTTTTTTTTGCGAATTAATCTGACTCTCTTCCAAATACAATTACAAAAATAGTCCTATCCTCCACCACGCAATCGTTGGAAGGTGATGCGTGCTCCCGCACTGCGGAAGCGCCTTTGCCCAACTTTAGGAGCTCAGTTGGTGTTTTTGCAGTGCGGGAGCACGAAAAATAACATGTGTCACATTCCGTCGCTTTCGCAGTCAAGAATGCATCTATTTTTACAATTATATCCAAAGAGGTCATATTTTTTAAAAATGTTACACACAGCACGCAGTTTTATGCTACACAAGACAATATTTTCTACATGTAGTGGCCTATTTGGGCTTCATTTATTTTCTTGCACATTTTGTGTATAATCTGAAGGGCTTTAGGCCCATTTGGAAATGTTAGAAGCCTCTGCACTTGGCTACGTCCAATCTATCTATACCTATACTGATTAAATATTCTGAAGAAGATTCCACGTTAACCAGAAAGATTTGGCCATCTATTTAATGGGCCTGAGTTATAACGGCTTATATATTAAAAGAAAGAGTCCATGCCAAGTACAATATAAAGCTCACACGTTAACTTAAAAGATCTGTCCATCTATTTGTTGGGTCTGAATTATAACGATTTAGATTAAAAGAAAGAGTCCATGTCAAGTATAATATAAATTAAGAAAAATTTAGAATAAAAAATAAAGAAATTAGCAATCTAACTTCCATACTAGTTTCAAAGTAAATCCATAAATAAATAAAATTTGAAATAATAATTAAATAAAATTAGCAAATTAAAACGATGAGTCTATCTCAAGGACAAGCCAAATTAAGTAAACTAAAATTTAGAATAAAAAATAAAAAAATTAGCAATCTGACTTCCATGCGATTTCCAAAGTAAATACATAAATATCAAACAGCAAGTCTATATCAAGTACAAGCCAAAGTAACTAAAATTCGAAATAAAAAATTAGCAATTTTATTTCCATTGTAATTTGAGAGTAAACCTAAAAATAAAATTTTAAGTAATAATAAATAAAAATAGAATATGAATTTTTATAAGAATTCCAACATAAATTGAAAAAATCCACCAAAAGTACAATCGAAAAGTATACAATTAGGAATAAATTAAAGGCTACTTAAAAATTTAATTTGTATGTGAATTACAAAACTAAATTATAAAATTATTAAAATTTATAATATAATCTATTAACTATGCTAATTATGAACTTATAAAACCATACCAATTAGACCGCTTTGGTTTGGAGCAGGGGTTATGTTGACACATAGTGACTTGCCACGTGTACACCCTACATCACAATATTTTAGTACCGCGACATCCTAGTCGGTATAGTAGCATGGTAGCCATCCTCCTCGATAAACAAAAGCTCCAACCGACGCCTATTTGCTTAGGTAGATTAAAAGTAACCCGTTCCTATACGCAGTAGAAGTGTGTAATTTGACTTAATTTTAATAGTATTAATCTAAAACCAACAATTAATAAGCTAAAAGATTCATATTTCATTAACTTTTAGTTATATAGAGACTTATATAACTTTCAAAAATCCCAATTAAAAAGCTACATCTTTATTTAAGTTTTAGTTTTTAAGCCTGAGAAAAACCTAAACAACTAGGATCAAATCATACCTGTCGTAACAAGAGGCCTATAGTATCCTCACAAAATAGCTTGGTTAGCTCAACTTGTGGAACGACGATGAAGCTTTTTCCATACTCCAGGAGTATGTGTGTATGGGGGTATTTGGGACAGCTCCAATTCTACTAAAATTTGTGGAGTTGGTGGAACAGGGTATTTCTAGCTCTAGAAATTTATGGAGCTGGAGCTGGAGCTGTGGGTACATTAAGAGTGTTTAGATAGATCATCTTGCTTATATTTTAAACTAAAAATATAAATTTAATTCACTTTATTTTAGCCTATAAGTTTCAGATCTGAACTGGAGTTAGGATCTAGAGTTCTTCTAAACAAGACATATACATATACATATACATATACACTCTCTCTAGAACGACGATGAAGCTTCGCAGTGACCGATCAAATGGCCCCGACCACAGATAATTTCTGCTGTTTCAGAGGTCTAACGGTGCAATGATACTGTCGGACAGAAGGAAGGAAGAGATGGCTCGTGCCTCACCTGTAAGGAAGCGAGATAGTGTCGCGCAAATGGCCTGCTAAATCAAGCTGCATCATCGTTCATGCATCAATAAGAAACCTTGCTTAATTTGTTTCGCGGCTGGCCGGTCGAGCTCTTCCGGCCGGAGCATGCAGCGGATTCCATTCCTCTCTCTACACGAAGGCCTTTCCCGAGCTATTTTACCTGCACTAACTTTAATACGAACCGATCATTTTTTTTTCTTTATCTATGGGTTAGGTTAGCAAGTACTCTCTCAGTTTTTTTTATAAGGTATATTTTGATTTTGCACAAGGATTAAGGTTGCGTTGAAATTTTTTTAGATCAAAAGGACATCACAAAGATGCCTCAGTTCTATTTATTGAAACTGAGTAAAACTTCAGTTAAGTTCTTACATCTTTTTTAGCCTCCAGCTAATACAAACTGACAGCAAGCAAAAAACTATTGAAGGCGAAACGAAAACCCCAGCGCCCAAAACCTGACAGCAACTAGAAACAGATGTAGCAGCCTCCTGGGCAAATCCTCAAACGAAACAACATCAAACACCACCAGACTCCACCCAAAAACATTACTTGAATATCAGGATGGCCTAACACCAGGACATAGCTCTCCAGGGAACCAGCACTTCAACGACAAAATAGAGATATCATCACCACCACAGGACACCCAGAAACCACAAACTACTTCCTGCCAGCCAACAGATTACTAATGAACTCTGCACGTGACTTCAATTCCTCAAAATTGCTTGCATCCTGAGCTTGCTTTTTCATACATTCACCCTCGTCAATGAACTCCCGAAACCCAGAGGGAGTGGAGCTTGAATTCTTAACTCCAGATACCTGCAGAACTGATCCATTTTCACCATCATATCCTCCTTGTACAGCACCCTCCAGTCCTTTAACGAAGAAAGCATTCTTCTCCAAATCATTTTTACATTTATCCAGCACTGAAAACGGAAAACCAAGTCATTTCTGTTAATCCAAATACCCCAAAGGGCAGCTGCACATATAGTATTAAGAGCTGCATTTTTATCATTACTAAGCCAAAAACGAGCCACAGATTCAAAGTTAGAACCAAATACTAATCTCAAAGAATTCCCCCACCACACACCAAATGTTTGTAGCTACAACACATTGAAAGAATATATGAACCACAGATTCAGGATCGAAGCAAAAGCTACAAACAACCCCCCTGTCCATACCTCTTTTCAGCAAATTATCACGAGTCATAAGTTTGTTACGAGAGACAAGCCAAAGGAAAAAATGAATTTTTGGGGGAACAACCAGATTCCAAACTGCGGGAATAAAAACCGGCAACACACCTCTAAAATTAATAATAGCATAAAGGGATTTGACAGAGTAGACACCATTGCTATTATATTGCCAAACTAAAGCATCATCTTCGTTAGTAAAATTTACAGACTTAACCACCTCCACTAACTCAAGCCATCTGATCATCATATTGTCAGAGAACGTCCTTCTGAAAGTACATCTAACATTATAACCGTCCCAAATTTCAGCGATAGTATAACCTTTTTCATTAACCAAAACGTAAAGATCTCGGAATTGAATAGCCAAACAGGAATTACCAAACCAAACGTCCTCCCAAAACCTAATTTTAGTTCCATTCCCAACATACCATCTATACCCAAATTTTGTAGCTTGCATGGCCCAAATAACACCCTTCCAAAAAACAGAAGCATGATCAGAACCCAAAACAAAAATATTTGGATTGTCAACATTATATTTGTGTTTGATAACGTCTTTTCAAAGTTTATCCTCATTAATATATAATCTTCTAATCCAAGACGCCAAAAGACAAAGATTTAAATTGAGAAAGATGCGAGAGAAAATGACTTAGATGTCCTTACTTAATTGTCTTGGAAGATGAAAGATATACTTTGTGTGAGTGGTAATGAATAAATGCATATAGATGAGAGAAAATAAATAGGGATATAGAAAGAAAGGTCTCATTAAATCTACATGCAAGCCTTATATTTGTAAACAAGACCATTCAAAAAATAGACCTTATTGTTAGACTATATTTTGTTAGTTTCTATCTCTCGGTTGGTTGAGATTGTTTTCCTATCTCCTAGCGCTATTCTTGCCGTGATTTGTTCCAATCCCACCAGTGTTGTTTCTATAAACTGGGTTGGTTGATTGGCATATGGCTATATATATGTATCGTGTACACCACCGATTGTATTATGGCAAATACTTGCGCTATCATGGTATCAGATATCTTTACGCTCCTGCGACCTTCCGCCCACCTACGCTAGATCACCGCCATGCCTGACGACGATGCCGTCTAGCGCGCTGCCGTGGAGACGGCGAAACACGCTGTCGAGGAGGAGGCCAAACACGCTGCTGATCTTGATGCCGCACGACTGCGTACTGAAGAGGCCGAATGCCTCGTTCAGCCGAGGCTAAACGTCTTCGTCGAGCCGCGGATCTCGCGCGCCAAGAAGAGGAGCTGCGTCAGGCCTACGCCGCTCAGGCCCGCTCCGCCCTCCATGCGCAGGCGATCGCCGTCCCCAACATCAAAGCCCTTGTTCCGGTCGTCCTCGATCAAGCTTCTACAAAATATAGCACGTGGCGTGGTCTCGTCCTTAATACATTCGGCAAGTACAAGCTAGACAATCACGTTCTATCTGAAGATGAACTCGACCCCGACGACGCTGACTAGAAGCGGATGGATTGCACGGTGCGGTCATGGCTATACGGCACCATCTCCCTCGATCTTCTTGAGATGGTCATGACGCCCAGCTGCACCGCTCGCACCATCTAGACGTGTCTCGAGCAACAATTCCTCGACAACAAGGAGACGCGTGCTCTCTACCTCGACGTCCAATTCTGTACATTCGTTTAGGGTGATCTTTCAATTTCTGATTATTGCCATAAGCTCAAGGCAATGGCAGATTCTCTCGGCAACCTTGGCGAGACAGTGGAGGATCGCACGCTCGTCCTCTCTGTCCTCTGCGGCCTCAACGACAAGTTCGCCCACATGTCTCCCCTCCTTCGACGCCAACGGCCGTTCCCGTTGTTCGTTGACGTTCGCTCCGAACTCATGCTTGAGGAGCTCACTATGGCCTCCAAGCCAGAACCCCCGTCAACTGCCCTTGCTGCCATCACGACGTCAGGCCCTCACGCCCCCGCTCCTCCAGCGGCGATGGCGCCATCCGTGTTTTGGCGCGCATAGGCGCGACAGGCTCGCCCGGTGGCTGTGGTTCTGCTGCCCCGAACGGCTAGAATTCCCGTGGCCGTAATCGGCGTCGCGGCCGCCGCACGGACGGCGCCACCAGCTGGCCGACGACGTACAATCCATGGACGGGCACGTTTCAAGTGTGGCCTGGTGCCACACCTTCTCATCCACGGCCACCGGGCCAGCATCAGCCGCAGCCTAGCCAGCAGCAGCATCGCCAACCTCCGCATATGCTGTTCGTTGCGCCTAGTTTCGCTGGTTTGATGCCTCCTGCACAAGTTTTCATCCCGATGCCCGGGGGCATGCAGCCGTGGCTGCTGCACCCTCTGGCCCCATTGGCACCAATGCCAACACCTCCCATGCAGTGGGATCAAAACGCGTTGGCCAACGCGTTCAGTAAGATGATGCTCACGCCGCCGACCAACAATGAGTGGTATATGGACACGGGTGCTACAACACATATGACGTCGAACTTCGGTAATATCCTTGTTTCCCACCCACCCACGTCATCTGTTCCCCCTAGCATTGTTGTTGGTAATGGGGCTTACCTTCCCGTTACCGCCATCGGTTCCGTTTCGTTCCCTGCTCCTCATGGCTCTCTCCACCTTAATCACGTTCTGGTCGCTCCTCACATTATTAAAAATCTAATTTATGTTCATCAATTTACTATTGATAACAACTGTTCCGTTGAGTTTGATCCCTATGGTCTCTCTGTGAAGGATTTTCGGACCAAGAACGTGATTGTCAGGTGCAATAGTTCTGGCCAACTTTACCCGCTCCATGTGTCGCCGCCTCAGCCTTCAGCACTCCTTGCCAGCACCTCCTCCTCCACCCTTTGGCATCGCCGTCTAGGTCATTTAGGTCATGAAGCTTTGTCTAAGTTAGCAAATTCCTCAGCCATTGCCTGTACTAAACATATATCAGACTCTCTTTGTCATGCATGTCAACTTGGCCGTCACACACGCCTTCTGTTTGAGTCTTCTAGTTCCCGTGCTTCCCGGAATTTTGATTTAATTCATTGTGACTTGTGGACATCTCCTGTGGTTAGTGTGTCTAGCTATAAATATTATCTTGCCATTCTTAATGATTGCTCACACTACCTTTGGACATTCCTTCTTCGCCTCAAGTCTGATACTTTTTCCACGATGGTCCATTTTTTCTCCTATGTTACCACCCAAT
This sequence comes from Guadua angustifolia, assembly GCA_036346375.1. Classification (NCBI taxonomy): domain Eukaryota; kingdom Viridiplantae; phylum Streptophyta; class Magnoliopsida; order Poales; family Poaceae; genus Guadua; species Guadua angustifolia. The sequence goes on from CM070521.1 coordinate 45,489,932, forward strand.
TTGGCTACAATATCAAAAGCGTTCAATGTGATAATGGGAATTTGATAACGCTTCAGCACGTCTGTTTTTTTCTTACCCATGGGGTGCATCTACGCATGTCTTGCCCATACACCTCTTCCCAAAATGGTCACACTGAACACATCACTAATAACATCATTCACCCCCTCCTATTCCAAGCCAGCATGCCCCCTAGCTATTGGGTTGAGGCCTTACACACCGCCACTTATCTTCTTAATCGTCGTCCTACCAAGACTCTTGTTTTTTCCACACCCCACTTTGCCTTATTCAGCGTACAACCCTCTTACTCTCATTTCCATGTTTTTGGGTACACTTTTTATCCTAACTTGTCCGCCACCTCATCCCATAAACTTGCCCCACGATCTACCCTTTGTGTGTTCCTTGGGTATTCTTCCGACCACAAGGGTTATCGTTGCCTCGATTTGTCTACCAACCGCATCCTTATTTCTCGTCATGTGGTTTTCGACGAAACATCTTTCCCTTTCGCAACCAAGGATCCCTCCCCTCCTTCATCCGACTTTGATTTCCTATCGGAGTTCAACCATGCCCTCTTCTTCGTTCGTGACTCATCGCTTTGCGGTACCCTTCTCGGCCTCCGGCTTGGCCTCGCTGCCCTGTCGGTTCATCCCCACGGGTTGTTGCCAGCGGAGCCGCTCCGGCCACTGACATGCCTGCCCTGGATGCTAGCTCCATGCATGGCGTCGTGCCCTTGCATGGCATCGTGCCTGTGCATGGTCCTGTGTCCGTGCATGGCGCTGTGCGGGCTGTTTCCACGTTGCCGGCCGAGCCTTTGGTTCCACATGCTGCGTCCGCTGGCCCCCCACACCCAGCCTGGGTCGGTTGCCTCCGTCGGTGCTGGCCCCCCGCGCCTGCCATGTGTGCCGGCCATGCGGTCAACACAGCTGGGCTACGCGTGCTGGTTCTAGGCTCTGTGTGCGACGTCGTCAGCGCCCCCGCCCCTAACGCGTGTGTGGCTGTGCCGAGCGCGTCAGTTGCGGAGTCAAAAAATTCCAAAGAGGGGGGTTTAAAAAAGAGACATCCAAAACCAACTATTATAACCTCTGCGTGGAAGCGTGGTTGCGACATACGCTGCGTGATCGACTTGGTATTCAGCAAAACGCCCGTCACCTGCACCGCCATGCGGGCAGCCTCGCCCTCGCGTGTCGCTCGCGTGCAATTCATCCGCCGAACGCTCCACCAACATGCCACCCTGAGGATCCGAGATACGAGCTGGACGTTGTCTGCAGTGTGACGAGCAACACGGACGTGATCTGGTGGACGACGCTCGTATCAAAATGCTAAGAGCTTAAACAGTGCTGGATTAACCCGACCACAAAATGACGTTCATGCTGTCACATTTTAGAATTCCACATCTACCTGCCTCCTAGTTTTGTTCATGGATTCAGCTCGTCAAATAAACGAACAGTACTTTTCATCCTTCCAGGTTCTCATGTGAAAAGATGGTGCAATGCAGAGCTACTTAATTGCAATATCCAGCTAAATGGACATAAATCTCATTTTTTTTGTTCATTGAATTACATAACTAAAGTTGAAGGGATTGCAATTTGCTTGCAAACTTGTTTGAAGTAATTTTATGCGTTCTGGAGTTCTGTACCTGAATTACAGGATGCAAATGATCTGTATATACAGATATGTCACCTCTACAACGTCAACTTTATGGCCAGCACAAGTTCCCTCGGCGCTATCTCTTCTTCACGGAGTTCTCAGCCCGTCGCCCGGTCGTCGCAGTCTGCAAGGCGCGAAGTCGCGAAGAGCCGAAGAGACGTAGATGCGGAAGACGAGTTGACGGACGCAAAGTTACGGACGCGACGCGGGACCTCTGTGCTATGCAAAGTGTAAGATTGACCGTCGCGGGGGTCTTTTGCTCATTTGTTGGACTTCTAGGTGAGCTCCAGCCCCACCCAGCCTCACGGGTGCCTCCGCCTCTGTGTGCCTGCAGGCCTATAAATGTACGTACATTAGCAACACAAACATCACAAAACTCAAGTGTGCAACCGAAGTACTAGATACCCATCACCAGCATTGTAACCCCACCTGGGCAAATAGACGGTGCCTGTGCACGCTCTCAGTTCCCCTATGCCTGTGGTCATCGTGCTCACATGTTTCTCAAGCTTTCTCTCCACTGCATCTTCATTAGTTCCCAATGCATCACTCCATAATGCTTCCGACGTCGATTTCCAGGCCCTGCTTTGCCTCAAGCTCCACCTTCAGATATATATATATATATGTTTTTTTCATGGGCCACCAGGGGGCCCAGGCCCCACCACGCCCCCCCCCCCCGACGGCTCCACCACTGGAGCGCGTCCGACGCGTGTGCGTCTTCCACTGCTGCGTCATGCGCGCCTACGGCTCCCGCTACTGCCGGCCCCGTGCGCGTTGCTGCTGACCCCTCGGCGTCCGACACGTGTGTGGCTCTTCTGCTGCGTCACACGCGCCTGCGGCTCCCACCGCTGCCGGCTCCGTGCGTGTTGGTGCTGGCCTCCCAGCACCCAACACGTGTGCGACTGGGTCATCTACGTGCCCGTAGCATCCCAAGGGCGTTGTCCCCATTGCACCGATCCTCAACGATCATACCATGGTGACTCGAGGCAAAACTGGTTATCGCCAACCAAAGGACTTTAATCTTCACGCAGCGCCGCTCTCTCCGCTGCCCAAGAGTTACCGTGGAGCTCTTGCCGACCCACATTGGCGTGCTGCTATGCATGAGGAATTTTCAGCGCTACAGGCCAATAAGACATGGGACCTTGTTCCCCGTCCCTCTGGAGCTAATCTCGTAACTGGTAAATGGGTCTTTCATCACAAGCTTAATTAGGATGGGTCTCTTGATAGGTACAAGGCACGCTGGGTTCTCCGGGGATTCACACAATGCCCTGGCATTGATTTTGGGGAGACCTTCAGTCCTGTTGTCAAGCCAGCGACTATTCGTACTGTGCTCACCATTGCTCACTCTCAGGGATGGCCCATCATTCAGCTTGATGTGAAAAATGCATTTCTTCATGGCACATTGACGGAGACTGTCTATTCTGTTCAGCCATCAGGGTTTGTTGATCCTACCCATCCAGATTATGTCTGCCGATTAAACAAGTCCCTTTATGGTTTGAAACAGGTGCCTCATGCATGGTTCAGCCGGTTTGCATCTCATATTCTCTCTCTTGGTTTCACCGCGGCCAAGTCTGACTCGTCCCTTTTTATATATCACCAAGGTGGTGCTACGGCTTATTTGTTGCTCCATGTTGATGACATTATTCTGACTGCATCTTCAGAAAGTTTACTTCGCCATATTATATCAGCACTACAACAAGAATTCTCCATGAAAGATCTGGGATCTTTGCATCATTTTCTTAGTATTTCAGTGTCTACTATGGGCTCCAGCTTGTTTCTCTCGCAGCGCCAGTATATCTTGGAGGTTATTGAGCGCGCCGGCATGTCCCACTGCAAGCCTTGTACTACACCTATTGATACCAGCCCCAAGGTCTCCAGTTCTGATGGTGCTCCTGTGTTTGATCCCACTCACTATTGAGCCCTTGCTGGTGCTCTTCAGTATCTTACTTTTACCCGGTCAGATATCACTTATGCAGTTCAGCAGGTATGTTTGCATATGCATGACCCTCGGGAGCCCCATTACAATTTGGTCAAACGCATTCTGCGTTACCTTCAGGGTACCTTGGATTATGGCCTTGTGCTTCATCGTACAACCACATCCTCATTGGTTGCTTATTCTGATACTGATTGGGCTGGCTGCCCCGACACTCATCGTTCTACCTCTGGTTATGGGGTCTTTCTTGGTGATAATCTGATCTCCTGGTCTTCCAAGCGCCGGCACACCGTCTCACGCTCCAGTGCGGGAGCTGAGTATCGTGATGTGGCCAATGCTGTTGCTGAAACCAGTTGGCTTCGTCAGCTGCTTTTAGAGCTCCGTTGTCCCATGCAGCGTGTCACACTTGTTTATTGTGACAATGTCAATGTTGTTTATCTTTCCACCAATCCGGTACAGCATTAGCGCACAAAGCATATTGAGATCGATCTTCACTTCGTCCGGGAACGAGTGGTCGCCGGTGCTGTCCGTGTTCTTCATGTTCCCACGACCTCACAGTATGCGGATATCTTCACTAAGGGCCTTCCGTCATTTGTTTTCACTGAGTTTAGGTCCAGTCTGAACGTCCGTCCTCCTCTCGCTCCGACTGAGGGGGGGGGGGTTAGACTATATTTTGTTAATTTCTATCTCCGGTTGGTTGAGATTGTTTTCCTGTCTCCTAGTGTTATTCTTGCCATGATTTGTCCAATCCCACCGGTGTTGTTTCTATAAACCGGGTTGGTTGATTGGCATCTGGCTATATATATGTATCGTGTACACCACCAATTGTATTATGGCAAATACTTGCGTTATCACTTATAAAAAAACGGAGGGAGTATTTATTATACTTCCTTTAGCAATAGGATGGTACAGTTACTCCCAATAAATTTATGATTAGATATAATTTCTATCACTTATCTTATACTATTAGTATGATACATCTCTTCTCCTTTCCTAGTACTAGTACAACAAGTGATCCTTGCGTCTACTAGCTGGTTGGTGAGTGGTGACTAGTTGGCTATACAGTTTAACGATCTATTGTGGAGTTTTTTTTTGAAATTGACGTAGTTCGACATAAACTTATTTTATTTATCATTTAAGTTGTTATTTTAAATTCAAGCTAATAAGTCACTATTAAGCTAAGCCTTATTAATATTTTTTTAGCTCGAAACAGACTTATTTGAATCTAGAACCCATCAACTGCCGTAATTTTTTCAATTTTGACACAAGCCCAGCAAGCTCTTTTTTCCGGCTTCAGTGACCGTCCTACACTGTACCACTCAGTAAGGTAGATAGGATTTACTGCCTATTACACACTCATACTGTCAATTGCGGAAGGCGACGACGAGTAATTAACTAGGCAAGCTAATAAGTCTTCGTGCAGCTTGTGCCAGCGTAGAAAAAGCAACTTGTCGATATGGCTATTCGTATCTTAATCTATATTTTTTTAATTTAAAATTGGATACGGGTTAGCTGAATACGGATACAGATCAAATATATGACGAATTCAGGTCAGAAACGGATAAAGAAATACAGATAATACACACATATATATAGTAACTAGTCATGTGTCCGTGCGTCGTAACGAAAACTCAATTTGCGATAAAAAAATTATTTGCAAAGAGCAATAACAATGGCAAAGGTAGGTAATTAAAGAGCAGTGGCAAAGGTGGGTAGTTTTGATGGAATGACACAGGCAAAAGTGGGTAATTAAAAAGCAGTGGTAAAGATGAGTAATTTTGATGAAGTGACGTGGGAAGAAACTCTCACTTTATATAGTAAAGATATATGTTGAATTAAAACCGTACGAGTATATGACTATAGTAGCAAGTTACATATCAATCAAACTCAATAGACATCGTAGAAAAAATATGGTACTTTAGGACCAGTAAAACCAACTAATTCTCAATATAAATAGGTTGTCGTAGAAAAAATATGATAAAAACAGGCTAGATCTTGCTGGAATCTGAATAGAAAAAAATCTAAATATCCAAATAGGAAAATCCGAATAACCGAATCCCGACCGTATTTACAGGCTGTTAGCTGCTACGAATCTAATTTGAATCAGAATTCAAATATCTAGATCCAGTCTTAGATTTGGCCATATAGTAAAATCTCATCTCGAATCCAGTCTCGATTAGGGGTAGCAATGGGGACCCGTTCTCCGATCTCCGACGGGGAATTCCTCTATTAGGGACGGATATGGGAAGAAATCGTCCCCCGCGGGGATGAAAACGGGGAAAATTATTCCCCCGTCGGGAATGGCGGGGACGGGGATGGGAATTTTTTTTCCCCGCGGGGACCCAGTTGGGGATCCGAATTTAGTTTAGTCCAATTTAATTGTTAGATTGCAAACATATTCTCTAGCCCATCGTATTCACATTTTCATAAATGGGACAACATAATCTTCAATGAATGCATGCATTCTTTTTTTCCTTGTCTGTTGATATGATTTTAGAGTTAAAATGGCTATAAGAGCTCTTCTTTGTGTGAAATTTTCGTGGGAATAAATCCCCGACGGGCCCCGATACCCGAACGGGGATGGGGACGAGGGGATTTTCTCCCCCGAGACAAGGAACGAGGACAGGGACAGAAAAAATTTTAGATCGCGGAGACGGGAAGGCACTCCCCGGCAGGGAATGCCCTCGTTGCCACCTCTAGTCTCGATCAGATCAAATACCGGATGGAGTGGAAAATATGTGACTCATTTTTACCCCTAGTTGAACGATACTTAACCAATGCCAAAACGATAACTAAAAAAAATCACAAAAATAGCGTGTCCCCTAATCCAGCTCAGGGCTTGACCAGTCGGTATCAACCTGTTTTCTATGTGGAGCAGGTAATGAATAGGAGTCTCCGTCAACTCACTACTAGAGTACTGGTGTTCTCAATCGATCGTGAATCAACCATGAAGACGTGCCGAAATTGTTGTTTACCTTCGACTTATCTGCCATGATGCAATATTGCAATTGTAGGTCTACCTCGGTCCTTGTTCTATTGAGATGCAATAAATTAGTACATGTTTCACTTTCATCAAGTCGATACTCAAGAGCATGTACAATCAAATCACAAAAGCTTAACTTTCAGTGTATACACGTCAACTTTGTCCAATGTTGAAGACTGAGAAAAGAAAAACAGATAACTCTTATTTAGTAGCAAGTATCATACGAGAACATAGATATTATCGTCGGTTAAAAGCCGATGTTGTTATTGTGCAAACTGACTTTTATTGTATATTACTTACTTTAGAGACAATCTTTAGAGATAGTTATTGTATAAATTGACTTTATTACTTATCCTAGATTATATAGATGAGAGATAGAGTAGGTAATAGGCTTGTTCTAAGAGCTTTTTTACGGTGCACAATATTTAATATTAGTTGTCTATTCTATTTAATCTAATGTATCAAATTAGTGGGGATGAAAAGCGGATAGTAATTCGGATATCAATTTTTTGTCTTTGTTCTTCAATGGGAAACAAATAGGATATAGAATTTTCTATCGAATTCATATTCTTGTTTGTGGTGTTGAGCTTATTCAAATTCATAAAAATGAACCTCAAATTCATTATATATTTATTTAAATGATAGAAACAAAATTAGGATATCAATCGGATACGGATTCGGATATTTTTTCACCTTTTTATTTATGGGAAGCAAATAATGCGTAATTTTTTAATCTAATTTTATAATCTTATTTTTTATAATGAGCTTGCTAAAGTGTTAAAAATGAAAACCAAAATCGTTATATATCTATTTAAAATGTCGAATTTGTTCAGAAATTCGGATATCCGTTTTCATCCCTACAAATTAGTTAAGATTATGGTAGTTGAAATGTAATTATCTATTTTTTAAAAAAAATTTGAAGGCGGGAGGGAGTGCTGGAGTAGCGACTGGAACATGTCAGCGTACGACAGGTCACCGGGGAGGAGCAGCATGTCGTAGTCCACCGCTGCGATGTGCTGCGGTATAGACTTCGTCCATCCTGTCTGGCCCAGGTCGCCTATCCATCAAAGCATGAACACCATGAGACATGGGAAGGTCGCCGTGAGCATCTGGTGTTAAATTGGCAGTAATTAAGGTGAATTATCGAAAATGGCAAGGTTGAAGGAGCGGGTGGACGGCGGAGTCTGGAAGGAGAACTTGCACGACAGAGGGTACAAGGGCGGTGCCGGTGGGAAAAAAATAGGGCAACAACAACACGGATTAGGAAAAGGCCATAATATCCTCGAGAAATAGACAGTTAGATCTGATTTCTACTACCACTATTTGCTACTCATCTTATCCACGGTAAAATTTCTCTGCTCTAAACCATCGTCCTGAGCTGTTGCATGCATCCAGTGGCTGTCATTTCTGGATTGTCGATTTGCTAGTACTGACATTTTTTCCATGTAGTTGGTAAGTCCCTCTGTTCAGGGCTTATCATCTCCAAGAGTAGCTTTGCAACATTAAGGATGACGTTGAGCTAAAGCCCCATAGTCCCAAACACTCGCGCATGTCACAACTGAAACAACTTAACAGTTATGACACTTCGCCCGATTAGAAACCCACGGCAGCGGACTCTTACTGGGAGTAGTAATACTAGGTAGAGATGCCGCGTTGCCACACCGTGGGAAAAAAATTTGATTCGAGTTTTTTCACAAAAACGTAATTTCGTTTTTCTTAACGGCTTTTTTTAAAAATTGGCTAGCTAGGAGCCGTTAACGACTTTGTGTAACCACATTTTTTCTGTAAGGACCCACTTGAAATCTACCGAGTTTAAAGAACTGGATTAAAAATTGGCTGGATAGTCTAAGTTTAAAGAATCGGCGTCTGGGTCAAATTTGTGGAAGCACAATTTTTTTTACAAAATAACCAGATCTAAACGTAATTTCAAATCTTTTAGATAGAAAGAACCGGCGTTCGTGTCGAATTTGCAGAACTACGGGATCTTTTTTACACAATAATCATTGAAAGATTTCAGAATCGTTGAGATCTTTTTTGTAAAATAACCGGTGGAAGGACCTTTTTTTGTGATTTTGAAATTTCCGGGGGGCTTTGTCGCAACAAAGTACTTGATAGCCTACATGCTCGGCAAATCTTCCAAGCTTAAAATATACTAGATACGTAATAGCGGCGCCGCATGCGCGCATATCATCGATGTACGTGAAAATTTGAAAATCTAGATCGTTTTCTCGATGTTATTTTTTAGGACCTCTCGGCGAATATCTATTTAGATTTGTTTTGTTAGGAACCAAAAGTCCTTTTTTAAAAAAAGCGTTTTTTTTGGAAGGATCTATACATAACCACGCTTTTTTATTTATTTAGGATCCTTTACAAAAGTTAATTTGTGTTTTTTAACTATAGAGGTCCTTATCGTAAAAAAAACCGCGAATGGACCTATCGTAATCATGCCTTTTTTAGGGACTTACTAATTTTTGGAGGACTTTTCACGGGGGTGAGGTGGCAAGCTATATAATTTCAAAAAATCTATTTGAGAATTTTAGAGGTTGATCTGGGCATGAATTTTGATAGCATGTCTCAAAAAATAAAGTTGGAGGACCTATACGAATATTTGAAACTATAGGTTTTTTACGTAATACATGTTCGCAAAAACATGTGGTGAAAAATAGTCTAGAGGAAAAAAGCAAAAATTTTAGAGATGACAACTTTCTTTTTGACCCTAATACTCTCTCTCACCGAGTAATAATACATGTTTAAAAAATATCGAGATCGAGATGGAAAATCGAGTTGGCGAAAAAGTGTAGAGATAGAGCTGCACACATATCTCGGTGATGAAAATATTTTTCTAGGAAAACGGAGAACCCAACCGTGAATATAAAAACTACAAATTTTTTTGGAAACGGAAAAATAAAGGCGAATGACCCGTGACGCTGAATATCTTAAACGATAGGGCCCTTTTTGCAAAACCACCGATCGTGGTGTTTAGATGTAATTTTTATTTGCATAAAATCACCGCTTAGGTAAAAAATAGTCTAGAGGAAAAGGGCGAAAAATTATTAGAGATGACAACCTTCTTTTGTCGAGCCTAATACTCTACGCATTCACCGAGTAATAATACATGTTCGCAAAACCACCCACCAATGAAAAATAGTTTAGAGTAAAAAGGGTGAAAAATTATTAGAGATGACAAGCTTTTTTCGTCGAGCCTAATACTCTACGCGTTCACCGAGTAATAACACATGTTTAAAAAAATATCAGAGATCAAGATGGAAAATCGAGCTGGGGAAAAAGTCTAGAGATAGAGCTGCACACATATCTCTGGTGATGAAAACATTTTTTCCGGAAAAAACGGAGAACCCAACCATGAATACAAAAACTACGGATTTTTTTTGAAACGAAAAAATAAAGGCGAATGACCTGTACGCTAATATACAAAACGATAGGGCTCTTTTTGCAAAACCTATCGATCGAAGGGCTGGATGCCATGTTCTAAAAAATATCGAGATCGAGATGGAAAACCGAGCTTGAAAAAAAGTCTAGAGATAGAGCATAGATTTTCTAGGGCTTTCTCCTAAAAAATGGATCTAAATATGATTTTCGATTCTTTGGAGGGCTTATCTAGGGGTACTCGGAAAAAAAAAAGAATTTTCAGATTTTTCAGGGTCTTTTCAGTAAAAAAATGGACCTAAATGCAATTTCTGAAATTTTGGAGAAGGATCTATTCAAATCCACAGCGGGATGCCACTGACCCGAAAACCACCCGTCGTCAAAAATAGTCTCGAGGAAAACACGTCATTAGAGATGAAAATCCGCTTGCTAACACGTCTAGGGCGAGTCAAACCTGCGACCCTTCTAACCACGAGAGCAAACTGTCTAACCACCGCGCTGCGCGAGTGTTTTTGAAAGATAACGGCTTTAAAATATATAAGCTGGGGTAGCGTGAAACAGCGGGCGGCGTGGCTCAACGGTTTTTTTGCCGAGGGACTTAAACGCGCCGAAAAAATATCTTCCCTCACAAAATATCGCGAGCTTCCGTTTTGAAGAAATGTAGCAAATGGCGACGTGGACACGTTGGTTGGGATTAAGCCGGAAAACCTCCCATGTTTATATACGGTAGTATATTATTTCCAACTAATTAGGCATCACATCAGTAGCACATGCCGGAGAAAAATAGAAGAGATGTTCAATACCGATGTGCTTCTTTGCACTTATAGCGAGGGAACAATGCGGCGCATTGTAAACCATCAGAAAAAAGGTTGCAGGACTAGAGGTACCAGCAAGGTTGTTAGGGGACGAAATTCAAAATCTAAGCGAAATGAAAAAATTTGAAAATTAGGGTGCGGTATAGTTATTTGGTAAATTTCGGTGAACTCGGTGATTTCGATCGAAATTTTGGTATTTTGGATTGGTTTACACGGATTTTGGACCGGTTTGTATAGTTTTTGGACTAGATTTCGCACCTTTTTTTTTGTAGAGAATTGTAATGCCTTTTATAAAGAATACATGTGAAAAGTTTGTAAAAAAGAAAAACACACACAAACTATGGAACCATAAACCCTAAATTAGATTTTGGTCTAAACCCTAACTTGGATTTTAGTCTTAAATTGTATTTCGGTCTAAACCTTAGCTTGGATTTCGGCCTTAAAGAATATATTTCAGTTTATACCCTAAATCCTAACTTAGGAATTTTATGTGCAAATGCTTAATATTTTACATTCAAATAGATAAAAAATGTAGATAAATGCTTGTATGATTTTTTTTTCATATTTTTTCTAATTATTTCTAGCCTTGGGAGGCTATTTCACAACCGGTTGAAAATCATCTAAATATTCGTGATTTCGGCTAAAATTTTGGTTTTCCTGGTTTCAAATTTATCGAATTTCAAATTTACTTTTTGAATTTCGTTCAGATCTCGTACGAAACCTCTCCAAAATTTCGGATTTCGACCATCTCCAATATGTGATCCAAAAACAAAATTTGAAACTTTTGAGTACCAGAGACTTAACGGTCAGAGTCAATGCTCTAGCCCTTTCGCGCTCTCACCTTGCGTCCTCCACTGCATCACAGCACAGTAACCATGAACTCAGCCTTTCCAACAATTGCCGGGTTCGATTAGGCTTCCCCGGTCACGCTGAGCAATTTTGGACCAGGTCTAGTTGAAAGGGCTTCTTCTACCTAACCCGACATCATTCTCCCCGAAGCCAGGAAAAACGTCGAGTCAGTAGGAACGCAAGGCCATTATGCGCGTGCGATCCGGTCCATATCATGATCAGCGATCCCGCATGGAGAGAGACCTGTGTCATGGGTGGACCGTGGATACGTGAGAAAAGTTCATCAGATTGTCGGATCATTACAAATTCGTAATATTAACTTATAATTTGTAATAAGAGGATTATATATTTATATACTAAGAAATACATATGTGCTAAGCTACAGGGACTTGACCCAACCTGTATATTGGAAATCCGCCTCTGATATGTATTGACTTGACAGGACGACAAGCAATACACAGTCGTGCCTCTCTATTGTGCATGCACAGAACGAAACCGGCGATCCCCGTCCATGTCCGTTACGCCCTTTGTTATCCCGTTTTGATGTTACTTTTTAAGCGATACAAAAGTAAATTTTATGAATATAAAATATAAGTAAAGTAATTTTAATTACAAATATAACGATACCACTATATCATTAGATATTTAAAAATCATAGTTAGTCAAAACTGGATCAGTTAAAGTAAAGAGTAACGACGCACACAGAAACGGTACCAATCCGCTACTAGCCCACTCAGTGCTACGTGGGCCACACGCAATCATGTGCCACCTGGCATGGATGACATGGCTGGTAAGTAGAGCCGGTGTTCCAAAAAAAACGGTGAACCACTCGGTTACCGCGGTTTTCGAGTGTCTTGAGCTGGCTCGGTTAGCTGAACCGACAGTAAACAACTCGAGTTTAAATTTAAATTCAAAAATTTTGAACAATTTAAGAAAATTTATCCACAAAATTTCTAAAAATAGTACTAATTCTTCTGTGACCTATGGTGTGAAAATTTAATAAAAAAAGAAATTTGAAGACGTTTATAAGTCATTCAATATGTACAAAATAGAAAAAAAAAGCCGGCTAGCCCACAGGCCAGGAGCGCCCACAGGTCGGCTGGCCCACGCCAGCCCACCCTGATCGAAAAGCCCACTGGAAGGAGCATATGCTCCCTAGTCTGCCGACAGGAGATGGAGACCTCCATTATTCCTGCGTGCCTTTCCCCACTCCAGCACTTGCCGACCGAGCTGCCATCGGCGAGATCCGGCCGCGTTGCGCTAGAAAACAGCAAACAGCCGAAGAAGTTTGATTTCTCTCGCGGTTTGGAGGAAAAACCGAGCGGTTTTTACGATTTACCGCAAGAGCGTTGGTTTTCGACTGGGCGCACGAGTTTCGCTATTTTTAGGTGATTTTCGTTTAATTTCTTCGATTTTTGTTCGGTTTTTTTTTGTACAAACCACTTAGCATTTTGAATGACAGAATATGTGTGAGTTTCTTTTGTGCAAACCACTTAGCATTGTTCGCTGCCGTAGTTGTAACACCCCGGCGCCAAACGCACCACGAATGCTACCCAAAACTCGAAATAACCAACGACAACTCTACGGAAAGACTGAAGTCAACCTTTAACTGCTTACAACCAGGTTAAAACCAAGCCACTGAAATTTACAAAATTTTGGCATGACCTCTCTAGAATAGAGGACATCCACTCAGCAGACAAAAGAATGATAGCAGTCATATAATATATCAATCACTCAAAATGGGAAGAAACATTCTAGCAGATCCTTAGTTAATCAATCAAACACCCAATAGAAGTTAACACACTCCAACACGACGAACAACATATTACAACCTCATTAATTACATCCAGAATTATTGAATTTGTTAAATAAATTGTTGAAGACCGAAGTTGTGCACATGATACTACTCCCAACCAGACATTTCAGCTTCAAGGTACCTAAAACAGGAAGCAAACAAGCGTGAGTCTAAGACCCAGCAAAGTGCAACAATAAAGAAACGCAATCGAATCAAACGAAACACCAAAACTTTGAAACGTAACATATTCAAATACTTGAGTGAATTTGGTAAATAAATGAACCGAAAACTGATTCCAAATACCACAATCATCTCAAGAATTATTTAAACTTTACTCATACCTCGATAGCCACTTTTGGATGAGTCCACGACTCAATCCTCAATCTATAAATGCCATTAGCTCCACGATTACCCATTAACAGTTTACATTCGCTGCCTTCATGCTCAAGTGCACAAACATACAAAAGAAGAATCTCATATCCATACATCACAATCAACTCATTAAACATAATTCATCATTGTCATTGCAATGCAGATGCAAATATGCCATACAAAAGAAGAATCACACACCCATACATCACTATCAACTCATTAAACATGATTCATCATTGTCATTGAAATGCAGATGCAAATATGCCATACAAAAGAAGAATCTCACATCCATACATCACAATCAACTCATTAAACATGATTCATCATTATCATTGCAATGCAGATTTCACAGTTTTCATGCATATGATGCATCATGCATGTCTCATCTCCTTGTTTAGCACATACCGGTATTGCCGAGTGCACACCCGTCGGTGTGCACGCTCTCATTCCCCTTCCACCCCGTGGTGGAGGGTGCCTACTCTTACTGACTCGCTCCCATACAACACGTATACGGGACTACGAGGTAGGACTTTCGTGCTCACTACATGTGAGCACAGAGGCACGCATCAGAATGGGTCGCCCCTTCCATCATGAATGCACAAATACAATAGACATAAAAAAATTTACAAACTACATTCATTTCTCACATTTGTATAGCCATAGCCAAATACATAAACATCAGCCACTTCTCACACCCACAAATTACCATTCACATTCTCAGCACTCATAATCACATCCTCAACATTCATATTCATACTCACATCACTAATACTTGAATTATCTCTACCATGTTTTCCAATTTAAAGTCAACTCGAAATGACATTTATTCTCAGCTCCTTTCATCAGCTAATGTTGACTTATACAGATCAACCTTTGTATTCAAATACCTTTCTTGATCTTAAACATACGGTTTTTCCCAAATGAGTCTAATGACAATGCATCTTTTCGTTCACCTCAAATATTCTAATCATACCACATACCACTATATAAATTAGATTATTAACAATGCTAGTTATTTAAACAAAAGAGACGTGTAGAAAGTATTAGTATCTCTCATTTGCTTACCTAAAATTAAAATAGAAGTCTTCTCTATTTCTCGCACATCAACTAGGAATCACAAGACGAAAGTCCAGTGAAGCAACTACAACGAAGACGAAGTGTCAACAAGAACGACAAAAGTCATCTCCGAGAAAGAAATTCCCAAATCTCGGGGTCGAAATTTCTTGTTAGGGGGGAGGTTTGTAACATTCCGTTTTTGGATGTCTGGAAGTCAAATTTCAAAATCCGAACCCAATGAAATTTTATTGAATTAATTCGGCTCAAATTGAATTTTCAAAGTTAAAAGGATTTAATATGATTAATTTATAACTCAAATTAATTATTTATTATTTTATTGGGTTCCTTGTGCTTCATTTGATTTTTACGTATTTTTGGAGATTTTTAGATTTGGTTTGCTATTTATTTGGATTTATTGAATCTTATTGATTCTTGGTTTTACTTATTTCAGAAATACATATTAAAATTCCTAAATCCTCTCCGGGCGATTTCACTATTCATCTCCGATCGGCCCACTCCTATTCACATTCATGGCCCAATCCACCTCAACCCACCAAAGCGAAAGCCTAATCACTTAAAGCGCGTCGTAGTCGATCTTTCATCCCACGGCTGAGATTGGCGCCGCCACACAGTAGCCAAATCAAACCCTAACGCAGCCTTCACCCCGCCCGTCCGATTCCGATCCAGCGTCTCCCGTGCGTCCACGTCGTTCCCAAATAACCGCCGCCGCCGCACAGTAAAGCCGCCGACCTACCTTGCTTTCCGTGCCAAATCCCGCATCCCTAGGCTATTTAAGCCCGCGCCGCAGCTCTCCCGAGATTCCCCTCTCCGCGCCGCATCCATTGCCCCTACCCATTCCACCGGAGATGCCGTCGTTGCGCCGCTTGACCTCGCCGAAGTTGCCGGTCGTGCCCGTGTTCTTCCGCCGTCGTTTTCTCCATCCACGGTGAGTCTCCGCGCGGAGTTGTTGGTACCACTGAGTTCATCTCTTCGCGCCCTTTCCGATTCACTAATTCTTCGACTCGATCCGGCACTCCATCGCAGTTTCACGGGTCATCTTCCTCAGTTCCGGGGACTTGCGCCGCCGTCTCGCCGTCGGGTTATCTCCACCAGCCGTCGCCGTCGGATCCTTCTTCAACGGCCAGATCTGTGCCCTATTTTCTTCGGTAAGCCCTTCCCGAGCCGTCTGCCTTGTCATCTCCCACGAAGTCGCCCCGTGCACGCCACACAGGCCCTAACGCTTTCGCGTGGCTGTTGCGTCAGCGCTTCGTGTCTGCCGCGTAGGTGCCACCTCACTGTCACGTCGTACCATGTCACGCCCCGTCAGCCTTACGTCGCACCGTGGCAGCCACGTCCGAGACACATATACGCCACGAACACGCCACATCACCGCCACCAGGTGCTCTTGCGTCCAGGTGTCGCCACGTGTTGCCATGTGTTGTCCCGTGGCGCCACATCACCATCATGCATTCCCTAGTGCTTATGTGGTTGCCATGTGTGAGCCACGTGCCGGCCACATCTTCGCCATGTCAGCGCCACGCGTGCCCTAGTGCCCAGGTGTGCGCCACGTGTACGCCGCGTCTTTATGCCATGTCATCGCCTAAGGCGAAAAGCGTGTCAGCGACATAAGGGCCCTACCGGTCAGCCACAGCAATTATTCTGAATTAATCCCGAATTTTCGAATTTCCAGCGAATCAGAGCTCAACACGTGTCAATCCTTTCCGATTTTTCCTGATTTTCCTTCCATTTAAACTTTGGAAGCTCCGTTCTCCTCCGTTCGAACTCCGATTCGCACGATTCAAATTTATAAATTCATATAAAATCAAGATCTATCTGTTGGTATCATTTTTATGATTTTTTGAATTTTATTTATTTTTGGTTTATTTATTTTTGTCTCGATTTGCGTGTTTCGCGTGTAGACGACGCATCGGTTGAGCGAGAGGAGCATCCAGCGGAGGTTGCAGCAGCGGTAGAGAGTGAAGGCAAGTCTCCTTGACCATGTTGAACCCAAATTTATGAAATGCTATTTTGTTTTTAAATTATTGCATGCTATTTGAATTATGAATTGTATTTTAATGTCATTTTTAAATGCTTAGATAAATGCCAAATTGTTATAACCACATTGATATTCATGTTGACAACCATTGACACCTTAGAAAAACTAATTGCTGTAGTTAATGGTAATTAATCTTGCTATGGGAACGGTAGAAAATGCTTAGCCATGCTTAATCACGTCGGTACCTTACCATTATGGAAATGATTTCATTCTTGATTCAAAATGAATTGTGAAAATTATGGCAATTGGTGTTGCCGGTATTAATTTGAAATTAAAAGTGAAAAATGATTTAGACCGGGGCGGAATTGGTTGAATGGCGGTGTGGGATGCACAAAATTTTTGGAATGTGATTGTCGCCCTAGTCAAATAAGGACCGATCGTGTGGACACCATGGGCCATGCTATCTGATACAACCACATGTCTATATGGGTGCGACTTGGCTAAGTAATTTGCATGTATCGTTATTTGACTTCGCCCGATTAAGGCATGCGAGTTTGTCGAGTGACACTTGCAAAGGCGCAAGAAATTTGTGAGAGCGAAACCTTAGCGGGTGAAGTCGGTAGCGGTATATGCATTGTAAAGGCCTTGTCATGATCTCCCTGCCAGCACACCAAAGGAAGTGTGTCAATAGCTTGGCGCAAAGGGTTGATCATGTCGTGTGGGTAAAGTGTACCAGCTCTGCAGAGTCTTAAAAACTACTTGAGTAGCCGTGCCTACGGATAAGGACAAGCGTGGAACGCTTTCACATTGTAGATTTTTCTGGTTTTGGTTTTAAAATGGAAAATGATGGATTTGGTTCAAAATGAAAAATGTGGTTGGGAATCCGTGAGCTAATTTGGAGCTCCGGATTTAGTTTAATGACTAGAGCCAACCGGTAGTTGGAACACGGAAAATTGTTATACTTCAAGTTTGATTATTTATGTTATTTACATTTTGTTAAATCTTTGCTTTATGAAAGTATTACTTGTATTTAAATTTCAATTTAAGCTTATTGCAAATGAACCCTATATGCTTCCTTTGTTCAAGCCATGCATTTAGTTACTTGCATTAAGTTTAGAGACTTGCGAGTATGTTGCATACTCACCTCGCTTTTTATTGCGAGTGCTTATTCCATAAAGCGATGATGGGCCGTTCGACATCGTGGAGAGGTCTATGATGAGGAGGACGACTCGATCTTCTAGGGAGCGTACCCCAGTCGGTTGCCTGTGGGCTAGCTGATTGGCTCTTTTTGTTCTACATTTCCGCTGCTACTTTTATACTTCAGTCGTAAGGCTTCATACTTGTAATAATGTGATGATGTTGTTACACTATTTTGCTTATTCTGTTATTTACTTTATGATATGTACGTGTTATCATCATTTGTATCTTTGTGTCTTTATTTGTTCTGGACTAAGCGGTTGAAACACAGGAGGTTCGAATCAGTGATCTGGTCGGCAGTTTTACCTCAGATCTTTACTCAAGGAGGAAAGGGAGGTAAGCAGACGCCATTTGGGGAGGAGTTCTTAGGAGCTGGCGGAGGTGGGGTCGCCGAGGCTGCTTGGTGTTCTGGCTACTCCTTGGTTATTCTTTGCGGCTCCATTGCTTCTTGCCTCTCTTTGCTTGTTCTTCTTTCTTCTTGGCTCTCTTGCTTCTTTGTCTTCTTAGAAACAACGCCAGGAGGAGAAGCGGCCTTGAGGGAGGGGAAGGCCAGGAGCAAAGCTGGAAGGGAGGGAGGGAGGAAGCCGGCAGGTGGAGGCTTGAGGAGAGGAGAGCAACGCCAGGGAGGGGAGGAAATGAGTCGGCCAGGAGGAGAGCAAAGCGCCTGGAGAAAAAAATGACGGCTGGGATTTGGGAAAAAACTCAAGAGCTATGCTTCTAGGGTTCCTCTTAAATCCTCTCTTCCCTTTATACTCCATCACTTGGGTGCTATTTGTCAAACGCTAGGGGAAACGAAATGAAGATCCTCCAAAGAATCAAAAATCCAACTTTAAACCCTGAAAGCGAACCAAATAAAATTTCAATTCTTGGCGCGAAATGACAAATGTCAAGAAAAGACAACTTACCGCCAAACAAAACGGCTCGAAAGATATCTCAACCGAAAACTAGGGAAATTTCCAAAACCTTTATCAAAAGCTTCAGCTGCGCGACGATTAAGGTTTCTCCTGAAAAGATAAAAAGAAACCTTGAATCACGAAGATGGAATCATTTCCGGCCGACAACCCTAGCAAAAGAGACTTGCGGTATTACACTCTTCCCCCCTTTAACAGAATTCGACCTCGAATTCTGACCACGACAAGAATACCAACAAGAACAACGGAAACCGACTGACGAAGCGAAAACTCCCAAAAAGAACAAAGTTAGGTACTTCTCTCGCCAAATAAAAAGGGGCAAGCAACTGAACTCAGAAAAACAAAATTCTTTCGGCACTAAAGCCCATTATACGTTTTAACCATTGATCCTCTTCAAGAGGACACGGTACGAACCTCTAAATCAACCCCGATCCTCTTTTCAGCTTCAATCACATCTTGTAAACTCTTTTCTCAAACTCCTTACCCTGATTCATCTTATTCATGACAACAACAAAGATATGAGGTCTTTCATTCTAACATGCCTCTAAACCATATCTCAACTTGACACTCAAACCATATATTTAACATTTCGGGTTCCAAACTTGAACCCGAAAGAATCAAATACACATAGTTTCATTCCTTTCCAATTGACTGGTCTTTTTCAACAAGAGGACTAAAATCATCCAATGCCATCTAAGGAAAACGGCCCTCTTGGGCATACTTTCCCTTCCAATCACAAACCACATTATATAAAATTTCTTTCTATACCCTCCTAGGCATGTCTCATACCCAGGAACCACTAGCTAACACAAATGTTCACACATAACCTTTCACTTCAACTGCCATCATTGCTACAACCAACGATACTACCAAAACTTTTGAATCGACATTGCAAGCGTTCATCATACACCACCATTAAACCACTGACGGTCAATGTCCAGCTCATGCTAGGACTAAAGATCAATACCAAACCACTAACGGCTCGTTTCCTAAGTGGGTTTCGCCCTCACATTCTTTCACTCAATTTAACTAAGTCCAAAAGTATAATCCTTATTATACTCAACATTATACCATAAGTATTCATGCTTTCAATCCCATCTAGAATGCAAAAGAAGCACAATTCTTTTGAACCCAATTGAAACACAAGCATCAACTTGAACCCAAAGCGCTCAAATTCATTTTGGAACAAATTCGATAACATCCAAAGATCACTCATTTTCTTTTCCTAAGCCAAATACCAAAATCCATTCATTCTTCCTTGTCACGCTAGATAGCAAAGGAAATCTCGATCCCCTTTCTACCACTCGATCCAAATCCAACACGTTAAAGCCAAAGCACCAAGCTTTACCTCGGGGAAAAAACTCCATTAAAAGAGAACACCGCACAATTCTTTAATGAGGCAACTCACTTTTACAAAAGTAAACCTCAAGCCTTTACCAAGGCAGAACATCTCTCTTTTAGAATAACCGACTTCACTAAAAAAAACTAATTAAGGGAATCGGTCCACTTTAACTCAACGACCAACATTCTTTAAGAGAAGAAAACTCAATTCTTTTACAAACGCAAAAACCACTTTTATCATTTTCCAAACAATGTGATAGAAGTCGCATCGGGAAGAACTTCAAATTAAAAGAGAAACTCCACACAAAGCATTGACAGGAGCTCTCAATAACCACCATTGGTTATAATAACATCAACCCTAAACCATCACTTATCACATTATTATCAAACACTAACCCAAGTCTAACTCTCAACAATCAACGAAGAGAACAACGTTCTCGCTTCTTTTGCACAGATAATCTATCAGTTAATTCAACACAAGACATGTGTCATCATTTTCCTTGGTTCACTAACCAACACAAACCATCATTCCTATATTTGTTTATTCCAAACTTAAAACACAACTCTTCAACATTTATTTCAACATAAACAACAATACCCTTCGCACAACCCCTAAGTCATTACTTTGACATCCCCAATTCATCCAACCAATACATACTTCTAACAACGTGATATCATTTTCACAAGACCTATTTCATAAATAAAGGCCCAAGACAACATTTGTCAAGGACACAACACCAGTATCACTACAAACATTCCATACCTCTTCATTCTTTGATTACACATAGACTAAGTCATTTTGTTGACCCGCATTATTAACTGACCCAAAAGCAACAATAGTCAGTAACTTACACCATCTCCTTGCTATGGTAAGTTCATCAACTGAACATTCTAAACCTTCTTGGTCGTGATCAAGACTAACCTTACCGGAACACAAATCCTGATCTCTCCATTAAATCCATGACTCGTAACACTTTGCACAAAATACTAATTCAACTTTCACCTTTCATGACTTACCATCTCTATTATTCTTTCTCTACCAACACAATAATTTAGGTTGTCTTTAAACAACCAACACATTTACTTTAACAAAATCCATAAACCACATCCTGAAAACTCTAACTCCTCAACACTTAACATTTTAATCATTCTCGTGGGTCACGCACCCAACTCTTAAGGAACCCACAGCTCTTAGGAAAAAGAACAACACAAAAAACATTTTTTTCCTTCCAGAAAACTCAACCATAAATCATAAAGGAACTCGACTCTCGAGTTTCCAAACTCTGATGTACAACAACGCCTCAAACAAATCTCAAAACTTACAACCTCCACGAAGTAAGATAGATGCAAGGGGAAAACCAAGTGGTCAACCAAAACGAGCGCCAAAATGGTAGCAATAGAAATCCAAAAGGATTCAACACTAAACTCTTTCTTCTTGTCTCGAACGATCGAAGACAAAAGAAACCGACCTTCTCTACCCACTCTCTAACTATGTCGCAAAGGCGACCACTCTCAGCTACGAGAGGTTCCCAAACTTAAGGGGTGGCTCTAGCTGACCACACCCACCACCGAGGCCCAAAACAAGGCCAAAAGAACAACACCGAGAACCTTTCAGCTTGACCAATTCACAAGAACATAGCAACTCAATCACTTCGTCATAATCTTAGCAACATGCATAGCCAATTGTAGCATTCAACATCAAAGTTTAGATACAACATTTTAAGCGTAAAGCAACGATACCCATACCCATTCCTACTGTGCATCAGAGTGTGTCAAGTTTCAAATTATTTAACCATTCTACATAAAGTTTTAAGTTTATTGCCCTAGGGCCACATTTTAAAGGTTCAACCTAAACCATGTTTCTAATTTCACACAGCAAAATTTTAATTCATTCTAGAATTACTCACTACATTCAAACACCGCGGACCTGAAGCCCGCTCTGATACCAACTGTAACACCCCGGCGCCAAACACACCGCGAATGCTACCCAAAACTCGAAATAACCAACGACAACTCTACGGAAAGACTGAAGTCAACCTTTAACTGCTTACAACCAGGTTAAAACCAAGCCACCGAAATTTACAAAATTTCGGCATGACCTCTCTAGAACAGAGGACATCCACTCAGTAGACAAAAGAATGATAGCAGTCATATAATATATCAATCACTCAAAATGGGAAGAAACATTCTAGCAGGTCCTTAGTTAATCAATCAAACCCCCAATAGAAGTTAACACACTCCAACACGACGAACAACATATTACAACCTCATTAATTACATCCATAATTATTGAATTTGTTAAATAAATTGTTGAAGACCGAAGTCGTGCATGTGATACTACTCCCAACCAGACGTTTCAGCTTCAAGGTACCTAAAACAGGAAGCAAACAAGCGTGAATCCAAGACTCAGCAAAGTGCAACAATAAAGAAACACAATCGAATCAAATGAAATACCAAAACTTTAAAACGTAACATATTCAAATACTTGACTGAATTTGGTAAATAAATGAACCGAAAACTGATTCCAAATACCACAACCATCTCAAGAATTATTTAAACTTTACTCATACCTCGATAGCCACTTTTGGATGAGTCCACGACTCAATCCTGAATCTATAAATGCCATTAGCTCCACGATTACCCATTAACAGTTTCCATTCGCTGCCTTCATGCTCAAGTGCACAAACATACAAAAGAAGAATCTCATATCCATACATCACAATCAACTTATTAAACATGATTCATCATTGTCATTGCAATGCAGATGCAAATATGCCATACAAAAGAAGAATCACACACCTATACATCACAATCAACTCATTAAACACGATTCATCATTGTCATTGCAATGCAGATGCAAATATGCCATACAAAAGAAGAATATCACATTCATACATCACAATCAACTCATTAAACATGATTCATCATTGTCATTGCAATGCAGATTTCACAGTTTTCATGCATATGATGCATCATGCATGTCTCATCTCCTCGTTTAGCACATACCGGTATTGCCGAGTGTACACCCGTCGGTGTGCACCCTCTCATTCCCCTTCCACCCCGTGGTGGAGGGTGTCTACTCTTACTAACTCGCTTCCATACAACACGTATACGGGACTACGAGGTAGGACTTTCGTGCTCACTACATGTGAGCACAGAGGCCCGCATCAGAATGGGTCGTCACGAATGCACAAATGCAATAGACATAAACAAATTTGCAAACTACATTCATTTCTCACATTTGTATAGCCATAGCCAAATACATAAACATCAGCCACTTCTCACACCCACAAATTACCATTCACATTCTCAGCACTCATAATCACATCCTCAACATTCATATTCATACTCACATCACCAATACTCGAGTAATTACTAATTCCAGCTATCTTGGTCATAAATCAAACCATTTTTGCAATCAAAATTCCATACTCCGTCCTCACATTCTTTTATCATCAATATTTCATACAAAACCATAATATTTTATTAGGGGTGAAAACGGTATCGGTAATTCCCGAAATTCCGAAAACCGTTTTCGAAATTTTTCAACCGGACGTGTCGGTATCGGTAATTTTCGAATCGAATCGAATCGGTAATTTTGTCGGAAGCGATAATGATAACGGTTTTGATCGGTTCCGACCGTTTCTTCGATATCCGGAAAAATCGGTAAATTCATGCCGGTAATTACCGGAATTATTCCACCCACAAATCACACTCCTTCGGTCACTAAAACGCCCATAACTTTTTACTCCAAACTCCGATTTAGGTGATTTTGGACTCTATCTGAAGCTTATCACGAGGGCTACAATCTTCACCCATTTTCATGATTTAACCAATCATAGATATTTTTAAATATCATAAAAACAAAACTCTAATGTAGTCATTCAAGTCTAAAATTTGATGTGTGTTCATCGTAAATTTGTGAATATTTATTAATTACTAATTTCTATGTGGATGTACTATTTGTGTGAATTTTTGAAGTCAATTGGTGGTACATGTCCTTACGACGTTCTGGGTCTCTTTTTGGATTCGATCGTTCTGATATATATTTTGTATCGAATTTTCGTTTCCGATATTTTGAATTACCGATGCCGTTTTCGTTTCGTAGTTATCGATTCGATATCGTTTCCGAGAAAAAATATGAAAACAAAAATGGTTTTAGTGTTTTCCGACCGTTTCCGACCGTTTTCACCCCTATCTTTTATCATGAATACGAATTGAACCATTATTCCTAACTCAAAATTCATGTCTTTGATATCAATAATACCCTAATCCTACTAGTGAGCACCAACATGGAACACAAGCTATCACAACAAGTCACATAGACAAGGAATATAATTCTTCAATGTAGCACACATAGCAAACAAACAAGGATGCACATGCAAGTTTCATCCTTTAATGTCATTCATGGGTACTCACATAGCCTACCCATACTAGTGTTGTCAGTATAACCACAACAAGCATTAGCGGTGCACATATCAAATCAATCAAGACATTCAATCTACAATTCACAAAGTTCAATCAATTGATGCACTTGCCTTCAACTTCTCGAGACGGTGTGGCGAGACGAGGTTGCCACACCCGGGGTCACACCACCTGCACATGGATATAACCCACTCAAAAACACGCCCAAGATTCAATACAAGACTCATAACTAAGTTGGCTTCGCAACCCACTCCTAAAACCCGAAAACAGAAATCTACCAACCCGGGACAACACTTGGTAAAACGGGCATAACTTTCAAACAGCTGAGCGAAACTTAGCGATTTGGGACTTCATCGAAAGGTAATTCGATTATCTACATCTTTTTCTATAGCCGACCGACCGGGAAAAGCACCGATTATTCCCAGATTTGCGACAAACAGCAAACGAACACAATTTAACTTGTTCTGGACAGCAATCGGTAAAATAGCCATAACTTTTACATGGCTGAACGAAACTTGATTATTTCAGTCTCTATTGAAAGATAATTCAATTATCTACAACTTTCGTTATAGTCAATCCCCCAGAAAATGCTTGAAAAATTTTCAAATAGCAGTTCTAACCGAGGACAGAAATCTGTTCGAACAGAAAATTCCCCAATCACTCTAGTCTCTCCATTCCCCAACCTCCAACATCTCAAAATCATGAATTCTAGTTAAGCAATAGCACAAACACCTTGCATGCAAGCCAAATGGATCCCCACCACCTAGGGTTTTTACCTCAAATCTTTACTCAAGGAGGAAAGGGGGAGGTGGAGCAGGACGTCGGCCGGGGAGGAGTTCTTGAGGCTGGCGGAGGTGGGGTCGCCGAGTTGCTGGTGTCTTGCTTTGCTCCTTTAGTTGTTGCTGCGGCTCAGTGCCTCTGGCTCTCTTGCTGCTTGTGCTCTGAGAGCAACGCCGAGGAGGGAGAGCAATGCAGGGAGGCGCAAGGCTAGGAGCAAAGCGGAAGGGAGGAGGAAGCCAGCAGTGGGAGGCGCAGGACAGAGAACAACGCCAGGAGGGAGAAATGAGTCGGCCAGGAGGAGAGCAAAGCGCCTGGAGAAAAAAATGACGGCTGGGATTTGGGGGAAAACTCAAGAGCTATGCTTCTAGGGTTCCTCTTAAATCCTCTTTTCCCTTTATACTCCATCACTTGGGTGCTATTAGTCAAACGCTAGGGGAAACGAAATTAAGACCCTCCAAAGAATCAAAAATCCAACTTTAAACCCTGAGAGCGAACCAAATAAAATTTCAATTCTTGGCGTGAAATGACAAATGTCAAGAAAAGACAACTTACCGCCAAACAAAACGGCTCGAAAGATACCTCAACCGAAAACTAGGGAAATTTCCAAAACCTTTATCAGAAGCTTCAGCTGCGCGACGATTAAGGTTTCTCCTGAAAAGATAAAAAGAAACCTTGAATCACGAAGATGGAATCATTTCCGGCCGACAACCCTAGCAAAAGAGACTTGCGGTATTACAGTAGTTGATGCGTCATAAATCAGTAAGGTGAGAACTCTATGTTGGGATAGGATTAGAGAACACTGGATGATCTTTTTACTATGTTGCTAAGAGCTGGCTAAGACTATACATGCTTGTGGCCATTGATTGTAGTACATATTTGTGGCCATCGGATGTTGAATGCCACGGTAAACAAATATGTTGAATGAGTAGTTGATGCGCTACTCGTTGGCATGCTATCTGTGGATTCACTAGATTGTATTGTTTTGCCTTATAGACTACAGTTCAATGAACATATATGTGTACACGTGGTAATTGTGATGCTTTGATTGTTACCGTTGTGTGTGAATTGTGTGATCATTTTTTGCTATTGAAAACGTACATAAGTAGATAACATGCTTTGATTATTACCGTTGTCGCAGTGATTTTGATCTACCATCAAGTAGAAGGTCAAATCCAAAATTTATCTTCTCTAAGAGATGCATGCTTGTATGTAGTACCATTGGTTGCACATATAATGAAATTGGCTCACTAATGCATGCTTGTATGTAGTACCAATAGTTATTCAAGTATGTAAAGTATGAATATTTGTTATCGTATTATTTGTTCAAGTACCAAATGGTACTATTTGTTCAAGTAGTGACATTTCTACGTATGCTTAGTTTTGTTGTGTTGTTTTAACAGATAACAGATATCGACGTGGTGTGGGAACACGACGAGAAGGTGGGTGCCGGATTTCGATGCAAACACTGTCTCAAAGAGAAGAAAGGAGGCAGTGCGACCCGATTCAAGCAGTACTTGGCAGGACGTGGTACGGGTATCGTCCATTGTAGTAAAATTCCAGCGGACATTTGCAAGTACTTTCAGCATGAGCTAGACAGGACGAAGGATAAAAGGAAGGAAAGGAGAGATGAGATGTTGAGGAAAGAAGCAGCAGCGGCCGGAGATTCCCCATCGAGGCAAAGTGTATACTCGGAGTACACGGGTGATGCTGATGAGGAGGCCCAACTCCAGCATGCCATGGCTACCTCCAAGGCGGAGGCAGAATTTAGAAACCGGACAGGTAGGAGGTACGAGCACGGTGGTGGCAGTGGCAATGGCTCCTCCCTCCCCTAGAGGAGATCACGACGGTCTGTTGTCCAAGATGTTTTGGAGTTCGTCACAACGAGAAAGACCGCCGATGGTGGGGGATTACAATATTAGTTTAGCCCGTGCCCTGGTACAACCAAGGATTGGCACCCATCCGTAGACATAGAAGGGGAAGGGTGGGAAGCAGGTAGTCTAATCTGGATGGGCCAAATGGTTTCACTCTGCTGGAATCGCAGGGCGGAAAGCAGATGGACCATATTTTATTAGCGCCATACGGGAAACACAAAAATAAGATAAGTGAGGTTTAAAATAGTCGCTCAGTTGTACGTCAATTCATACCTAACATGTATATTTCATTTGCAGGCGAAGGTATCCCATCCCTGACTGGCCGAGATATAGATGGAAAATATTTAGATGCCAACGAAGCAGAAATTAAGGAGAGCTTCGTAAAGTTTATGAAGGAATGGCCTACATACGGAGTAACAATCATGTGTGATTCTTGGACAGAGCCGACACGTATGAGTATAATAAACTTCATGATTTACTGTAATAGCACCATGTTCTTCCACAAATCCGTCGATGCCACCTGTGTCTCTTAGGATGCCTCGTACTTGAGAAAAGTAACTGGTTTTGTTTGTACTCTTCTAAAATTGAATTAACGTATACATAATGTAATTGTCGTACTTTGTTTTGTTTAGTTACGCAAGAAATATATTCCGTAGTCAACGAGATGGCTCTGACAAATGTGGTGCAGATTGTGATGGATAATGGTGTGAACTACAAGAAGGCGTGCAAGCTCATCGCACGGCAGCACCGCAACATAGTGTGGCAGCCTTGTGTGGCCCACACCATTAATTTGATACTGAAGGAGATTGAAGAGTTCTTAGATCATACCTCAATCATTAAAAGTGCAAGAAAAATCTCTCGATGGATATATAACTAGTCCAAGATATATGCTATGATGAAGAAGTACATTGGAGGTGAGCTGGTCAAGTGGAATACAACTCGTTTCGGCACTAACTATATGTTCTTCGACAGTTTCCTTCGGCGTAAGGACAAATTCATGCAATGGATGGTTGCCGAAGAATTTCTACACTCTCGCTTTCTTGATAACATATGGCTGCCTTTCAAGCTTGGACTGGTGGAATAATTGTCGATCTATTATGAAGTCGGTGGAACCGTTGTACGCCTTCTTGCAATTCGCTGATCAGGATAGGGTGCCCACATTGAGCGAGACAATCCTACGGTACACCATAGTGCGACAGGAGTACGACAGTTTGTTCTATAAGTCTCCATCAACAAAAGACATGTACATGAATGTGGTGGACCGACGAATGGACGACTTAACACTTGACACTTGTATAAATGCCGGTAATATATTCTTTTCTACAACACATTACATTGCAGTTGTACAAACATAACATACTTGCACTGACATGCTTTGTTTCACATCATACAACTGTCGTCTTAAACCCGCGGACTGTCTACACTTACGGCACGACCAACACCTTCTTGCCAAATCTCTCGGATACCTTCGAAGCGCTTGCTGATGATACTGAAAGCGTCACGCAAGTTCTTCATGATCCCGACATTTTCAAAAGGAAGATTAGATCGTTCTCATTAGCTCTAACTGCGAGGATGGCACAAGCTGGCAAAACATCCCCTGATATTTTTCTTGCACTATCTCAAATGCAATGGTAATCTCACCAGTACTGACTATTTTATTTGTTAATTTGCAGCATATTGGTGGGATGTGTTCAGATCGGAAACATCCACCCTTCAGCGGTTTGCCGTACATCTCATGTCGTAATGCGCATCTTCTAGCGATTGTGAGCGCAATTGGAGTACATTTGCATTCATCCACACAAAAATCTACAATCGCCTGTCATACAAGAAGCTACATAAGCTGGTGTACGTCAACTACAACCTTCGACTTCGAATTCAAACTGCATAAATTCAAAGGCGTTCAGATGAAGACGATCCATTCCAGCGTCTTATGGAGCTAACAGTATGCAATGATACAAACCCGATCCGGTAGTGGATGGAGAAAGGAAGATCTAACGGTGAACCATTACTTGAGGAGGATACAGAGAGTGACACCCCTCTTCCATCATAGCTTATCACCGATCTGGTTCATCCTACCGAGTTAAGAAAGGACAGGAGGGCTGAAACCATCTACGAATGGGCAGACAAGACAGTCGGAGACACTTATATAGGGAAGAGAAAGCATCAATTAGTCCCAAGAAGGGATACGACAAAAAGGAGAGCATCATCTAAAGAAAAGGGGAAGCATGCCACAGATGAATCTCATTATGTAGGGAGTGATGACTCTATTGAGGATGGGGATCGTCGGAGCCCAACATACGAGTCCAATGATAGCAGCTCGAAGATAGACACCGATGGCGGAGACAATACCCTAATACCTACCACGCACCAATCAGAAGAGCCTCAACCTATCGAATTTACAGGGGAGTCGCAGTACACTCATGCAACACAGGATAGAGATCATGATGCTCCTCAATCACAGAGGACAACTATTAAGGAGAAGGGAAAGGGCGCACATGCACCACAGGACAACTCTAGTTCCTATGGCATCACTGAGACAAAAGGGAGCTATAGCTCATATAGCAGCTATGACTACGCCATCCCTGATGCTCATGCACAACCTCCCACGCAATGGGTCTATGAGTGGCACGACTCTGAGTTTTATGCATGTTATATCAACAATGGCAAACGACAAGCATATGGACGGGGCAAAACTGGCACAATTACAAGGCGGAGTTGCTAGTTACACGAGGATTGGCCTTGATGTCCACCGAGGAATACAACGCGGCCAACCAAGTGTATACACAACAATAATACCCATAGCCCCGAAGGTAATGTTTCATTTCATTGCAACTTGATATTATATTAACATAGCGTCCATACAAGTCTAACATGGCATTTGTGTGGGAAAGGCGACAAAAATATGCCGACCTTACAACTTCAAATGGAAGGTATCTAAATGTAAATAGTATTGATATTTGAATGCCTATTTTTTGCGCTTATTAGATTGATATGTGGTTGTTATTGAAATAAAAGGTTATTTGTTCACATATTATTGCTAAAGCCTAAATACCTACTTTACAACTTCAGATTGTCTAAAATATAGCAAAGGTCATGCCAAAATTTTGTTTCAATTGTATGTTCGATTTCATTGCAAGTGAAATTTTTTAGTGACATTCCGTTCATGTAGGTTGAACATGGCATTTACGTGACAATAGAAGAATGACGAAGTTATGCCTATACCTACTCCACAATTTTAATTGAAAGGTATTATAATGTAAATGGTGTTGACAAGTGAATGGTAATGCGACCGAGCGAAGAGCTCGTGTGGCTTATGGCGATAGTTATCGCGCAGCCGGCCCGGGTTCGAATCTTCGGATTCGCCCGAGCACGCATGGGGCCGGGTGCTGGCGCATGCGTGCGTGCATGTGTGGGTGTGTGTGTTTGGGTGTGTGTGCACTTGTAGCCCGGCTGTTGTTCTCCTTTCTATACTGAATGCCAGAGCTCCTGGCCAAATTTAAAAAAAAAGTGAATGGTAATGAAATTGCGCATGAGTTTGCTATGTGGTTATGTAAATGTCTATTTTTGCACTTATGTGATTGTAGTATTGTAATGACAGATTATTTATTGACATATTATTGTTAAATGTCTAATTTACAACTTTCAATTGTCTAAAATATAGCAAAGGTTATGTCGAATTTTTTTCAAATTAGAAAAGATCATTCTGGAATTTTTTTCGTTTTTTCACATACCTTATTTATATATTTATTACATTTTTACTAAATTTTAGTCTTCCCAATGTTTTTACAAATTTTACAACATTTTTTTTGCATTTCCCCCTATTTTTTTTGGATTTCCCCCCATTTTCCCAACCTCAATCGGTTTTCGTGGTTTTCTCTAAAAACCACTCGGTTTTTCGCATAAACCAAGCGGTTTCGGTTTACGTGGTTTAGTCTAAAAACCGCTCGATTTTTCGCAAGAACCGAGCAGTTTTTCATCAAAAACCACGGTTTTCTCGAGATCTGAAGGCTCACAATTGTAAGCCATAACAAGTCAAATTTTAAGCATATTAAATACTGTAATCGTAGAAATTTTAGCTTGAGCCATAACAAGTTTTTTTTTGCTGGTCCTAGTTGTAGACTTAGGCTCAGTTTGTTTAGGCTTGAGCTTGGGTTTATTTGGCTTCTACACCTCTATAAGCCATAAGCCAAAACAAACAGTATTTTTCCAGATAGATGGAGAAGCTTCTAGTCCAATTTGCACTACGCGAGAGAAGCAAGGAAAACGATGCTTCTCGGGGTGGCTGGAGCTTCTAAAAATCCCACTTCCCTGGTACCCTTACAACTTAACTATTATTTACGAAAAATTGCCATCCTCATCCAGCTCAAAGAATTTTCTTGAAATTTCTAGCGAACTTCTTCCTCAAGTACCAAATAAGCTCAAGCTCTAGCCTAAACAAACTCAGCCTAAGTCATTGGCATGGATTCGGCTTCCTTGAGATCATAGGGCATAAGATATTCTTTTGACAAAACTAAGGGTAAAAATTGAGAAGCGACGACCTAGCTGTGAAGTGTGAACGCACGGTATTAAGTATGACTGTATGACAGAACCCATGCATGGACTAGACTGCAGAGCTTGGTCAAAACGCACGGTATTAAGTATGACTGTATGACAGAATGATAGAGCGGTTCATACAAGATGAATGATCTGGCAGAGCGACAGGAGTTTTTGTTTTTTTTTATATACCTCGGTTCAGTTTGTTTTGCAATTCTGCTCTCTATTTGAATAAAATAGTAAATCTAATTTTCTTCTCTACCGCAAAAGGATCTATATACGCTATATGTCGCCTGCCATGGTTGAAAACACAGCATATACCTGCTATGGTATTGAAACACAATAGGTATCTGTTGTGATTATGAATGATTAGATTTACCATTTTGTTTAGATAGCTACAACATAAGGACCCATCCTATATCTGGACGCTCCTAAAACATTTGCAGGCTTTGTAGTTTGTACGGTGCCCTCTTCCATTTATTCCTCACTTCCTCTTCAGGCCCCGCGAGTAGCGTACAATAGGGATAGAATAAACGGCTTTAATTATTGTCTCTAATCTGGCGTCTTACAGGCTAACAGCGACACAGCTCTTGCTTAAATTCCTACTCCTACCTCCTCGACACCTGCAAGCATTGTCACTGACTCACTGTCTCGTCCAGTCGTCTTGATAAAACTGCGTTAGACTCCCTCTTAAACCTCAAAAATGGGGGTGGAAGCGGCGACGTCTCCTCCGGCCGGCTTGGATCGCATGGAATCTTCCAGTTTCGAGTCTAATATTCTGGAAGCTTCCTCGCCGGTGGCGGAAAGCGGCGGCGGTGGCTGCGTGAATGGCGCCGCGACCAAGCTGCAGAAGGTGTACCGCAGCTACCGGACCAGGCGCAAGCTCGCCGACTCCGCCGTCGTCGTCGAGGAGCTCTGGTAAACGTCCCCCTATTTGTTCCCTTTCCTTTTGTAGGGAATGTCCCCTGCTGGAATTCTTCGCTTACTGCTTGCTTTTCTTGGTTCTTGCGGTATCTTGTGTTGGATACCATGAAAATTAAGGTGGCTTCTTCTTTGAGATTTCGGGTGTCCCAATAAATGGCTGATTTGGTTCTGCTTGATGGTTACGGGTGGTGAAATTAATCTTTGACACTGAGAGGGTTTGTGGTTGGGATTGATGAAGGTGGCCAGCGCTGGACTTCGCGCGGCTCAGCCACAGCACCGTCTCCTTCTTCGACGACCTCAAACCGGAGACCGCCACCTCGCGCTGGAACCGCGTCAGCCTCAATGCATCCAAGGTCTTGTTCCTTTCGTTTTTTCCGCATCAATTGCTACCATAATAAAGCTTGCGATGTTCTTTTCTTCGCTGAAGCTGTTGTTGTTTGTGAGCCTGATACAGGTGGGTCAGGGTTTATCAAGGGATGGCAAGGCTCTGAAGCTGGCTTTCCAGCACTGGATCGAGGCTGTGAGTACAAATCGTACTAATCTACCTGTATTTTTTTAGTAGTGTAGTATTTGCTTTGGATATTGCTGCCTTCATACTGTCAGCCAGACCGCCACCCTAGCGCGTCCGGATCCCAGGCTGTTGGGCTGTAGTACACTTGCAAGTCCAACCAGAGCAGCGGGCCAAGGTCTTTTTGGGCCATCTCTCCCCAAAAAGCTAGCTCAACGAGGGGGTGCTCCCTCACCCTTATAAACCATGCTCGAGCCCTCTCCACAACCAATGTGGGACTATTCCCAACAATCTCCCCCTCACACATTGGGCCGAGATTATCTAAGAATCACCTAGGGCCACCTAGTCTCTGATACCAATTGTCAGCCAGACCGCCACCCTAGCGCGTCCGGATCCCAGGCTGTTGGGCTGCAGTACACTTGCAAGCCCAACCAGAGCAGCGGACCAAGGTCTTTTTGGGCCATCTCTCCCCAAAAAGCTAGCTCAATGAGGGGGTGCTCCCTCACCCTTATAAACCATGCTCGAGCCCTCTCCACAACCAATGTGGGACTATTCCCAACACATACATGTGTGTGAAAAGAGGCTACTTTCCAGTATCAGTTGACTTGGACTTTTTAGTCAGATGTGAACTTTGATCATAAAAGGTGCACAGCTTGGCGTCGTAGCAGTTTCCTTGCTAAAATCCAGTTTGCAGAATTTTCGATGTAATGGTGACAGGGATGTTCATTTGTTGCTGTATAGATCGATCCACGGCACAGATATGGGCACAACCTGCATTTCTACTGTGATGTCTGGCGCCAAAGCCAGGCCGGCCAGCCGTTCTTCTACTGGTAAGAACTTGGCCGCGATTTGTGTATTCACATTTAATTGGAACGATTTGGGGCACAGTGTATGACATGTAGGATAAGTATGTTCAGTGTTGCACTGCTATACCAGAAATTTCAGTGAGTGGTTTGATTGCACAGCCATTTAAGTGAGTCTTTTTTTTATATGTAGGCTTGATATTGGGGAGGGAAAGGATATTGATCTTCCAGAGTGTCCAAGAGCTCTGCTGAAGAAGCAATGCATAAAATATCTTGGTCCGGTAAGATCATGTTATGTAACAGCTGCTTATCTTATTCCAGATCATGTATCTTGGTGAGAATATTCTGAGAAGAGCTGCATTATTAGGATTAACTTCATTCTACCCTCAATTGTTTTGCAGAGCCTTGATTATGGTTAAATGTTACTGACATTGTAATATTACTTTTTTATGTTCACCTTTTATAATTTCTCTCAAATTGAAAGCATGTGTTATATCTAGATGTTATCGTTATTAAGTCGCTGCATATTTGAGCTACACATTACACAACCAAAGGTCCAGAAGATAGTGCTTAATAGGTTCTAACATGCTCTGGCCTACTTCTATTCACATATATTTTTTTGAGTAAATTTCACAAAACTACAAGTTTTTTTTTAACAAGCTATCAGAAACTACAGGCTTTAGCTCCTATTTCACATAACTACAGATTTTAGGAGAACTTGTATCACAAAACTACTAATTTTTTTTAAATTGCTCATGGTAACTACAAGAATAACTTACATAGCCCTTGTATTCAAAATCCTACAAATTTCTCACATGGAAGTATTTTTTAAAAAATAGTGTCACATGAACTCTATATTTTGCTGCAGCTAAGCCTACCAGATGGTTGTAACAATTGTCTGAAGTTTTGCAGCAAGAGCGTGAGCACTATGAATACATCATTACAGAGGGAAAGATAATCCATAAACAGTCTGGAGAACCACTTGATACAAGCCAAGGTTCTAAAGGGACGAAATGGATTTTTGTTATGAGCACAGCAAAGAGACTTTATGCCGGCAAGGTAGTTTGCCAGATCTCACAAG
This sequence comes from Guadua angustifolia, assembly GCA_036346375.1. NCBI lineage: Eukaryota > Viridiplantae > Streptophyta > Magnoliopsida > Poales > Poaceae > Guadua > Guadua angustifolia. Next base: position 45,525,130 of record CM070521.1, read on the forward strand.
GATTTTGCTCTCTTATTGCTGCTGAACAATGTGATATCGTATTTTGGTAGTTTACCATAGCTTAATCTCTTATTCATAAGCTGATTTCTCAACCCAGAAAGAGAAAGGTGTATTCCAGCACTCCAGCTTTTTAGCAGGAGGTGCTACCATTGCTGCTGGAAGGTTTACTGCAGAAAATGGAGTTATCAAGGTATTCTTGAGAAACCATGCCTTATTGAAATGTTACTATTACGCACAGTATTTTGCTTTCCTGATATGACTGCTTATATTGTTCCTCAGTCGGCATCTGTGACCCAAAAGATTGATTATTGTCCAGGAGTTGATCACTACATGATCCTTCAACATCACACCATTCTTTTTTGTTTCATGGATTGCCATGAAAAATTATTTTGAACATGTCTCTTTTTTTGTGAGGGCAGATTGGAAAATATCCGAAGATTGGGCTGTATTTATGTTTTATTTCCACACAATTCTGAAAGTTGCATACTGGATCGAACTGCTAGTACTTTTTTTACACCTAGTATCATGTATCAGCAGAGTATCTACTTCATGCTTTGGCCAATATACAAGTTGAGGATATTAGACCATGGTTTCTATTTCCTGGCTGCAAGCAGCTGATAATCATTCGATACTTCCATTGTGTCTTAATTCTAGTGTTTGTTCATTAGGTGCAGCCTACTTATTTGTGATGATCTGTTCTGATTTCAGTCCATCTGGGCCTACAGTGGTCACTACAAACCAAGTGCAGAGAACCTCGGTAACTTCATGAGCTTCCTTAAAGAGAATGGAGTTGATCTGCAAGAAGTTGAGGTACACAATTTTCGGACCAGCACTCCAGCATAACTTAAAAGTACTCATATGTTACCAAATATAAGATGATTTCATTTGAGAGCTTGTTTTGCATATTCAGGTGCGTTCATCGACCAATGAAGACTACTATGAAGATCCAGTGCCTAAGAGCACACAGAACCCTACTGCTTCTAGCATAGCATCCAATCCTCCACAAATGATTCTCCCTCCAAACATGATAGAAGATGACAAGGCATCTCGGCCATCTCCACAAACCGAAGGTGATGAAGGCGACAATATTCCTACGGAGAATGCCAAGCCATCCTACCTAAGAACCTTATCAGGTGGCCTGCAAAGCCCTAGAGCTGCGGACGTCCCGCAGGAGGCAATCCTTAAGAGGGTGAAATCGAAGAGAGAGTCCAAATCCTATCAGCTTGGCCACAATCTGTCCCTGAAATGGAGCACTGGTGCTGGTCCAAGAATAGGGTGTGTGAAGGATTATCCAATGGAGCTCAGAATGCAAGCGCTGGAGATGGTGAACCTCTCACCGAGGGCATCAACTCCTTCGACCTCGAGGAAGCCACCGGCATGCCTCTCACCCACCTTACCCACTTCGCTCGCGCCAATGCAGGCCTCCCTGCCCCAGCCAAGTTAGAATAGCTGTGATAACTATGTAATCCGTATGCTCCCGATTGGAAGTTGTTGCAATAGAGCTTTTTGCTAAGAACGGATGGAAGAATAATAATAGACTTTGCTATCCTTAAATATTTTATGTTTTATGTGATGTTTCTTCTTCTTTAGTTCAGCTCGATAGCTGACAACGTTGTAATAAAACCGGGCTGTGTGCTGTTGCAGAGGTCGGAGGTATTTCCATTATCTAAAAACTAGTGTTCACAGCAGCAAGAGACATTTGCAATTAAGCTATTGCTGTTGTTGTATCGTCATTGTAGTTCTGCACTTCTGCATCACCATGCTTGGTTTAGGATGTAAAGGCCAGACATTTGTTTCGTGCTTGCTGCTTCTACGATGTTCTCTGGATCAATTTATGCCTCAAATGATTTCGTGAGAGCTATGTAAGTTTCCCTAGTTGTTTGAATTAGCTTGTTTTTGAAGAAACGAGTTGTTTGAATTAGTTTAATAATGTTCACTTGAGCTTTTGTGTGCCGAACGTAACTATTGCAGTTATAGTTTCAGCACAGGTTACAGCTGATATGAATATGATACTATGTTTGATTACGACACTCAGGAAAGATTCAGGGACAAAACCTGGAAGTCATTGATTTTACAGGGAAAGGAAGTGCTAGCTGCAGCCTGCAGGTGCAAGGGCCTGTTTGGTAGAGCTCTAGATTCCAGTTTTTTCTGAAATCTGAAACTTGTAGGTTAAAATAAAGTAAATTAAGTTTATATTTTTAGTCTAAAATGTAAACAAGATGATCTATCTAAACACTCTTAATGTACTTACAGCTTCAGCTTCATAAATCTGATGAAGTTAGAATTTTCAGCTTCACCAGATTCACGAATCTGAAGAAACTGAATCCCTACCAAACACACTCTAAATGGACACATCGTAGGTCAGTACTCAGCAATAGTTAGCATCGAGTCAAATTCACTATCAAGCTGGTGAGAATGATCAAATTCTGCCATGTATTCATAAACACAAAAAGGACTTGAAATAAAAATATATAAGACGAGAGGTAGCAAACTTGAGTTTTTTTTCTCTTGTTTTTTTTTTAATTTCCACTTGCAGCTTCTGACAGGCACATCAGGATATCACTACATCAGTCTACATTCGTCGACGAACACCTGATATAATTAGCGTCTGGACACAGTGCAGGCAACAGAGACGTTCATAGCCCGGCTGCAATGATTCAACGCAAAATCCATCCATAATCCGGCCTGGCTTTGGCACCATACATCATAGTAGAAATTAGAGGTGGGCATCGGGCCAGGCCGGTCCGGTATAGATTTATTGTGCTTTGTGTTTGAATCATGTCGGGCCAGCTCTCGGCGAGCCCAGGCACGTTCTATTTACGCTTCATGCCTTGCCGGCCTAGACCCGACCTATTTACATTATTACAACGAGAGGAAATAAGCTGGAGACACATGGAGTTGAGGCAGTAGATGCAAATATTATGAGAAAAAACTAAAATTTATTTATTCTTGAACAGTTACATAGAGCAAGGGGATGTATTGAACGCGAACGAGAGAGGGGGCAATGGGCGAGAAAGAAAGTGAGCAAGACAAGCGAAAGAGATTGAGAGGGAGATTGAGAGAGATGGGTGAGAGAGAGCTAAGAGAGATTGAGAGATGGGACCGTCTCTCGATGGGGGTGACGTCCATGCTGCTCGATAAATCTATAGCACTTGTACTCTATGAGTCGGTGGCCATCATACTGGGTTTCTTCCTCATGTCCTAGGTCATTAGGCTTGTCACGGTCCATTCTACAGTATCGTGCTGGACCGTACCACACATCGTGCCCGATTCTCAAACCTAGCACGGCCCGTACTATAGTGTTGTGTCAACCAGACACGGCTCACTTCATGTCAGATCAGACTTTGGACCGAACCATGACGTCATGCCTCGGACCAGCCTAAATGCCCACCTCTAATAGAAATGCAGGTTGTGTCCATATCAGAGCGTTATGGATGGACGCAAAATCCAACAAGGTGGGCTCTGCAAGCTCCCAACCATCAGGCTATTTTACACCACTCGATTTTTTACCTTAGGTATTGTGCTTCTTCGGCTACATGAGTCAAGAAAGTCATGAAGAGTTATCGAGTTTAACGAGCTATTATCGAGCTTTTTCAAAATTGATATAATTTAACGTAAAATTATTTTATGTACCATCTAAAAGGTTATTTTAAATTTGAGCTAACAAACCACTATCGAGTTGAGTCTTATTAACTTTTTCGCTCGAAATTGTCTTATTTTAATTTTGAACCTATTAATTTCTGTAATTGAAAAAATTTTGGTTGAGTTTTTTTTTTAAGGGGCACACTTAGTCATCGCCAACAGACGTAGAGAACAGCCTCCCCCCGCGAAGAAAACTAAGATCAGAAAGAAACCAGCAAACGCTGTTGATTTCTTCCACCTCCTACTGTCAACCGTTGACTCTTGTCATCGTCAACATATGGCTACACCCTTTATACCGGGAGGAATCGGTGAGAGACCAGGAGGGCCACGTGCCCCCTAAGTCTATTTTGCAAAAAAACCTTCCGTTTCTTTGAAATTACAGATAGGTCCTTCCAAATTACAAATAGGTCCTTCGCAATTTCTTGTGAGAGGAAGATTATTTTTTCCCATCGCGTTTAGGTCCCTGGCACGGTATTTTATGGAAAAGCCTCCTGTTAAATTCAAATCACGAACAGGCCCTTTTCTAATTTTTCAGGATAGCGAACAGGTCCAAAAAAATAACAAACAGGCCCCTGCTCCTTACATCTAGATCCTTTCTCCGTTTTTCCCGGAAAAAAAGTTTTCGCCACAAAAAAAAAACACAAATTCGTCGAAGGTTTATAAAAAATGTTTTCGCTACAAAAAAAAAACACAGATTCGTCGAAAGTTTATAGCAACTTATCGATTTGCCGACGGGTTTTTTCCGAAAAAAATGTTTTCGCCACAAAAAAAACACAGATTCGTCTCCGTTTTCCCCGGAAAAAATGTTTCCGCCACAAAAAAAACACAGATTTGTCGAAGGTTTATAGCAACTTATCGATTTGCCGTTTCGCCGCAAAAAAAAAACAGATTCGTCTCCGTTTTTCCGGAAAAATATTTTCGCCACAAAAAAAACACAGATTCGTCGAAGATTTATAGCAACTTATCGATTTGCCGACGGGTTTTTCTCGGAAAAAATGTTTTCGCCACAAAAAAAACACAGATTCGTCTCCGTTTTTCCCGGAAAAAATGTTTTCGCCACCAAAAAAACACAGATTCGTTGAAGGTTTATAGCAACTTATTGATTTGCCGACGGGTCCTAACCGTGGTTTTCTAAAAAAAAACGCGGATTCGTCGAGAAGGTTTATAACACAGCCCATGGATTCGCCAACGGGTCCTACCGACCCATTTTATTTAAAAAATACGAAGATCGAAAATTCAACCAAATTTTCGTTTTCTAAAAAAAACACAGATTTAATCGAATGTTTGTAGCAGCCTATGGATTCGCCGATGGGTCCTATCGACTCTACAGAACGGCGTAGCGTAGCGCGCTATTATTGCTAGTATATACTACAACTCACATAGTTCGGGCTTGATGGTAAGCAACTCATCTTCTTAAATGAGAATAAAATTGTCCACAACATGCGCCATATATTTCCTATTGACGTGAGACTGGCTATAGATCAAAACGATCATAGTAGTTCATGTTCTCCTAATGAGATGGAATCGGCCATAGAAATTTGTATGAGCACGGTACGAATTTTTCCAATACGTCGAAATTAGCTATGAACAATCATAGTTTGAATTCCTGATTGATAAAAAATCAATTGCGGCTCCATACAAATCAATAAAGGAGAGTATCAATGTACCATACTATATTGATTCTTCCCCTTGCACGGAGCAGAATTATCTAATGCTTCAAAGCAAGCATCGTCCAATGCAACATATGCTTATCGCCCGCTGCAAGGCCGAGGCGTGCAATCATCATAATTTTCATACATCGACACCATTGCCGCCGTTCTTGCCAACCGGGGGACTCCACGGCGAGTTGGTTTGGTAGCATTTGCGCGTGCAATTCCACCTAGTGAGCACTGTAAATTTCTCAACTTCCTGTTCATCTTAATCCATTGTTTATGTGTGTCACGAAACGTGCAGGTTGTTTCGGAGTTGATGTGTGTTTGTATTCTATGCCGTGTAAGATGCATGATTGATTGATAGTTACATGCAACTAGAGTATAGTATGCATTTCGCATTAATCGTATTCAGGTTGGAAATGCCATCTTTACTGTGCTTTGTATTGCACTTCGACGCTGCTGATCAGCATCATACATTTGTCTTGGATGGGTTTACGATTATATGCGCTAACTATGAGCCGTGTCTGTACATTTTCCATCTATTGTTGCTGGAACAACAGGACAACAGCTAGAATTTCTGGGAACTATGTAGCATTGTCTTGTAGCCATTTCAAGGATGCATGCAATCTTATATTTGTAACTGGAAAGGAACTCTGGTAGAGCTTGCTTATGTAGCAAACAGATGCGTTTGTATGGATCTTAGGGACATCCATTTGCTGAAATGATCGAGTAAGTTTTGGTTTAAACCAAACCTGTGTTGAAATGAAGCAAATTATTAGCAGTCTATGAAAGACATTAGACAACAGAAGTTGCTGTTTATCTTTCAGATCTCAGAACGAAGCACATTGCAGCTTACCTGCTTACCACACTGGTTGGGAACAGTAGCCCTTCAGCTTAGGATCTGGCAGGCATCCTTGAATCAGGTATTCATTCCTCTTTGCATTTATCAGTGCTACTTTTGTATACATGGGGTTTCTGCTCATTTGTGCACAGTGTGGTCATTGATGATACCTAATGACATGATTAGAAGCTAGTAAAAATGTCATGTCTTCATCAAACGTCGGGTCTTCTAACGTGTACTTCCATGTGGTGTTAGCATTTTTTTTTTGCTAATGTTTGTTAATTAGGCACATGGCTTGTAATGCGTGCTTGTGTCTGAGTCAATTTGTGCTTCTGTCATGCTCCCTCCATTCCTAATACATATCATTCTAGCTTTCAATTTTTTTTTCTAAATATATATCATTTTATAATTTAATACAACTTTTAAATGTTTATTCTTTTGCATATCCCTATAATTCATTATCCCTAATGTTATTTATTACTATCAAATAGAGTAATACATACAATCCAAGAGCAATAAGTAAGCTAATAAAGCAGGACGATTTAGTCATTTCTACAAGTGCCTAGTTTGAAGTGCAAAATCATAAATGGTCATCTATTCGGGAACGAGGGAGTAATTTTTTGTGGAGTTTTTAGCGCTTTCTAGTCTCTTTACTTTTGTTTGGTCGAACTAGCTGATAATCGTTGGTGTGGGTGGTGGCTAAGCTAGTTGCAAAAATTGTTGAAACCTTCTCCATTTGGTGTCAGACAGTGTCACCTGATCCTCTACTATTTTGGTAATCCTAACATGACATTTGGCCCTGCTAGTTGCTGTGACTTTTAGCCGTTCGACTTTTCCTACACTTCTATTAAACGTATGTCCATCAATATGTTTTAGATATGTGAGTGCTTACTGTGCGTAGATATTTAACATAATAGATGCCATACTACTCAAATTTATAGTATCATGCCATTTGTTAATGGACCTTTTGTTCTGAGCAGTTGGAGCTGAGGTTGACAAGGAGCGAATAGAATTTCTTCTTTCTGAAGTTAATGGTAGAGACATTACCGGGCTGATTGCCGCTGGAAGGGAAGAAGTTTGCTTCAGTACCTTTTGGTGGTGGTGTTGCAGCGGCAATGCCTGCTGCTGGTGAGTGCTGCTGCTGCTGAAGCAAAGAAAGAAGAGAAGGTGGAGGAGAAGGAAGAGTCGGATGATGCAAGAATTCGGATGAATACCCTGTTTCGTGATACCTCGCTCTTTTATTTCTTTCTAGCAATAGTCATTTAGGGTGAAGAAATTATCCATAGGTTTTTTGTTAAGATGATTCCTTGCCTCACAGCAGTCGACTAGTCAGTCATTCAGGCTAACATGTTAGTTGAAGAATTTTTCCATAGGTTTCTATCTTTACTGATTACACCTTGCCCCACAAATGTTTCTATTTCAACTGTTTAGGTTAAACAGGGTATTCTATCAATATGTTGTAGTGCTCATGACTAGAGTGTTGGAAGAAGGCTTGATCTTTACTTCGCATTGTAAAATCATCTGATAAAAAAAAAAGATGGTGGCCTTAGTGAACTAACCATCTTCCCTTTTTGTTGTTTCTTTGACTTTGTGCAGGATGTGGGCTTCAGTCTATTGGATTGAGTTGGTTGAGTGCAGATCTAACAGATCATGCGTTGGAGTTGGGTTAAACATGGAACTGCGGAATCATTTTAGGAGAGTTTAAGTTGGTTTGGATCAAGGTTTGAAGTGTCATTCTTTTGTCGTGCCCTCCAATGAGGTGAATGCAGTTTCTGCTATGTTTTCGATTGTAGCATTCGACACATGACTTCCTTCCTCTGGCTAAATGTTTTCGTGTTGCTTCCATGATTGTGGAGTCTGCATTGTTCAGGAGTGACTTTAGGTTCAACCTCAACTAGTGCTGCTGCAGCCTTTGTTCCCAGAGAATTCCTTGTGTGATCATTTGTTACTTTCGAACTTGTTCTACTTTTGCAGTACACATCTGCCATCCTAACGCATGCATATCTGCAGATCCCAGAGAGTACGATCCAATCTCTGTATTGCATTCGTGCTTTCTGATTGACCGCTGGTCCACGGCCATGTTACCATTGCAGACCAGCTGCTCGATGCTGGTAATTTTGCAACATTTTCTGTGTTTCTGGCCCATCACTGTAAGTCCGTGTGCCAAGTTGGAAGGACGTCGTGCTTCTTGCAGCGAAAGTGTATGGTTGGCTGACTTGCATTTGATGGCGCATAGCATGATCATTGTAACTGCAGTATGTGTGCCCTTCATTCACCCCTCTACAGCTGCATTTGCCTTACCCAGCTATCTACTCTACTTTCGCTGTATATAGCAGCATCTTTACTTTGCAGCATATGCTCTGCTGCCTCATTTCCATTCCCGCAGTCTGAAGGATTACGGTAAAAAGCTACCGCAGGAACGTGTTCGGCGATCATGATTCATGCACAGTTGCATCCACGAGTACTGTCTTCCGGGAGTTTGGTGATGCATAGAAGCACCTCCCACCTTGTAAAGTACAGTCTTCTACGAGTTTGGTGATGCATGCATGGAAACACCTCTCAAGTTGTAAAGCAAAACGCACCAACGTGGTGAGAGCATCGCGCAAAATTAGGGCGGTGAAAACAGCTTGAGGCTCGGTTCGAGCTCAATTCGAACTCTGAATAAGCTGAACTCGAGCTCAACTTTGAGCACACGAGCTTAACCGAACCAAACTCGAATAGCTCGCGAGTCTACTCGAGTTTGGACCGAGCTTATTCGAGCTTACCGAGCTCAAGCCTACTCAACTCGAGCTTTAACGAGCTTGAGTGGGAGGGCTAGGCTCACTCGAGCTCCGACTTGTTTACAGCCTTACGCAATTCCTATGTCCCTCTCCTACCATCTCAATGTTCCATTTCCATCCCAAAAAGGCACATCAATTATTCCCATCTTTGCATAAAGAACTTGGAGCAATTTCTTCGATCTTAGCAAAGCACTAATGCACATAATACAACTCTACCACAGTTAGTAGAAACATGGTACAGAATTCAGGTTCACGGTTCATCATTTTTCTTTTAATTTTCACTGTGAATATGAACTCTATACTCTAAACCGGTTTGAGTTCGATAAATCCGGTTCGCGATCCGTAGGGTTTACTGCTATAGCGCATGTTAAACTATTGTGCTGAGACAGGGACCATCTCTCGATAAGTTATTGGAACTATGTGTCCGTTGTCGCTTGTCACGGCGGGCTCCCCTGGCCCGCCGGTGGTTGCCTCGTGCGCGCCATGCTGCGCGGTTCATCCCCACCACGTGCGCCGGGTCAGACAAGAGGAGGTTGGGTCCCGGCAATGGCAATGGCAGCTTCTTTTTGCACGTACGTGGGAGCTTCCTTGGCTTGTCTAGTAGTACTCCACGGGCGTGCCGGGACAGCTGTCGTCCGACATGTCATCGTTGGCGTTATTCTTTGGCGCCGCGATGGTGGCGGTCGCGATGCTGAACGGCGGGGGCACGTACGGCGGCGTGGCGCACCGGAGCAGCGCCCAGTTCACGCCGTTGAAGAACGGGTGCCGCTTGATGGCCGCCGCGCCGACCGTGGCCCCGAGCCGCCGCGTCGGGTCCTTGGCGAGGAGCGCAGTGACCAGGTCCTTACCGGCCGACGACACGGACGGCTCCTTGGGGAACTCGAGGGCGCGAGCGACGATGTTGGCCAGAGTCATCTCGTTGTCGTAGCCCTTGAAAGGCGTCACGCCGTAGATCAGCTCGAAGATGAAGATGCCGAGGGTCCACCAGTCGACGGAACTGCCGTGGCCCTCGCCGGAGACGATCTCCGGGGCGAGGTACTCGTGCGTGCCGACGAACGACATTGAACGGAGCTCCACCGGCTCTGCCACGAACTCCAGGCCGAGCCCACCGATGGGGAAGCTGCTGTTACCACCACTCGAGGGCTTCTTGCGGCGCCGGCGCCGGCGCCCTGGCCGGGGAAGAGCTGGAAGCACGTGACCGCGGGGACAATGCAGGACGGGATCATGCACGATGAGGACGTCGAGGAGTGGCGGTTAGGGAGATGGGTTCGGAGATGACGTGCGCCGGCGTCGGGGCCGTCGGGTCGCACTTGAGGGAGAGGTCAAAGTCGGTGAGCATGATGTGGCCGTCGGCACGCGGACGAGGACGTTCTCCGGCTTGAGGTCCCGGTACACGATGTCCATCATGTGAATGTACTCCAACGCGGCCACCACCTCCGCCGCGTAGAACCTGCAGCCGCAGCGAACAACACTGTCATCGCCATCATTCAGCAACCTGCCCCTTCTTTCTCCAAAAATAATATAGCCATTAGCTTAGCAGCTGTTACGGTCATACAATCGAATCTGTCAAAACAAACAAGCCGACCATGCACGATGCGCGTGGTAAAAAGATGCATTTCATTACTGATGTCACATCGAAATGGAGTGTTGGATCAGCATTCATCTAGTGGTTAGAACTTCCAAGTGCTATTTGCAATTGTACAAAAGCAAGTTATTGCACAGTGCATAGTATAGTAGTACATCCATTGACTTTGTTGACATGTAACCAGGAGAACCCACATATATTTGATGACGAATTGACGACACAGTCACCTTGTATCTGAATCTGACTGTACGTGTACTGATGCTGCTATGGTGGACGCCACTGTCCGTTCCAGTACCAAGCAAAAGCCGCACGGAGCAGAGGAAAAAGGCAACAGACAGTACTCGAATTGGTGCGTCATTGACGTTGGGAGCTGCAAAGCCTGGTTTAATGTACGAAAGGAATGCACACCTCATATGTGCACTTAATTGATAATTCCTTGGGTTAATTAGATTAATCCTTATAGCAAGTCCCCTATGTTGTCAAAATCATACCTTATCCAGACCCATGTACCTTGTTTTTTTACAAATCTAGCCTCTCTTAGTATACATTTGCAAATCTAGCCTTCTGTAGTGGAGGAGGCTAAATTTGTAAATACATATATGAAAGGACTAGATTTGCCAAAGACAGTAAATTCATGTTGATCTCCACTGAATCCATTCATAATGGCCATAGGCCGAGGTGTATGTGTTTCAGAGCTGTCATTCTTACCCGTCACCTGGGGGTTAATAAAAGACTCCTCGGCCAAATAGCCAATGGCATATATATCCAACAGTAATAAAGCCATGTTCTCCAGACGGTTCGAGCGCCGTAGAACAGGGGCTTCGCTCGTGCCACACCGGTATGTAGTTGGTCGTAGGTAGATGAACGTGTACCAGATCAGTTCACAGCGACATTGCATTGCAAGCTATAGGAGTATTATTACTACTACACCTTGATACGAGGATCGATCCTTTTGGGTTGGAATCCACGTCACACAACGCTGTATTTGGAGATCTTCGTTTTTCTTGCCCCTCATAAATATTTTTTTTCAAATCTGACCTTTTCTAAATAGATTTAAAAAAAAGATGTACTTCCATGCTTTTCTCTTCTTTTTTTTTACAATAGCACAAATATTAAAGAATGATTGAAAGGTAGATAGTGATTACTTACCCCTTCGTTTGCTTTAAGATTTATACAATTTGTATTGAGAGGAAAAGTATTGCTATTTAAAAAATACCTTTTCCGACCGCAAAAGACTTACCTACCACGTCCGGGAAGCTCAGTTGCTTTCTACAGTTACGTGTCACCCGCAGCACTTTATGCTGACGGAGATGGTGCTATCTTGTATTTTGCACATTTCTTTAGAAGAGATCAGATTTGCAAAAACAAAACAAAATCTAGAAAAGCTAAGGCTTTCCCGTATTTGGAGCTGTAGGACGTGGACTTCTTAAACGAGGTGCATAGAGTGGCGCCAAAAGCATACTACTATATTTTGTCGCTGATACGTGGATTCATGGTTTGCTCCTTCTTTTTCACAAGGCTAAGACATTAAAGATTGGCAGGCACTTGTACTGTCAATAACTTCAATATTTGTCAGTCACTCCATAGATCTATTGTTACTAATATTTTTGCAATAGACAACGGTGGTACACTAGCAGCTTGTAGGTTGAGTTGACTAGAGCTCTATATATGAGTGAACGCCATGGCCGGACTACTGATGTAGCGATGTATCCTTGACTGAATGAACACAGCCACATGATCATGTAATGGAGCAAACGTAGGCAATAATGCTACCGATGCTTCCTATCAGGTGTGGCCTACATCTTGATATTCCACACGTATATACGACGGGGATTAATGCTGTTTCAAGTCTATTCCGGAAGGAAATAACATCACTACCCGTGTATAGTGGGAAGTTAATATTGTCAGGCAGTGATCAATTGATCATCACCCAGAGATAAGGCAAGAAAAATATCCTAGTTGTGTGACGCAGGGGATCATCACATAAAAGCATTTGTTTCATCACTCTCTAGCTAGTTTATCATTGTTGTTGAATCGATCATACATATAAGCCAATCGGCATTCTGATCTTGTTGTTGGAGATGTAATTTCCTGTGGTATCCTTCGTATGCATGCCTTACAAACCTAGTTGTAAACAGGAGAGAGAGAGAGAGATTTTGTCACTAGTGGTAAACTGAAATTCATTACTCTTATCTAGCTGGAGTACAGTAAACCTTCTCTTATCTTGTAAGAGCCAAAAAATAAAAGAATCGTTTTCCTCAACAATCGCATTGCATCACGACCCACAATGTGCGTGGCTGTTTTATTTTTCTCAACAACTTTCATTGCTACTACCAGGGCATGTGGTGATAACTAGGCATGACACCCATTTTCTTGTCTAATATTACTCATTAGGTTATATTAGTATGGATTATTTAGTTAGATAACAAACTCATGTGCAACCATGTTTGGGAACTAGTACCTAGTATTAGACAACAAAAGGGTGTCATCTGGTTACCACCATGTGCCCCATCGTAGCATTGAAAGTTGTTAAGAAAAATAAAACAAACTGCACGCATTGTGGGTCATGATGCAATATGAGGGTTGAGAAAAATGGTTCTCTCTTTTTTTTGGCTCTTAACAAGATAAGAGATGGTTTATTGTACTTCTGCTAGGTAGGAGTAACAAATTTCAATTTACGACTTGTGGCAGAATCTCTCTTTTTTTTCGACTAAGCTTGTAATGCATGCACATGGAGGATGAAATGTGCATAATCTCCAACAACATCAAGATTAGAATGTCGTTCAGCTCATATGTACCATTGATTCAACAACAATGGTAAACTAGCTAGAGAGATGAAACAAATATATGCTAGAGAGAGATTAAACAAATACGCATAATAGATCCATATTTTTTTCATCACTCTCTAACTAGTTTATCATTGTCGTTGAATCGTACACATGTGAACCTAGCTGTGTACCACATGAGTACATTTCCTGAAGAAACAGAGAAAACAATGTTGAATACGCATTTCATGGCTTCATTTGCAATACGTTCTGGCCCTCATGTCACAAATCATATATTGTTCTGGAAGTTCTCTGGCATCATTTTGGTTAAAGCAGCAATCTGATTTTATGCAGTATGTTTTTCAGGATGAAAGGCATTCCGACAAAACATGTACGATATAAATAGACAGATGCATGCCTAACACACATGAGAAGTCTTAGATTTTATAGTCCCCTCGCAGTTTTTTTTTGCAAATATAACCCTGATATAAATATAATTATAAAAATAGTTCTCTCCTGCCAGTGGCAAAAGGCTGAAGCCATAGTAGGCCGTCGATCACGGCAAGTCCTGCTGCACTGTCACTCTGTCGAGATGATATGGATCACCTACTGACGTTTCCGTGATCGAAAAATGGTATATTTTTACCAATTCGGAGGCTACATTCGGAAAAAGAAGAGCTCAGACATTCGGAAAAAGAAGAGCTCAGGCTTCGACACATAGGGCCAAAACATGCACAGAACAACTGAGCTGCATCCACTAGATCCTTCAAATGCATAAAGGAAAAAGAAAAAAGCACCCCAAAAAACACCGTAACGAATAAACAAGGCAACAAGAACGCAGGAAACCAGCCTAATTGTTCTCCAAAAAGCCTATGATCACTAGCTTAATAGATACTTCACGGTTTTAAAATATCATCAAAAACTTGCGAGCGTCGTAAAATTACGTGTTTGTGATTGTACGGCATAGAAGAATTGGTTCTACATTTAACAAAAAATGCATCTTTAACACTAAAAGCGTTTAATTTCGAGGTATATATGATGAATGCATATGGAAACAAGGTGTTCATCGAGGGAGCGATGTGACGTACCTGACGGCGGCCTCGGAGAATCGGCGGTGCGGCTGCCGCTGGCGGAGGACGTGGAGGTCGCCGCCGGGGCAGAACTCGGTGAGGAGGCAGGACCACCGGTCGCCCTCCGCAACGCCGTAGAGGCGCGGGAGGAAGGGGTGGTCGACGGCCTCGAGGATCTCGCGCTCCGTGCGCGCGCGCCCCTCCTTGTTCCTCCCCTCGAGCTCCTTCCGGTCCATCACCTTGGCCGCCACCATCGCGCCCCCGGTGCTGTCCCCCTTCGCCTTGACCTCGGCCAGGTAGACGCTGCCAATGTCCCCCGCGCCGAGCCGCCGCACGAAGCGGATGTCGGAGAGCGCGACGGTGCCAAGGCGCGGGACGGTGGAGAGGGCGGTGGCTGTGGCGCGAGGGGGGAGTGGGCCGGATGAGGAGGTGGAGCAGGAGGCGGCGGCGGTGGAGACGGTGGAGGCGGAGCGGGAACGCTCGGAGGAGCCGAAGCTGAGGCTCTGTAGCTCGTCCGCCGCCAGGTCGGCGTCGCCGTCGGGAGGCATTGCGGCGACCCACTCGCCGCGAGGGGAGGGGAGGCGAGCTGGGAGATGGAACTGCGGACTGCGGGCGGAGTCGGAGACGGGGGAGGAGGAGAGGAGGGTTGATGGGTTTTTAATTCGATTGAGGAGGACACGAGGGAGACCCGCGTCCGCTTTGAGCCCGTCCAGAGCACAGCTTCACTGCTTTCTCTTTAATATATAAATTGTACAGACTTTAAATAAATAAAAACATAAGTAATTACTATCTAACTTCATTTATACTTTAATATTTATATAACTTAAAAAAAGCCATAAAATCACCTCTCCCAGGGTTATTCTCTACGGATGTATTTGTTTATGATACACATAAAAATGATAACGAAAATGATCAGACTACCCCTAATTATTTTCTCTAAAAACTATATTCATAATATACATAGTAAAAATATAAAGTGAAGCTGGATATTTATTAGGAGTATGAAGAGAATGTCACGCTAATTTTGCACTGAAATATAAAGTACACTCTATATTTATGGATAAGATCATTTAAAAAATACGTCCTATAAATTTAGATAGATAGGGTATTTTGTATGATTGTATTCTTCGCTGAATTTTTTTTTGTACTATTCTTTCCATAGATATATGGAATATTCTATGGGTGTTCCAAGAACACGGGAACTACAACTTAAACAGTTTCAGCGAGACCGTCCAGTCGAAGAATGACGGTACGATCTATGAAATGTACAGCGGACACTGTAGTAAATTTACTGTGCCAATTTTACACTATAGAATGCAGGGGCGGATCCACAGTGGAGGGCGGGTCCGTGACCCTAACGCCTCAGATATTCCCCTTATACCTCCCGCTAAAATCATTAATGACCGTTGGTAGATTAGTCTAGACCCCACGCCAAGTGCTCATCCAAGATGACCGGTCATCCGAAAGCAAGTAGCCCGTAAGCCGTATGTTGGCGATGACCCCGGTGACCAATTTTTCTGAATCCGCCCCTGATAGAATGTACAGTGGTAAGGTGCTGTAGCCTTTTTCCCGATCCGGACCCACGCCTACGGGACTTCTTAATTCCAATTACAGCTTGATTTGGTTTAGATCATTCCTGGAGATTGCCATTGATTTACTCGCATCAGTGGTTTTGACCTAGCTAATGGCTAGCCTTCCTAGTGAATCGCGGCTCGGAAAGGGTCTTCGATTCGAATCAATCAGAAGCACAGCGACGACTGCACACATCATCTCTCGTGATGTTCTGAATCTCTCTCGTGTCGCATCGCATGAAATACTCAGGCCGCCTGATGGGCTATAAATTTCGGTCGGGTTGGACGTTTGTGCTTGGAATCACCCACCGTAGAGTAGCGTAACGTTTGGATAGAGCCACGCTGGCTACTGGCTACAAGCCTAGAACTGCGTTACAGCAGTAAGGTCAGTGACAGAAGACTAGAACAGCAAACCATTTTGAACGGATGGCCCTAAGCTGATGCCAATGCGATAAATCAACCATTTTCTAGTGTCTCTCTGTCTTGTTTAGTTTCTTTTTAATGTAATTATAAAAATAGTCTTATTCTCGATCACGAAAGCGTTAAAAAATGACATGTGTCACTTTCTATCCACGCTCTTCTACCACGGAAGGTCGTCAGGGCTTCTTTTGTGCTACCCAACCATACTAGCTCATGTGCCCGCGCTCCTTAGGCGTGACAATCCTAGCTTCTGCGTTCCTCGAGCGCGGTAGAGGATAGATGCCACTTATCGCGTCATCTTTATTAGGAAGTGGGCAAATCTATAAATACATTAGTGGGTTAAATTTGAAAAAAATACTAAATATAGAAGACTAAAAAAGTGACGAGGTGATGTATACCTGGGACATGACAAGTGACTCTGGACCAAACGTGAGCGACCGCCTACTAACGATGCGTTCTTTCCGTAGTGTGCAGAGCATTTTTTTTTCCCGTGTGGGAATCTGACGAGGCTGCGACGAGCTTCTTCCAGTTGCAGTGTCAGCCTTATTTATAGACTGATTATGTGCTTATACGTTATAACGAAAACTTAATTTATGATAAAAAAATTATTTGTAAAGAACACTAACTCTGCCTTTTTTTTAAGATAATGGAAGAATATTAACTTTCTGACTCCTGTATCGTGAGATGCACAATGCCAAATACTAACCCTGTCTGAATGATACTGTTCACTTTGAATGTGAAATGATTGAATGTTTAAATCAATTCATCGAAGCATACAAATTCCAAACACCTATTTACAAACTTGAACTTAAAATTATTTTTAATTTCACAATCTGAAGACTCTCATGTTACAAAATACTTTGCGAATTTTAGATGAACATAAGTACTACTTATATACAAACACAATGAATAGTAAATAAGGTTATATAAAAATTTCATTTGAAATGTATGATTTTTTCATATAAAACTATGTAATTCTCAAACCGTACAATGAACATATCATTAAATATGACCCAAAACCGTTTCATGAACATCCATTTTTTTGGCACGTTTAATAATATGGCTAGTAAATAAACCAAATCTTAAGCATCGATTAGGTAAACATAATATGAAGCATGTGGAATCTAAAATTAAAAACATTTATATCTCAATGTCGTCCTGTGTGGATAGCTTAATTGTTTGTTTGTAACATCAGTGTTGTTCTCTACAGTATCACCATGTGTAACTTTGACACCAAAAATCAACTCACCATTCTCCACGAATATAACACCAAGATGTGTGTTCACAAGAACACCAACAAACAATATAACCATTGGAGATTTTCGATCTATAAGGACCTTATCTCCTCCACCTATGAGCGCGTGCCCCCCCATCACTTGTGCCCAGTGCTGCGGCAGCGACAGCCCGTACTGCTGTGGTGAAGGCACATACTGGTGAGGAGGCAAAGACGCGTACTGTTGTGGCGACAGA
Source organism: Guadua angustifolia (assembly GCA_036346375.1). NCBI lineage: Eukaryota > Viridiplantae > Streptophyta > Magnoliopsida > Poales > Poaceae > Guadua > Guadua angustifolia. Next base: position 45,542,926 of record CM070521.1, read on the forward strand.
GGAGCGTATTGCAGAAGGAAGCTGCTGTTGCGGCTAACCTCACATCGTCGGCGGAGGAGTGTGGCGGGACCGGCTGGTAATCTTCTTGGCGGTGCTGATAATACCGATTGGGGACTCAGAGCGTTGGGGCGTGTTACCCGTTCATCGGCGACTGCATCGTGTCTCATCTTCGATGAGGTGGTTACAGCCACGAAACCCTAAAACCTAGGAAAGAGAAGATGAGGGAGGGTTTAGGGTTTCAATAACTTGATGCGTGGGAACTGGAGAGAAAGGCGACGATGGAAAAAGTGGAACGAATTAAATCCCCTTCTATCTTAACCGTATATGTCAGATTAGATACTCTAGAGGAGAACGGATCATTACCACCAACTCGTAATTAGAAGTAGTAGAGATGAGTACTTTGAATCTCAAAGTGCCCATATAAGCATTGACATGGCGGGTTGGTCCGATGAGGATCTTTATTATTTTTAATTAGAAGTTGGTGATAGTCATCCGTTTTCTTTTAGAACATCTGATCTGTTAGATTTGACACGAACGGCTGAGATGTTGTCAAGATATGCTTCGCTTGATGTGTGTATGAAAAAAATTATACTTTATTGTATAGCTTAGAATCCTTGCTACTATATGGTCATGTTTTTTAGGATTCTGTTGCAACGCACGAGCATCCTACTAGTAAGGGTGTGTTTGGTAGAGCTCCAGCTTCACTAGATCCGTGGATCTGGTGGAGCTGGGTATTCCTAGCTCCATTAGATTTATGGAGCTGGAGCTGTGAGTACATTAAGAGTGTTTAAATGAATCATCTTGTTTACTTTTTAGACTAAATATAAACTTAATTCACTTTATTTTAGCTTACAAGTTTCGGATCTCATGTGAAGCTGGGATCTGGAGCTGTACCAAACAGACCCTAAGTTTATATGCATTTTCTCATGGACTAGAATGATCCGATCGAGCGAATGAATGGTCTAGATGAATGAATGGTAGTTTCAAATAATGCTTGCTACAGTACATTTTACATATCAAAATCGGCACAATGTTTTTGTAACAGTATTTTTGAAAGGTATAAACCGTCATTTTATTCAACGGTCTACGTAATTTGCAAGTTATAGGCTCTATTGAATTGTATTGGATCTCTAGCTGTCTATTGGTATGGATGGTACAGGAGATCGGTTTCAAAGAGCCATCTATACAGTCAAGAGAAGAGAATTACGTCGGCACTGAAGGAACAATATCAAACGCAGCAATGCAGGAGTTTAAACCTGGAACTCCAACCAAAGTACCTGCTGCACCCACAAAAACAATTTACCTTGTGGAGCAACAATAAATAACAAACACGATCTCTCACTAAATAACAAAGCCTGTAAGGCTATCTAACCACGATGGGCCGCTTGCCAAGACGCACACACCCTCATGCGGCCGAGGATGGGTATGGCCAGCCAGACGCACCCACGCACGATCGAGATTCGAGACCAAGACTGGCTAGCTAGGGATAGCAATGTGGTGTGGCGGATATAGATGGTACAGGTCTATACTTATATTTGTCAACCAAAATCTTCTTCGCAGGTTGCGGCAGGTACAGGTAATGCTTGTCATACTTATGCCTATCAGTCAAAATCTTCCTTATAGTATATCCGTGTAGAGTGGCGGATGAAGAATCTCATCTATATCTGTTGCCCGTGGTACTCATTACCCACAGGCATACTTGTTTACTCGCTATCATTAACAATCCTTCTAACCAAATGGCACTGTGAGCTACTAAATAATGGTACTGATACAATCATTTTGATGAAATTGTGAGAATCAACTACATTCTGTGGATTAAAGAATGATTATCAATGATTCAAAAATTCAAATGCACATGGAAATAAGAATTAAAATAACACATACAGATAAAGTATGCACAGATGCTTAAATTCAACAATTAAAATGAAAATAATTCATCAGGCATCACACATGCTTAAGTTCAACCATTAAAATGAATATAATTCATCAGTTATCACATATCACAAATCACCAGTCACAGCATCATCAATCACAAACTATTAGTATGAGGTACCACAAATTGGGGATTTAGGGTCAGCTGGACGTCTGTTGTGGCCCACATGTCAATAGAAGATGGTGGGTAATCGGGTGGAACGTGTACTGGTGGAGCTCCCTTATATTCGTACATGTATTTGTCCAGTAAGCAAAGTTTAGTCTCTTATAAATATAACTACGGATAATAAAAGAGAAATATACTCAGCTCTATTATAATTTTTATCCTTTGATACATGAGTAATCCGGTAAACTAAGAGCATCTCCAGCAGAGCCCCTAAACCAGCCCCTAAACCTTAAAATAGGGAGTTTAGTAAAAAATACAGATCCAGCAGGGCTCCTAATCCAGCCCCTAAAATTAGGAGGCCCCTAAATTTGCCTCCTCAGCCCCAATTCTCAGGGAGCCTCTAAACCTTAAAATAGGGAGTTAAGTGAAGGATGGTTTGCATTAGTTCATTGCGGTGGCGTGTCTTCATTTGAAATACATGAGAGGCTTCGAGATGATCTTATTGAGTATTTAAGGCAATTCACGTAACCGTAGTTTGATTCATTATTCGGAGTTTTTATTTATCTATTTATCATGTTTTGAAAATTTTAAATTTAAATTTTAAATATCATGTTTTTAAATTGTAAATGTTAATATGCTTATGTTTTATGTATTACAAATATTTTTGATTGAATTTTAGTGGTGTCAAATGAAGATTATACATAGCGGATATATCAAAATAGGAGAAAAAGTAAAATAGAGGCTGAGATTTAGGGGATGTTCTTTGCTAGACTTGTGCTCTGAAAATAGGACTCTAAAAAATAGAGGAAGTCTCTAAATCTAAAATAAAGACCCTGTTTTAGGGGCCTTGCTGAAGATGCTCTAAAGGAGTACCCCTGTGCTACTGCAGCCGCGCACCAAGACGCACACCTCCGCATGGGTGGAGGCTAGGCCTGGCCAGCCACGCGCACACCTCGCGCGGACGAGACCAAGCCTGCCAGCCACACGGAGGAGGATGCCCGTGCCGTTGCAACCGTCGGCGTGTCGGCCGCCAAGACGCGTATCCCGTGCGAGCGAGGCTATAGGCCCGGCCAACCACGCTCGGCCGAGACTGGCCCGGCCATCCACGCCATGGAGGTCGACGGCCGTGCCGCTATGGCAGTCGACATGACACCGCCCGTCAAGACGCACACCCCCACGTGGCCGAGGCCAGGCCCGGCCAGCCACGCCATCGACCACGTACGTCGAACCCAGGCCACCGCACCCGCAGGGAGCTAGGGCGGGTCTCAGCGATCCAACAAAGACGACGCACTCCGACGCGACGACTCAACGCCGACGTCAGGGCATGGCGGTGAGGAAGTACAGCCTCACCAGACCTGGGCCAAAATTCAGAGAGACATCTTCAAGTCGTAGCTAGGGGCCCATGCATGAACACATTGATACGAGGATCAGAAGACATGCCATCCCGCATTGCCCTCGATCAGGGAGTCATCGATAGGAGTAGAGGTGGGCATCGTGCCGGGTCGGGCCGGCCCGGAACGGGCCTGCCGGGCCCATCGTGCCGGGCGGAATCGCAGCGGGCGAACGGCCCGTCGTGCCGCCGCCAGGTGGGACCGGGCCGGCCCGACTCATTTTCGGCGAGCCCAAGCACGGCCCATTTGCGCTTCGTGCCTGCTTCGTGCCATGCCGGCCCAGGTCCAGCCCATTTATACTATTGCGACGAGAGGAAAAGGCCTAGAGACACATGAAGTTGATTGTAAAAAATATGCCTTATAAACTATTAGCGATATTATCGCAAAATAGAAAGATGTTAATTAATTCTTGGTTCAAATGTGAATGTATCATTATCATGTGAATGTTGCATTTTGCTATCACCGAAATCTCCTTTAAGGTCAAGTGTAGGTGAAGTTTGGTTAGACTTCATTTATACCCCAACATTTCAAATTTTTTTCGAGCTTTAATAGTTTAGAAATTCTAGTGTTCTTGATGCTTGGACTGGTCCTTGTGCCTCTTTTCGATTAAGATTTGAGCTCGATCATTTCCAAGATCCGAGCTTGGGAGTTCTTAGAGCAAAGAAAGAATGTCTTTGTTCCAGCCGACGTGCGCTTTCGTCGTCTTACGGCACGGCACGCCCAAATGGTCGGCCGGCCGTGCGCCCATCGTCTTAGCGTTTTCGGGCCGCACGCGCCCGAACTCTGATGTCGGGCCGACGCAAGACGCCTCTAACGTGCCGGGTCGGGCTTGGACCGTGCCGTGCCCTCCGTGCCTCGGACCGGCCCACTAAAGTACGGCCCATATGCCCAGATCTAGATAGGAGCCAACTGTTTGGCATGAACACATGCGTTCATTGTCCGTGACAAAAAGGCTATGGCTATGCCCTCCCGTGGCCCGGCCGGGGTCAGCTCAGCTCAGGCCAGGTGAGAGAGCATTTGTGCCGGTAGACGAGCCCAGCAGTCACCCCACAACAACGAACATGTTTGGGGTTCAAAAGTTAACGCTTCTAGTTGCTAAAATCTACGGTACTGTCGAAAAAAAATCTACAGCGTCAGGTGCTTTCTACCATCTTTTATAAAAACTAGTCACTGATAAATACATATCTCAAAGCAACTAAATCTTTTTCTCTCTTTTAATATATACCATATACCTTTATTCTAAGAGAGATGCTATATACATATGCTACCTTGTGCCGACTGCCGAAGAATTATTTTGGGTTCTATCCGCAAGAGTAGAGATACGCAGCATCTCTTGCAGTGGCCGTCAACGCAAGTTGTTTGCTTCCTGTTTCTGCTGCGACAAGTTGCAGCACTTGAAGCTTGCACCGAGTAACAGTGCATTTACCCTGGTAGTCTCTGCGACTAAGCGTGAGACAAGGTGGATACAGGAAAGTATTGTTCATGTCGTATCCTAACTCATCTTTTTGCTCAGGATAGAGAAAGCCCGCTATGAATACAAGTTCGGATTGTTCAGGATACGAACACGAGTGGATGTAAGATAGATTCGAATTAAGAATGAATAAAATCCTCACGGGCCCAGTAACTTGTTATACCTAGTTGGTTAGAATCTATAAGTTGCAGCAGGCGACTTCTGAACTTTACCAGAGAGAGAAAATTTTCTTAAAAAATAGGAAAAATTAAAAAAAATAATGAACGACCACTGAATTTTAACAGAGAGCGAGAAAAATTTTCTAAAAAAGGGAAAATGGAAAACTAATATACTGTAATTCAACGTTAGGAGAGAGGGAATTTCATTTACATTTTTTAAAGAAAAAATATCTTTTCTATTTTTTAAAAAAGATAAAACATTGTAACACTTACATGGTAGATATAAATCGAATCACCACATTCATTTTTAGGGTTAGAAATTACCACTTTAATAGTTGAAAAATGAGAAAGATATGTCGCTGTTAATTATAGTAAATCCATATTATAATAGCTTTGATTTAATCTGATAAACGAGTCTGGTGGACAGGTACGAGGAGATGACGGAGAAGCACCACCCGGGGCTCGGCGACGAGCGGTGGCCGTTCGTCACGCACTTCGTCGGGTGCAGGCTCTGCGGCAGCTGCGGGGACTACCCGCCGGAGCGGTGCCTCAGCAGCATGGAGCGCGCCTTCAACTTCGCCGACAGCCAGGTGCTCAGGCTGTACGGCTTCTGGCACCGGTCGCTGGTGAGCCCCAAGGTCAGGCGGGTGGCGAACCGGACGGCGAGCCCACTGGAGGCCAAGCATGCAGGCTGCTCTCGATATGGATTGAAGCTTGAGAGATGTCACATTTTTTTGTGTTTTGAATTGATTACTTTTGGTTTCAGTCTTGCACTAGTGCCAAATTAAGGGTAGAGACATGCAGTAGTAGTACAGTTGTATTAGCAAGTGACAAGCTTGAGCTTCCCTTCTAGCCTCTCTTCTCTAGTTTTATGCAAATCTAGCATATATGTGAATGCATTTGCAGATTTAGATCCCTCTCACTGCGAAAGGCATTCCTATGCTCGAGAGCGTGGGAGACACCTCGCCAGGGAGCTCCGGTAACCTTCTGTGGTATGGATGAGATCAAATCTACAAACACGTTTTCGAAAGGGTTAAATTTATAAAGAAAATAATGAGGGAGAAGAGGCTAGAAAGGAGATGATTTCGCAAGTGACCTGCTGCTGTTTTGTTTGTTGTTTTGGCTTAGGATAAAATGGAACAGGATAAGAGAGTGAACATTTTCTTGATTCGAAAGCTCTGAACTTCTGATCATCATGAGTCAAAACCTGTAGTTGTCTCCTTTACGACTACAAATGCAGCTACAAGTACACAGCGCGTCGAATGTATCAGCCATCATATTCAGACCATGGAAGGATTCTGAATGTCTACGCAGTGGAGCATAACACATCTCCTTTATCTACCGCTTTTTGCTTCGACTGCCTTAATTAAGGGCATCAGATTTTCTTTTATGCACTGAAGCTGTTAACTCAAAGGGGATGTAGCTCAGATGGTAGAGCGCTCGCTTAGCATGCGAGAGGCACGGGGATCGATACCCCGCATCTCCATTCAAGCTGCTTTTTTTTATTAGCGCTTTCTAAAAGATTTTCCGAATTCCAATGTCAAAACTTGATGAGAGATGCTCACTGGTTTTCCACGCATCCAATCCCCCTCCTACTCTTACGTGCATGCTATGATGCTAGTGAGATGTTCTTTCGGCTTCATCTCTGTGTATTCAAGTTGACATGGTATCTTCCTCTCCTTTTTCCAACTCCGTTGTTTACATATCCAACTAGTAATTTTTTCGCGGCGTAACACGCCGCGCGCGACGTTTTTTCATAGAATTTTTTTCTTTTTTCTGGCGTCGTTTTTTATTTCTTGAATCGTCGAAATAACGAACGAAACGGTTGAAAGAACACAAAATTTTTCGCGGCGTAACACGCTGCGCGCGTTGTTTTTTCGTAGGAAAATTTTCTTTTTTTCGGCGGCGTCTTATTTCCTAAATCGTCGAAATAATGAGCGAAACGGGGAAAAAATAGAGAGATAGAGTTGTAAAAATATCTATTTCGATGAATTATTTGGAAAATATTGAGACCGAAATGGAAAACCACAATGGGGAAAAAGTTTAGAGGAAAAAGGGTGAAAACTATTAGAGATGACAACCTTCTTTTGACGAGTCTAACACTCTACGCATTCACCGAGTAATAATACATATTTTAAAAAATATCAGAGATCGAGATGGGGAAAAAAGTCTAGAGATAGAGCCGCACCCATATTTTTAGTGACGAAAATATTTTTTCCCGGGAAAAACGGTGAAAGGACCTAAACGTAAGGAGCAAGGACTCAATGTTACGTTTTGGACTGTCGCTATCCTAAAAATTAGAAAATGACTTATTCGCGATTTGAATTTAACGGAGGGTCTTTCCAGTAAAATGGCGCCATGAGGACCCAAACACGATTTTAACGGAAAAATTCTTCCCTCACAAAAATCATAAAAACCTATTCGTAATTTATAAAAGGACTAAAACGCGAATTATTTTTTGAGCCGAGCCGGCTGGCTCAAGCCGAGCCGCCGGCTCGGCTCAAACCATGGAGACGAGCGGAACTTTTCCACTAATAGGAAAGGTAGTACTAGGAAATTTTTCGCGGTGTAACACGCCGCGCGTGTCGTTTTTTTGAAAAAAAAAATATTTTTTTCGACGGCGTCTAATTTTTTAAATCGTCGAAATAATTAGCGAAACGGGGGAAAAAATAAAGAGATAGAGTTGTAGAAATATCTCTTTCGACGAATTATTTGGAAAATATTGGAAACCGAGCTGGAAAACCGCAACGGGGAAAAAGTCTAGAGAGAAAAGGGTGAAAAATTATTGGAGATGTCAACCATCTTTTTTGTCGAGTTTAACACTCTACGCGTTCGCCGAGTAATAATACATGTTTTTAAAAATATTAAAGACTCGCAGCGTAACACGCCGCACGTGTCGTTTTTTCGTAGAAAAAATTTATTTTTTTCTCGGCGGCGTTTTATTTTTTAAATCGTCGAAATGGGAAAAAATAGAGAGATAGAGTTGTAGAAATATCTCTTTCGATTTAATTATTTGGAAAATATTGGAGACCGAGTGGGAAACCACTAAGGGAAAAAGTCTAGAGGAAAAGGGCTAAAAATTATTAGAGATGACAACCTTCTTTTGTTGAGCTTAACACTCTACGCGTTAGTGGAGTAATAATACATGTTTTAAAAAATATCAGAGATCGAGATGGGAAATCGAGCTGGGAAAAAGTCTAGAAATAGAGCTGCACAAATATTTCCTGACGAAAACTTTTTTTCCGGAAAACGGAGAAAGGACATGTTTTAAAAATATTAGAGACTCATGCAGAACACGCCCAGGTATCGCTTTTACCAGAGGGATTTTTTTCGTGCATGGCGTTTTATTTTTTAAATCATCGAAATAATGAGCGAAACGGGAAAAAAGTAGAGAGATAGAGATGTAGAAATATCTCTTTCGATGAAGTATTTGGAAAATATTGGAGACCGAAATGGGAAACGCAAGAGGAAAAAGCCTAGAGGAAAAGGCGAAAAATTATTAGAGATGACAACCTTCTTCTCCGAGCTTAACACTCAACGCTGTCATGAGTAATACTACATGTTTTAAAAATATCGAGATTGACGCGTTCGCGGAGTAATAATACATGCTTTAAAAAATATAAGAGATCGAGATGGGAAATCGAGGTGGGAAAAAAGTCTAGAGATAGAGCTGCACAAATATTTCTAGCGACGAAAATATTTTTTTCTCGAGAAAAACGGAGAAAAGACCTAGACGCAAGGAGTAAGGACCTATTTGTTACGTTTTTGGACCTATCCGTTATCCTTAAAAATTAGAAAAGGGCTTGTTCGCGATTGAATTTAACGTGAGTTTTTTTCCGTAAATCGGCGCACGATGGACCCAAAGGCGATTTTCGGGGAAAATATCTTCCTCTCACAAAAAATCGCGAAGGATCTATTCATAATTTCTAAAAGGACCAAAACGCGAAAAAAAATTTGAGGGCTCGAACGTCCAGGAGGCCGGCGATTCTTCAGCCTTTAGGAAAGGTATTATTTATGCTCCTAGCCCCGTCGTTGCAGGCATGGATGAAGGCCTACCCAGTAGTTTAAATTTACTGGACATATTTTTTTAATATAAATCAAAGAGTTATTAAAAATAACTAGATTACTTCTAAGTATTATATTCAATGTTTATATATATAGAGAATATCAAGTAAATCTAAATATTTATTAGGGTATAAAGAGAATATGACGCAAATTTATATCAAAAATATGAAATACGTTACTCCTTTTGTTTCTATTGTTTCTAAATACATGTCATTTTTGTTTTCAAATATCATTCTACATTTTTTATGCAACTTTTAACTATTTTTTTCCTTTGCATACCTCCACCATTCATGATTCTCAATGCGATTTATTGTTGTAGAATATAGTAACATACACCATTGTCGGCCAGATTTTGTTGGGTACCCTTCGGCAAGACAAAAGCGCCCACGTGGCGTTCGGGCGAGCGGTGGGCGAGACGCTTGTTCGCCCGGGCGGCAATTTCACGTGGCGGCTGGCAGTAAAGGGCGAGCACGCCCGCCGGCCAGCCTACCCGCGTGGCGTTCGGGCGAGCAGTGGGCGAGATCGCCGTGCCGCGCCCGACCACGGGCGGCTCGGCAGCGGGTGGCGAAGCACGCCTCGGCGGCAGTGCTTGCCGCGTAAGCGTTCGGGCGAGCAGTGGGCGAGGACGCCTCGCCGCCCTCAATGTTCATTAATTAAACAACAACATAGCTCCAATTCAATAGCACTCCGTCCAAAAGCTCAAAGTTCGATCAACTAACCAAACTAGGGTCAATGTCTTCCACAATCGACATATCAAGTTCTCTTACAAAAGTTAACCCTACTATTAGTCTTCACACACATCAAAGTTACATGTTCGATGATGTTTGGCTGGCCACCATGTGCATATCCATACACGACATTGCCTAGTTGCAGCTCTTATGTGGATGAAGAGAGCGATGAAAAGGATTAACGCTGTGTATCCTGCCGGTCTTTGGAAGAGAGTGACGGTTGCTTGCATTATTTGTCTGTGCTGCTCCTCTCCATGTTTTGATGCTCTTCCTCTCCTCAAGAATGTGAGCATTAGTCATTCGCACATAGTAGGAGAGCTACACATCGTGGATTGTTAGGGATAAATGTTAAAGAAGCAGAAAGGAAATTATAGCTTTATATGCCTATACCTTTATGAGAAAGCTGTTTATCCGATATCTGGTCTTTGTTGAAGGAGCCACTATCCGATATCTGGTGAATGAGCACAACAAGAACCATTAGATTGTTGGACAAATGTCTTTAGATTCTCTAAAACATGGCAAATACCTGAGGGTTCAATTCTTGGAAGGGTATGAATGATGTAGCACAAATGATGTCACGGTAACTTAGAATGCCAATTAACTTTCATACTGCAGACAAGAAGACCAAAACGACATGCATTCATCAGCATTGAGTGTACAATTCAAAGCCTAAACACAAGGTAAGGTTCATCAATAAAGATATATAGACAAACACAAGTCTACACAACATAGGGTCAAGAGCTTAATTATGCTATATGTCCAAGTGCAAATCCTTTTCAGGAACAACGACAGTCTGATTTTCAGAATCTCCCTAGGTAGTGTTAAGTCAACTCAAATGTACTAATTTAGATCAACAAGAGAAGAGAGGTTAGTTTAGTACTGTGTCGGTGCGATAAGGGATTAACAAAGGATTAATTTGAGAATTCGCCGCCTAAGAATCTTGGGAAGGCGAGGATGGAACATGTTGAGCAAAGAAGACATAAACAACTCCGTCTGTGTTAAAAGAAGAAACACAAAGTAAGGGCTTGGCGGCTTGGATCTTCACTTTTCGAACAGAAGAATATTCAAGAATGGATTGCAAGTGAACTCTACCATATTTTTTTCCCTCGCATTTTAATATCTTGCGACTCCATGTACATGCTTGCTCTTGGCACACAAAGGGCGCTCTCAATGGACTGGCAACACACCACTTGCAGATTAGTAATGTCTTGATAAAATACCATCTATAGCTAAGGACAATCATTTTCAAACATACAAGGGCACAAAATTGAACTTAGGTCATATATATTAAATCAGTGCTCAAGACAATCACAGTCAATTGAATAAGCTCCTCGCAGACTACACAATAGTTTATATGTATTGCATCAAGGTGCCTCCTTACTATAAATAGTAAGGCAAAATTGAGCATTTTGCTATGTAAGGGTGAGAAAATCGCACCTTCGCACAAAGAGTCTCCTTGGCATCTTTTAATTGGATCCGTAGCTAATGCAGCAATCGAAAAATCCAATTTAGAATGTTTGAAACAATAGAAAATAGATTTACATTCTTTCTTAGAAAAGAACATAGAAATTACAACAATGATTTTATGTTTGCGTAACCTTTCATAAAGGGTGTCACCGACGAAGGAGAGTAGAATGATCAGCGATGCCATCATAAACCTAAAATTGTAAACGAAAACAATATGATAATTAAGGTTCTCATGTGATCAATAACATCGCCAATTATTTGTTGTCAAAGGTCGATGGAAACAATGAGGGTTGCAGAATCATATGATTAAAAGAGGAGTGTATCATCCTACTTTCAAGTTAAAAACCGCACCACCTTAAGCTAAAATGGAGGAAAATGCATCTCATGGTAATCCGTGATTTATCTCGTGTTCCTACAAGAATTATAAGCATTCAAACTTCACAATTAACATATCCGAGAAAAGGTCAAGTTGACCGCACAAACAACTTAGCAATTCAATTTCGACATGAACCATATTATTCATTTGTAGTGCTAGAAATGCATTATCGACAATAAACCACTTACTCAAGGGAAAAATGTCTAGCTGATCAGGCATGTTACTTTGCACATGGCCACATTCAATCCAGACATGATCACTTTAATCAGAACCAAACCTCAAATGGTCAATGATCAAAAGTACTATAAGGACAATAAGAAAAGGTTTGTTGTGCAACTGAGCAAATAATTTTCTATCAGTAGCTGCATGAACTCTACCACTTGCAACATGAAATAACTCAAAACATAAAAAGGAAAAAGTGCCTAGATAACCAAAACAACAAGCGGAAGATCAACATAAAGTGGATTAAATTTCTAAACAGTGTTTGGAACTACAGGAGTATGAGAAGATTTTGCATATACTAACTCGGCTTCATGTACGAATGGGAGATACAAGTTGAGATCTTCATGTTTTTCATAGAATTTTTCTTTTTTTTAGGCGTCGTTTTTATTTCTTGAATCGTCGAAATAACTAAGCAAGCAGTTGAAAGAACACAAAATTTTCGTCATACGACGTAACAAGCTGTAGCGTTGTTTTCGTAGAGAAAATTTTCTTTTTTAATGATCTTATTTCTAAATCGTCGAAATAATGGTAAAGCAGGAAAAAAATAGAGATAGAGTTGTAAAAATATCTATTTCGATGAATTATTTGGAAAATATTGGAGACCGATTTGAGAAAACCACAATGAGGGAAAAAGTTTAGAGGAAAAGGGTGAAAAACTATTAGAGATGACAACCTCTTTTTGAGTCTAACACTCTACGCATTCACCGAGTAATAATACATATTTTAAAAATATCGAGAGATCGAGATGGGAAAAAAGTCTGAGATAGAGCCGCACCCATATTTTTAGTGACGAAAATATTTTTCAGAGAAAACGGTGAAAGGACCTAAGCGTAAGGAGCAAGGACACAGATGTTCGTTTTTGGACTGTCGCTATCCTAAAAAATTAGAAAATGACTTATTCGCGATTTGAATTTAGCAGGAGGGTCTTTTCCGTAAAATGGTATGAGGGACCCAAACACGATTTTAACGGAAAAATTCTTCCCTCACAAAAAATCGTAAAAACCTATTCGTAATTTATAAAAGGACTAAAAGCTAATTATTTTTTGAGAGAGCATTGGCCAGGGCTCGGCTCAAACCATGGAGGCAATGGAACTTTTCCACTAATAGGAAAGGTAGTACTAGGAAATTTTTAGCGGTGTAACCTTGCTGCGATGTCGTTTTTTGAAAAAAAAATATTTTTTTAATGACGTCTAATTTTTTAAATCGTCGAAATAATTAAGCGAAGCGGGGAAAAAATAAAGAGATAGAGTTGTAGAAATATCTCTTCGTGAATTATTTGGAAAATATTGGAAGCGAAATTTGGAAAACCATAGCGGGAAAAAGTCTAGAGAGAAAAGGGTGAAAAATTATTGGAGATGTCAACCATCTTTTTTGTCGAGTTTAACACTCTCGCGTTCACGAGTAATAATACATGTTTTAAAAATATTAAAGACTCAGCAGACGTAACCGCCAAGACGTATGTCGCTTTTTAAAGAGAAAAATTTATTTTTTCTCGGCGTTTTATTTTTAAATCGTCGAAATGGGAAAAAATAGAGATAGAGTTGTAGAAATATCTCTTTCATTTAATTATTTGGAAAATATTGGAGACAAATTGGGAAACCACTGGAGGGAAAAAGTCTAGAGGAAAAGGCGAAAAATTATTAGAGATGACAACCTTCTTTTGTTGAGCTTAACACTCTCGCGTTCGTGGAGTAATAATACATGTTTAAAAAATATCGGAGATCGAGATGGGAAATCGATTTGGGAAAAAAGTCTAGAAATAGAGCTGCACAAATATTTCCGTGAAACTTTTTTCCCGAGAAAGCGGAGAAAGGACATGTTTTAAAAATATTAGAGACTCATGGTACAGAACACCGCCAAGGTATCTTTTTTAAGTGAGGATTTTTTTCGTATGCGTTTATTTTTAAATCATCGAAATAATGAGCGAAACGGAAAAAAGTAGAGAGATAGAGATGTAGAAATATCTCTTTCGATGAAGTATTTGGAAAATATTGGAGACCGAAGTGGGAAACATGGCAAGGAAAAAGCCTAGAGGGAAAAGGCGAAAAATTATTAGAGATGACAACCTATACATCGAGCTTAACACTCAAGCGTTAAGCATGAGTAATACTACATGTTTTAAAAAATATCGAGAGATTAGCGTTAAGCGGAGTAATAATACATGCTTTAAAAATATAAGAGATCGAGATGGGAAATCGAGGTGGGAAAAAGTCTAGAGATAAATTTTGCACAAATATTTCTAGCGGCGAAAATATTTTTCTCGAGAAAAGCGGAGAAAAGACCTAGGCATAAGGAGTAAGGACCTATTTGTTACGTTTTTGGACCTATCAGATTATCCTAAAAATTAGAAAAGGGCTTGTTAGCGATTGAATTTAACGTGAGTTTTTTTAAAGTAAATCGGCGCATTGATGGACCCAAAGGCGATTTTCGGGGAAAATATCTTCCTCTCACAAAAAATCGCGAAGGATCTATTCATAATTTCTAAAAGGACCAAATGAAAAAAAATTTGAGTCGAGCCATGGCTCGCTCAAGCATCGAGGGCGATTCTTGACCTTTAGGAAAGGTATTATTTATGCTCCTAGCCACCATAGTTGCGGGCATGGATGAAGCCTACCCATGAGTTTAAATTTACTGGACATATTTTTTTAATATAAATCAAAGAGTTATTAAAAATAACTAGATTACTTCTAAGTATTATATTCAATGTTTATATATATAGAGAATATCAAGTAAATCTAAATATTTATTAGGGTATAAAGAGAATATGGCGCAAATTTATATCAAAATATGAAATCGTTACTCCTTTTGTTTCTATTGTTTCTAAATACATGTCATTTTGTTTTCAAATATCATTCTACATTTTTATGCAACTTTTAACTATTTTTTCCTTTGCATACCTCCACCATTCATGATTCTCAATGCGATTTATTGTTGTAGAATATAGTAACATACACCATTGTCGGCGTACTTCTACTTTGGTACCCTCTTGGCGCTTCAAGCGCCTTCCACGTGGCGTTCAGGCGGCAGTGGCGAGGCGCCTTTGCCCGAGTGCCCGGCCACGTGGCGGCTTTGGCGGTAAAGGGCGAGCACGCGCCACTGGCAGTCTTGAAGCGCGTGGCTCGAGGCGAGCAGTGGGCGAGATCGCCTCGCTACGCTGGCGCCCGATCCCGTGGCTGGCGGCGGAGTGGCGAAACACGCCCAGCAGTCTTGGGCTTGCAGCGTGGCGTTCAGGCAGGCGCAGTGGGCGGGCATACTGCGCCGCCGGCGCCCGCGTGGCGGCTTGCGAGCAGTGGCGAGCCGCCCATGGCCAGTGTCGGCCGCGTAGTGCTCAGGCCGCAGTGGCGAGGCATACGCCCGCCCGCCAAGGCAAAAAGGAGGGGCGGATGGCTTCACCTCGAAGTCTCCTTCTCCTATCGCACCGCCAGAGGCAGTTCGGCTATCGAGATCTATCGATTGTGAGATTTCTGCTACAGCCCATTCTCTGGCGCCTCTCACCTACCCATCACAAAGGGACACATCTGCAGGCGGACGTAAGGCGAAGCCATCTGGCGGCATTTAATGAAAATTTGGAGGAGCAGGACAGCATGGGAAGAGTAATAAATGTCACGAAGATCGAGATGATGACCTTCTTTTACCTACCCCCGTTAGCCTGGGCTATATAAGGGCACTCGGGTGCATAGGGAAAGGGGATCGAGAGTTCAGCAGTAGAACCTAAGAAAGAACTTGTAACCTGAAAGCTCTGTACTAGCTTCAAACACTCTAAAAAAGATCTAGCCGGAAGTAAGGGTATTACCCTAGGTGAGGGGGGCCTGAACCTGGATAAAAATCTTTGTGTCATCTTAGTTCATCATAGACCCCAGTGTCCTTCGTGTGGGAGTCGCTAGGGTTTTCACTCGCTAGGGTTGGCAACAGTGAAGACGCCTCCTCTTGAACCAAACCCGCCTCATGGGCAGGTCTGTCAGTGGAATCAGCAAGCAGGGCGCGCTAGATGAGGGCTAGTGGTTGGTTCTCCCGGCCAACTCCCCGACGGACTTCGGTGTTTCTTGTTCGGAAGTAAGCCCACGCGTCTGGGGATGGTGGGCTCCCAAGGTCCAGGCGGGCGGGCGTCGCGCCAGGCGCGTCCAAGAATCCCCGCCGGACGAGGATCGTCTCCCCGCCCTGCAGGTGGGCAAGATTGCTCCTTTGGAGGCGGCGGAGCACCTACGACGCGGCGTCGGCTAGCCATGGAAGGCGACTCCTGCCCAGAACTCGCATGCGGTTCGCCTCCTCTTGACCACCCTCACGTGGAACTCGCGGAGACACTCTGGCCACCCGTGTTCTGCGAGCATCGCCCGGTCTCGTGGGCGTGGCCCAATCTTCGGTAGGGCTCCCGGCCGTGGTCTGTCGGTACTTCGGCGCTTAGGGCGTCTTTTAACGCTTTTCAGGCGTCTAGTCGCCCTAATGAAAATAGCTCGGCAGCGGGCCGAATTGAAGAAAAAGCGAGCAGCCTTTGTCCAGTTCTGCGAGGACATGAGGACCTTCGGTCTCACTTGGACGATAGCCGTCGCCGGCGCGGTGATGACCTCCGTGGTCGTCTGCTGCGCCACCCGGTCCATGGCCTTCTGGCAAGCGGATAGCCTCGGCAGTGAAGTCCCTCCATGGCTCTCACTCTCGGACCAGGAGGAGGTCCTCCTCCGATTCTATAGGAGCCAAGCCCCACGTTCATGACGGATTCTAGACCAGACCTCCGTGAAGCGCTTGGCTCCTTTTATGGCGTCAGTGCACGGCCTTCTCTGACAGGCTGGCCGCGTGGCGTGGCAGCGAGGTTTGCCTCGCGTCCATAGAAATCTGATAGCACCACCAACCCGGAGGAATTTCTGCAGATCTATACTACGGTGGTGCGGCGATTGGCAAGGGTCTGAAAAAGATCATGGCCAATTACCTCCCAACGGCCTTGCCGGGCTACGCTGCTCCTGGTCATCATAAACCTCCTCGGTCGGTGCACTCGTGGGAGAAGTTGTCTGACCTCTTCGCCGCCAACTTTCAAGGTTCATTGCCGACCGGTGTGGAGGACGACCCTCATACGGAGCGGGAGAAAGGGGAGTCGCTTGGCGACTTCATCCGGCTGATTCGCCACCGCCGCAACACGATCCCCATTTGGAGCAATCGGTGCGTCATCGCCTTTGAAGAGGCGTCCCGAGACCGTAAGATGAAAGAAAATGGCTACCGTGCCATCGATTACCACCTCCGAAGCTCTTCTCCCTCGCACATAAGTGTCGCCGGCCCCGGAGGCGGGGCCCCGTCTGGCCCCAATTGGCCGAAACAAGGACGGCCAGGAACCTCGGAGGTTACGGCCATGCAAGAAGCAGCGAAGCGTGAGGCGGAGAGACCAGACGGGTTTTGGCCGTCGAGCGTGACATGAGGACCTCAAGGCGCGGAAGCGCAAAGCGTGACCGGTCGACGACCGTCGTCGGATTGGCGCGATGACCGCGCTATGATCGAGGAACGACCGCCGCGAGCAAAAGGAGGTGAGCTCTATTGCGATCCTTTGGATAACACTCATGACACGGGCCGGTTTGTCGGTCGTGAGCAAATAGTGGAGAAAGCGGCTCAGCGAACACCGCCGACGAAGACCGCCCGTGGCCTTCCGATGGGGCGGATCACTGTTGTGGCATACATCCGCAGTGGTTCATCCACCTTTCCCTCAACGCCGCATATAAGCGGCTAAAGAGAAGTGTCTTGCAAAGGCCGCAGCGTCAAGCTCGGGCGGTCGGATGTTGAAATGGCCGAGGAGACGATCACTTTGGTCGGTGACCACCAGAAGCACCATCGGCCTAGGACATCTCCCTATCGTGGTGTCGCCACAATCCGGAATGTCTGGTGGGCGTGTCTTTGGTGGATCGAGGGAGTTCCATCAACCTCTGTCCTCTTCCGGCATTCTGGTGCTCCAGATCATGGCCGGGATCTCGTCGGCTCTGCCTTTCTTCGGGGTAGCCCCGGAGGTTGGTTTGATCCCCTTGGGTCAGGTGCGCCTCCCCGTCACCTTCGGGGAGGAAGACAACTACCGCACGGAGATGGTGGACTTTGAGGTCGCTGATTTTGACCTCCCCTACAATGCCTTACTTGGCCGACCGGCGTTGTTCAAGTTCATGGCGGCAACCCACTATGCCTACATGGTGGTGAAGATGCCGGGGCCCAGCGGCCCCATAGCGATTCAGGTGGATAGGTCAGAGGCCTTGCTTGCGCCACAAGCATCGTGGGACTGGCCGGGCGCCACTGGCCAGGCGTGCTGCCGATGCCACACTCCGGAGCCCTCGGCCCGGGACCAGCGACCTTTGGTTTCTTGGGTGAGGTTAAGGTGAGTCGCCACGAGTGAGGGCGAACCGGGAAGCCGTCAATATTGGCGCCACCTCGGCGCCAAATAGGAAGACGCTCGTCACCTTCCTCGATCTAACTCCGACGTGTTCGCCTGGCAAGCGGATTCGACATGACTGGGGTCCCAGGAGGCGATCGAGCACCGATTAGCAACTCCTCGAAGTGTGCCTAATCCGCAAAAAGTCCGGGAGGCGGTAGCCGGGCTGACAAGATGCCATTCGGGAGG
The DNA here is from genome assembly GCA_036346375.1 of Guadua angustifolia. Classification (NCBI taxonomy): domain Eukaryota; kingdom Viridiplantae; phylum Streptophyta; class Magnoliopsida; order Poales; family Poaceae; genus Guadua; species Guadua angustifolia. The sequence goes on from CM070521.1 coordinate 45,561,422, forward strand.
AGGTAGAGAGGCTGCTGCCTTGAGGATAATCGAAGTCTCTCACCCGAGTGGCTTGCCAATCTGTGCTTGTCAAGAAGTCCAACGAGATGGCGATGTGTGTCGACTTCACCGACCTCAACAAGGCTCGCTTAAAGGATCCTTACCCCTTCGCGAGTCAACCTCATTGTTGACTCCACTGCAGTCTTGCTGAATCTTGTGCTTTCGGATCGTACTCTGGGTACCACCATTAGCATGGCGGTGAAGATGAGAGAAGACTGCTTTTGTAACCCCTCTGGTGTTTATTGTTTTGTTAGAATGGCTTTTGGTTTAAAGAATGCTGGTTCTACTTATCAACATACCATGCACATCACTTTCAAAAGCTCATGATATGAAGAAATCTTGAGGTCTCGTTGACGACTTAGTTGTGAAGATTAAAAAGAGTGAGGAACTAATCCAAGACTCGGAGGAAACCTTTGCTAACCTCAGGAAGAATTGCACAAGCTCAACCACCAAAAATGTGTGTTTGGTGTGCCCTCCCAAAGCTGCTGGGTTTCTGTAGTACAACCCGCATTGAAATAATCCTAACAAAATAGCGGCCATCGAGCACATGAAGCCGCCAGTCACGACTCAAACAGGTCGTGCTTGGCCGTCGCTTTGCCTCCCTGGGCGTTCATTGCCCGTTGGGAGAAGCTTGCTCTGTTCAAGGCATGTTGAAGAAGACTAACCACTTTGAGTGGGCGAGATGAGGCCTGAAGGCATTTGAAGGCTGGAAGCAATACCTCACCTCTCCCGGTCTGGTCTCCCTACTTGAAGGCGAGCCGTTACTCTGTACATTGCCGCCACTCTGAGGTGGTGGCGCTGATCTTGGTCGCGAGAGGGAAGGCGTCAGCCGGTTTACTACATCGACAAGGTGTTGCATGAAGCGGAGACTCGATACCATGCAGCTCGAGAAAATCTTGTATGCGGTCTTAGTGGCATCGAGGAAGGCTGCGTATTATTTCCAAGGGCGAGAAATCACCGTGGTCACGGCCTACCCTCTGCGAGAAATTCTCCTGGCAAGTGAAGGAAGAGTAGTATGTGCTAAGTGTTCGATTAACTGGGGAGTTCAACCTAAAATTTGCACCCCCATGATCGCCATCAAGAAAGTGGCGGAGTTCATCGCCGAGTGGACTCCACCACTCCTGCCGGAAGAAAAGCACCGCGCCTTCTCACTGGACCTTATTCTTGATGGCTCATTGGGCTTTGGAAAGCGGGGGGCTAGGGTTGTCCTGGTCTCCCCGACCGATGACACCCTCCAGTATTTGGTCGCCCTCGACTTCAAGGCCACAAACAACGTAGTTGAATATGAGGGCCTACTGGCAGGATTGCGTATCGCTTCGGCGCTAGGCATCCGGCGTCTCCAAGTTAAGGGTGACTCCCTGCTAGTCATCAACCAAGCGCGGAAGGAGTTCTAGTGTTCTGACCCCACCATGGCGGCGTACCTGGCGGAGGTCCGAAAAATAGAGCGCCACTTTGAAGCATTGGGGTATGTTCATATCCTTAACGCGACAACCACCTTTTGGGACGGGCTTTCACGGCTTGCGTCCTCAAAAGCTTCTATTCGGTCGGGTCTTCAAGAAAGACTATCACGGCCGAATCCATCGCAACCCGGTTGGGGTGGGGATGATGGTGTATCCTGACCCCGATTCAGTGGGGACGACGCAGCAACCCGTTGGCCTCGGCTCGGCGGGAAAAGCGGCATTACTTGTCATGACCTCTAGTTCAGGGAGGAAGGCGGCGTCCTACAAATTTCAGTGGTCAGGAGGAAAGCGGCAGTCTTCGATGCTTGACACAGGAAAGCTCGGCCGTGAGTACCGGGCAAGCACCGAGTGTTCGCCAGCTTGCGGGGAAGGTCGGTGGATGGATCCTATCCTAGCCTTCGCTGTGACCAAGTGATCCCGACGATGATGCCTCGGTGAGAAGATTGCCGCATAAGGCCAAGTGCTATACTCACGGTAGGTGGGGACCTATACCGCTAAGCGTAAGCGGAGTTCTCTTGAAGTGCATCACTCGAGAAGAGGGGAGCGGCTTGCTCTCGACATCCATGGAGGCATGTGGGGAGCCATATGTCCCCGAACGCTAGTCGATAAAGCGCCGCCAAGGATTTTATTGGCTCTCGCCCTCCGGTGATGCTTGCGTAGTGGTGAGAAAATCTGGCTTGTCGATTCTTAAGCTAAGCGAGATCCACCACCAACCCAAGCTCGCAAACCATCCCGCTCTCCTGGCCGTTTGCGGTCTAGGAATTCGATATCTGGGCCCGTTCCCGTGAGCCACAGGGGGCTTCACCCATCTCTTTGTTGCCATCGACAAGTTCACCAAGTGGGTTGAAGGCAGTGCGGCATCATGGGCTTCTTCTTCATCAAGTTCATGCTGCGGGATCTTTACCCATTTTGGAGTCGCCAACCGCATCATCATCGACCATGAACTCGATTCACCGGTAGCGGCTTTTCTGGAGTTCTGCGACGAAATGGGCACCAAAGTATGCTTCGCTTCGGTGGCTCACCCCAAGAGTAATGGTCAGCGAAGCGCCAACGCAGCCGGTGTTGAAGGGCCTTAAGACGAGGGCGTTGATCGGCTTCTAGCGAAGCGATGGGCGGAAGAACTCTCGGTACATCTTGTGGTCGCTTTACCACGCCCGATCGAACCAACTGGCGAGCGCCTTTCTTCTACAGTGTACGGGCGGAAGCTGTTCTCCCATTTGAGCTGTCGCTCGGCTCTCCGCGCGTCTCGGCGTTCAACGAGGAAGGCCAAGAAGATCTCCGGCGAGAAGAAGTCAACCTCCTGGAGGAAGTGAGTGATCGGGCCGCCCTTCGCGCCGCCCGATGTCGTAAAGCCTAAGCGGTACCATGCCACCGGGTCTCAGAAAACATCTGGCGATGGGCGACTGGTCTTGCACAGATTTAGACGCATCTTAGGGTTACACAAGTATCTCCCGGTGGGAGGGCCCTTTAAGGTGGTTTACGTATCTCAACCAGTATGGTCCGGTTGGCCACTTAGGACAGCCAAGAACTGGTGAATTCCTACAATATAGAGTTGTTGCGGAAGTTCTATCCATGAAAGAATTGTAAGTACCCAGTGGTTCGCTTTAGTCAGCCTCGAGGTAAGTCTCTCTACCGACGATCGGCCTCTGGCAGTTAGTAAAGTTATTGCCTAGAAGGCCTTTTGCTTTGCCATTTTGTCCCTTTCTATGCCACGAGTGGCAATTTTTCGCATGAGTGTATTTGGTCGTATGTTTGCTAATTCCTTGGTGATCCGTGGCGACACTCGGCGTCTAATGTCCAAACAAGGCCAGGCTGAGGCGAGTTAGGCGCAGTGCTCAAGCGACTTACCGCGCCTCGGGTTGGCTCCTGGCACCGGTGGTCGTCATCATGAGCACCGTTGGCTGTACCCCTCACGAGCTATTTGCTTTGACACATGTGTAGTAGTTTGATTTTCGGAGGTCACAAGGACTTAGAAACAAAAGAGAGCGGACGGGACTATCCTATCACAGGACTTACATTATTTGGGCCTACCTTTATGTGATGCCTGCCTAGCACCTACTCACCCATACTCGTAGTTATGTGCGCACGCATGAGCTAAACATAGAAGTGTCGGCTCACTCACTTCAAAAAGCTCAAGCATCTCCACGTGTCGCCGGATGCTTGGGGGCTAGTCGCCCGACACTCAGAGCTAATCGCCCAGCGCTTGAGGCTGAGTCGCCCGTCGCTTCGAGGTCTGTCGAGATGCTTGAGGCTGGTCGCCCCAAACATATAAGCAAGATAAGTGCTTGCGTCAGTATTTTTGGCCATTTCATACGTGCATGCACTAAGGTGGATCAAGCTATCGCGTGATTGTCGGGCATCGAAATGAACGCCCTTGATAATAAAAGGAAAAGTGCTAAGTGTTAGCGTCTGGCGAGGCAAGTGACCAAAGTCACGAGTTGGGCCTGATGATTTAACACGGCTGACGCCTCGGGTTGGCTCCTTGAAGCACCGGCCAGTTGTCACCATCGAGTCTTCGGCGCCTAAAAACACTCGAAACTTGTTGCCTCGCCGCGCCTTGAATGCAGTTCGAGAGATCATCAGGATCTAAGTTCCGGAGGGATTTGAACCAGCGACAATCTTGCATAAAAACCTAAAGCTAAGGTTGTTCTGCGTTTCGCGTGAATTGCCAGGTTTAAGGTCATTTTTACCTAAGTTCTGCGTAACTTGCGTGGTTTATGCTTGCGTTTGTAGCCGGCTGCGCGTGACCTGAGAAGGGATCCTGAAGTATTGCCCTAAACTTGAGAGTTTACTTGGCATTATGGCTAAGTTCAAGGCTGGTCGCCTGGCAGCTCTAACAAACAAAATCAATCAAGCAAAGTAAACAAGCACACATGTAAAATGAGTAAAACATCCATTACGCTAAGATTTGTCCAGATGTTTGTGCACACAGGGAGGCAGATCAAAATAAGAAAAGAAAAAGAAGCGAAGTGGCTTCCCAGCCCTTCAATCGGCGCCTAAGTCAAGGTCGTCGGCGCCCTCTTCTTCCTCGCGGAGGGTGGAGCGTCCATGACCGGCCAAATTGCTCCCTGCGGCCGGCCCGGTGATTATTGCGCGCAGCGCACTCTCGCCCGTATTGCGTCTCCTCAATGTCGGCCACCACCGCCATTGGATCGAAGGCGGCGTCGCGGCTGGTGTAGAAGATGAGCACATGCGTCGCGGTCATGATCGCGACTTCCCGCCCCTCTCTGGCGGAGCGGGCGGCGTGCGCGTGCAGCCCCGAGTGCCCTTTGCGCCTGGTTGGTCGGGGCGAACGCCTGGCGAGTCTTCAAAGGCGCGTGAGCCACCCCAGGGCTCCAGCACCTCTTCGTCTTGTTGGAAGGCCTTTGAGCATGATGGCGAGATTGTGCGCAGACGGAAGGACTCATGTTCCGAGTGCTTCAGCGCCGCTTCGGTCCTCTCCGCCCGCAGCTGCATGGTGGCCGCGTTGGCCCTTTCCTACGCCAATGCCGCCTCCGCTCTCTCCCGATCCCGCGCAAGCTCGTCGCTCACTGACACCAACTATCGGGCCGTCTGAGCCCCATGCCAGGCGGCTGTGGCGAGAACGGTGCCCAGCGAGGCATGTATTTCGCTAAGTTCGGTGAAGAGCTCGGCAAGCCTTGGCAGGGTAGTGGCAAGGCGATCTGGCGAGATGGCCGAGTCGCCGGTGCTTAAGTCGCCTCCTCGTCCCTCTTAGCGGTGATGGCCGAAGGCACCTGGGCGGAAGTTTCCACCGCCCTAGTGGGCGCAGGGGATGTCTGCGCCCCTGGGGCGTCCTGAGGGGTCGCCCTTGCCGCCACCCTCAGGCTGAAGGTGGCCTTCGGGAGCGTAAACCCACCCTGTTGAGCGGTGGCATGGGCTCCCGTGGCTGAGGGTGTTAGTCTTTGTAGTGGTCGGGGCGTGGCCGAGAGGAGAAGAAAGTGAGTGAAGCGATGGGCGCGCCGCAGAGGCGCGCCTCGAGTGAGTGAGTCGTGGTTGGAGCGACACTGTGCCTCGCCCTGCTTGGTGCCACCGCATCAGGGATGGCGGCGGCGGAAGTCCGCCCGTGGCGCGACCTTCTTAGGGTTGAACCCGTGGCGTCCGAGACAGTGGTCGCTGTTCGCGTCCGATCGCTGGCGGTGGTCGTTCCCGATCACCGGCCGACGCGGTGGCACCACGGCGGGTCAGTGGAGTCCATCGGCGGAGTCGCTTGACGATCATAAGCGCCTCGCGACTCAAGTCGGCGTAGCCGGCCGCTTTGGAAAAGTCCAAGCGCAGAATCGGCGCAGATCAATCCGGCAAGCCATTTGCTAATGACTTGCCCTCCGTGTTTCCCGCACTGCAAAAGATAAAAAAGATCGATTGGTAGAGGCGCGCAGAAAAAGCATATATGCGAAAAAGCCAAAGGAAAGCGAAAACTACGATCCGGTACGTCGCGTTATGTCATGTGCCGCCTGTGGTATCGCCATGCGGGGACAGTAGCGTTAATGTGGGGTCGATTCTCCGGTCACGAATTCCCGGACCACAGCGCCCGATTAATCCAGCGTCCGCGATCTGTTGATCGCGGCCGCCATTGCAAAAACTCGCCGTCTCTCGGCCGTGAGTTCGATTCTGAGGCCTCATTGCCGGAGAACAACCCAAGCGTCAACTCTGCATGTCATCGATGTCTGACCATTGGTTGCGCCACGCCTTCCAGTTGGACCTGGGATGGAAGGCAATGTAGCAGGAGGCCAATCTGTCCCGGAGGCGGAAATAGCAATTCCCCACTACCTCGCCGTCGGTAGAGCCGTGGCAAAGGAAGAAATAGCGGAAAAGAGGAAGATTCGGCATCACCCCCATGAACATTTCACAGAGGTGTGCGAAGATGGAATGGAAGACGATGGAGTTGGGGGTGAGGTGAAGGTGGTGGATTTCATAAAAATAGAGGACGGTGAGGAAGAAGTCGGAGAATGGCGGGACCAGACTCGCCATCATCGCCCAGACGTGGATGAGAATTTCATTGGAGAGGCACCGCGGCGTGGGGGTCCCTGTCTGAAAATGGAAGGTGCCCTCCGATGCGATGTGGGAGATCCTCGCCACCGTGGCGACATCAACGGTGGAAGCAGGGATGGAAGGCGCCATGAAGGCAAGGAAGGTAAAGACTTTGAGCGAGGAAGACGAAGAAGCGAAAGTTAAAGTGCGCAAGAAAGCAGAAGACGTAAACCGCTTGGTACAGATGTATCTATACATACACGACACCCACACCGACGGTTCGTGAAAAGACAAGATCGTGCGCCGTATCGGGCCCCAAGAAAAATCGGCAGATACGGGAGGGAACCGAGGCGGTCGTATCCTCATGAGTGGTGGCCCTGCCCAAGAACACACCAAACATTTAATGAAGGTCCCAAAAGGTTCTAGCACGCGCTCTAGGACGGGCAGGGGCTCTTGTCAACAGATTTACGCTAAGGTACCCTCTCTGGCGCAAAGCGGCCACGTGGCGTTCGGGCGGCGGTGGGCAAGACACCGCTGCAGGCGCCACGGCCATGGCGCTTTGGCGGCAAGTGGGAGAGCACGCCCGCCAGTGCCTTAAGCGTGGCGTTCGAACAGCAATTGGCGAGGCATACTTACCGGCCGCCACCACGTGGCGGCTTTGGCGGAAGGCGAGGCGGGCGGCCGTGCATCACCCGTCTGTCGCGTGGCGTTCAAGGCGGCAGTGGGTGAGGCGCCACCTGCGCCGGCGCCCACCCCACGTGGCGGCTGGCGGCCAGTGGGCGAACCGCGCCCGTCAGTCGTGCCGCCCCACGTGGCGTTCGGGTGAGCAGGTGGGCGAGGACATCCTGCTCCGCCGCAAGGCAAAAAGGTGGGGCGGGATGGCTTCACCTCGAAGTCTCCTTCCCCTATCGTACCCTGCCAGAGGCAGGCCTGCTGTGTCAGATCTATCGACTGTGAGGATTTCTGCTACAAGCCCATTCTCGGGCGCCTCACCTACCCGTCGCAAAGGAGTCACATACTAGGCGGACCGGGCGAAACCATGCGTCGGCATTTGATGAGGCTAGAGGAACGGGACAGCACGGGAAGGAGTAATAAATGTATGAAGATCAGCATGATGACCCCCCTTTTACCTACCCCCGTTAGCCTGGGCTATATAAAGGCACTCGGGTGCATGGGGAAAGGGATCGAGAGTTCAGCAGTAGAATCTAAGGAAGAACATTAACCTGAAAGCTCTATACTAACTTCAAACACTCTAAAAAAGATCTAGCAGGAAGTAAGGCTATTACCCTAGGTGAGGGGGGCCTGAACCTGGGTAAAAATCTTTGTGTCATCTTAGTTCATAGACCCCGGAGTTCTTCGTGTGGGAGTCGCTAGGGTTTTCACCCGCTAGGGTTGGCCAGCCGCGAAGACGCCCTCCTACTGAACCAAACCCGGGCCTGTCAGGTGGAATACGCCGACAACCATCCAAGAGTTATAAGTGAGCTAAGGGCATGTACAATAATAAAACCCACTACTTACTCAATCTCTTATCCATATCATTTAGAGTAAGAAATAAAGCTAGTTTGTATAATAACTATCTGTAAAAGTTTTCTCTAGAGAAACACTAAAGTTTTTAATTTGGGCATTCAACACTAACTTTATATTTGTAGTTATTAGCAAAACACTAACTTCAACACTAACAGTCGCTCACGCTGGCTCCAATACTGGCTTTTAGCTAGCGATAACACCTATTTTTCCGTGCAAATGCTAGCTACTAAATAAGAGCTGGTTCTTTTCTCGCTCTTCTATATAGGATAAAGCTAATATGTACATGCTAATATTTCCCCTATTGATAAATATAAGACCTATAATTTAATGATCTTGTTTAGAAATATAAGACATGCATATAGATTTAATAAGCATGTCCAATTATACCCATATTTCTTATCTCTCAACCATATACATTTATTCATTACCAGCTACATAAAACATTATCTCTCATCTTTCAAAACAATTAAGAGGATTATGTTATTCATTTTCTCTTATATCTTTCTCAATTTCATCATAGCTTTAATCCTTGTGTAAAGTCAAAATTCGTTTTATATTTATCAACGGAAGGAGTAGTAAGTTAAGTGGTCTTATTGTACATGCCCTAATGAAAGAGTGCGATTTGATCATTTCTATATATACCTTAGTCATATGGTTGAAGTGTAGAATTCTAAACAGTCGTCTATTCAGAAATAGATGAAGTATATATTTATAGCTAAAATTATTTTAAAAATACAACCTGTAAAGTTTGGCGCAGGGTGCTTTTTAACAGCCGATCGGCGCAGGCGGCGGCGGTTGACATCAGATCGCGCCCCACCAAGAGATAAAATCTACCGTCCGTTCGTCTTGTTACGCTTCCACCTCCGAGACGCGCGACGCAACTTGTGGTTGGTTACGCATTGCTACAGATGGAAACGCATTCCAGCGGCAATGGAGGCAACAACACTATATAACTGACGAGAGGAGACGAGAGAGAGAGAGAGAGAGAGAGACCGCAGTCCACTCCCATCCGCCGCCGCGGCCCGCGATGGCGTCCGGCGTGTCGACGAGCATGGTGCTCACGCTGCTGGGCTTCTGCGTCAGCGTCCTCTTCATCGTCTTCGTCTGCTCCCGCCTCGTCTGCGCCCTCGTCCGCCGCCGCTCCCGCCCCTCCCCGCTCCCCCGCTTCCCGCCCCTCTCCGTCGGCTACTCCTTCGCCATCCAGGTCGACCGCCAGGGCCAGCCCGCGTCGGGCGCCGGAGGGCTCGACCCCGCCGCCGTCGCCGCCTTCCCCACCCGTTCCTTCTCCTGTGGTGATCCCCGCGGCTCGGCCTCCTCCGGTTCGGCGGACGCCGCCGCACAGTAAGTGCTTCTCGATTTGCCTGTACCGATCGCGATTCATTGCCTTTGAGCTGTCGATTGACGATTCCAATCTGTGCCTGTGCGGTACGTTAGCACACTAGCATTACGTTGCGTGACATCTAAGCCTGGAATTTACAGTCTGGAGGTGCTGCTATTTAGCGTGCGGTCGAGTTCATGATCGCATTGGAGAGGAATTGGTTGTTCGGTCGGTGAGTTGATCGCTAGGATTGCCGTGGAATTGCAGTTCGAATGGAATTTTCGGGCTCGATCGCACACGTTTTATTTGGTAGGATTAGGTCGGCTATTGCGGAGAACCAACGTTGCATTTAGGAGCCTGTAGTTGTGAGAGCGCCGTCAGATGAGTGTGGAAAGGGGGATCTCTCTTCCGGCATAAAATAACTAAATAAGATAAGATATTAGATGCTCAAGCAGATGTCATTATCAGTGTTTGGTTGGATTGTTATGGATACTAGTGCTGTGTTCGCTTCAGAGTACTGGATCTTCACATCTGTGGGAACTGGGAAATGCTTTATTGCTTTTGTTCAGCGTACTCGTATGATTCTCGGGGGTGGAGGAACTGGGAGTATGACATGGTTCAGTTCGTAAATGTTGAATCTGGAAGTTGGTTAAACGGTATAAGCTAATATCAGTTCTACTGTTTTTCATCATGTGGAAGTGCCTGTTTTTAGTTATTTTAATAACTGAGCTAAAATTAGGGAGAAATAATGGTTGGGACTTAATCTCAACTTATTGCCTAATAAGTATTATGTTAGGTGTTTACTCAACATTTTCCATATTAATATTTGGCAAGTGTGTGCTTGCTTCTAATCAATCCCAATGTTGTGCGTATCAGATCAGGGCAAGTCACAGCCATAGGTGAATGTTACTGAAAACTCTTGAACAAGCACAAGCGGCCAACGATGGGAGTTAGAATTTTTAGTACCAAAAAAGTTGTCCTTTAGGGTGTTGATAGATATTTTAGTACCAAAGAAGTTGTCCTTGTGGATGTTGGTGCCCAGGAAAAACGGTGCGACTTTTTTAGTACTGAAGTCTTGATTGTTGTGTTCGACTGGAGATTGACTATTGAATCATGATTTCCTGGAGCTTACATTTACCGAACAGCTAAGGCCACTCAATTAATTGCATCAAAATGAGGTGCTAATATTTTACTGTTTCTGAAAAGGATGGTAGAGAGGAATGATGTGGCATTGCCATCAAGTAGGTTAAATACTCACCTGTGCTTGATGAGAGGGAAGCAGAGATTAGCTTGGTTGTCTGATGCACTTGACTGTCAGCTAGCTGAAAAAGGTTACTAAATTGTGCTCAAACCTAATTGCATGGATCACTTTACGTCCATAAACATGAAGCGTGAATTTGAAAATTTGACATCGTAAACATTAAACACTTGATATTTCATCCCATGTTTTTCAGCTGTGTGCCCCTTTTTATATGAACAAGTTGATTATCAAACATATGTTCCTTTAAATTTTATCGTGCTGCTGAGATTTCAGTAAGAAAACCATCAAATGATACAGTGTGGAAGAAAAAACAGTTTCTCAGTCTGAGGCATAATGATGTCAAAGATGCTTGTGTTAATCATAGTGATGTTGTTTATTTTTTGTGAATGTGTTATATTAAACAAGACTCTATGTTTGACATCCTTTTATTGCATCTAAAGTAAAGCTGGTGACACACTGTTGTTAATTCTGCTGATATATTCTGAACTAGAATTTCTGTTTTGTCTTGATGTTTTTTAGCAACTCTCTCTGATTACACCAAAGCCAGACCCTTAACTGTTCGTGTCATCATTGGCAGGTGTGTCATCTGTCTTGCAGAATATGAAGATAAAGATGTACTCTGCGTTCTTCCTTACTGTGGCCACAATTTCCATGTGGCCTGCATAGATATTTGGCTAAAGCAGCACTCAACATGCCCAGTTTGTAGAATTTCATTGTGTGACTACCCAGATAGCAAGCACATTGCGCCTCCTCTACCAAGAACAGTGATATTTCCTCCATGTTCTCCTGAAGCATCAAGATCAGACCCATGTCGTTGTCTCTTTGTCAGCACAGGGCATTCGCCAAGGACATCAGAGGTTCTTAGAAATGAACCCATCCAAGCGAATCAGATAGTGCGTGGTCCATCCGTGGATGGAGGAAACAACCTGACATTATCGGAGGTTCACTCTCCTGGTGAAAATAACAACCAAACAGTAAAATAACACATTGGTCCTCGTATTCGATTGAAACAACCTGCAAGTATCTGCTTGGAGTTTCGGTTGTGCTGTCTGCATGCTGAATAACCTGTAAATTTAGAGACATCTACACGTGTGGCTGGCTGTAACAGGTTAGTTTTGAGGGGTTTGATGTAAATATGAGAATTCATTCTGGTTCTTGTTTCAAAAAACCACATTTATTTGTTACTCATAATCAGACAGCTAATTCCATTACTATTCTTTCTCCCATTTATGGTAGCCCATTCAGGAATAATTGCTAGTACAACAACACTTTATACGCCAAAACGTACTACCTGTTTTTACCTTCAGCAGAAGGATGAAAAGCGTCTTGATTAGTTCATGAAAAAAATTCTTTATAACACCTTGAAATTTGCTTGAAGTTTCATCCAACATCTCGAACAATGAAACCAGATGTCTAAAACACTTGAGTTCAAAAAACACTATAACCTGGTTTCATATTATGGTATTATCTGCGTAGCACGATGATTGGGTGGCTGGCCACATGGCATAATATGCTAGACAAGTTTAGCTGAATGATAGGTAGAACTCGCAATGCCTTCTCCAAATTAAAAAAGAGAAGAAGGAAACTGTAGAGGCAGTAGCCATAGAAGTGTAGTTGGGAGCATGATGGTGTAGAAGCCCTTGTTGGCTTTACATCATTGAGCTAATTTGGTTATTGTGTCATCCTATAGCAAAATTGCACACTCATTATGTTATATGGGCAATACCATCTGTAAAATCAAGGCAATATGTTATTTAAACCGGATTGCAAAGTTTGAGCTATCAAATGTCTAGTTTCATAGTTTAGGGTGTTAGATAGACTTTGGAGTGAAGTTTGAGGTGTTACATGGACTTCTTCCTTGCTTCATTGATCTGAGCATTTGAGATGAACATGAATATTTGTATTGCAGATTAATTGACCAGCAAGATGCAGTTGTCTCACCCGTGAAGCCATGCGAAAATTCTTTTTCAGAAACAGCATCAAGATTAGATGCCATCTTGTTTGCATCTACTTGGAAGCGCCTATTCAGACTTCGCAGAGTGTTATTCGTGTGTGTGTTGCGGAAAGAGATCCACTTTAGTAGTTATGACCGACCGTTGAATCAAAAATCGATGGCTCAGATCATCGATTGCTTCGATCGAACGGTGCTCACGGCCGGTGCCTGCTTAAGTACGGTCCCCCTTACAAACTGCACAGGAACTCTATTCGTATGTGGCCCCAATGTCCAATTTTTTCAAGTTTGACGGTTGATCTCACCATGATAAAGTAGATTAACTGATGAAGCATGATCTGTATTGGTGGGAGGCAGCACAATGCTAAAAAATTCTGATCCAATATCACAAGAATCAAGTCAATATTATAATATCTCTTCTGAAAGCAATCCTAGAGGGGCCTCTTGTGTCGGAAGAGCAGCCCATGGTTGTCCATGCACCGATGTCGATGTCGGTCGCCAATCATGATTCATCCTAGATCTAAATGTGTGCTCAAAGCAAGCAGGCTGCAGCAGCATGGTTTGCCTTGCCCTCCTGTACCGCCGCGCCGGGGGTGCTGCGCTGAAATGATTCAATCAGGTGTTCGTACTGCCAAAGAAAGCCGGTAATAACCTTAATTTACAGTGATCCCTGTCGGTGGTGGTGGCGCTCACCGGAGCAGAGAGCTCTCCGCCCTTAAAATGGCGAGCATCATGGCGTGATGACCGCACTCCCTCGCTCTCTGCAAAAAGTGAGACAGTGCGCTTTTGGAGTTTCAACCATGGCGGAAGCCAACCACCTGTGCCTGGTGAAGTTCGAGGAGGGCGTCGTGGAGGACGACAGACATTCTGCAAGGGCTGCACGGTGAAATCCTCCGAGTGGTATACATCCACGCGTCGTCTTGGCGCATCCTTCTCTGCTCATGTAAAACTAAGTTCAGTAGATTCTGAGGCATAATGCTTCATTACGTGTGACCAGATAAGGTGGAACTCAAGTCTGAATGTTGCTGAACTTCGTTTAGTACTTTGGCATACAGATGTCCAACTTCTTCGAAGAATCTTCCCGTACCGAAGATCTTGCTGCACTGTTTCTCGAGCGTAGAGCCGTGCCCAGGATCACGAGTATCAGTAGCTAAAAGAATGGCTATTGAACTGCAAACTTGGGCATCTCTGAATCAACTGTATTTTTGCACATCATAAGGTAACTCTCGTTTTGGTGCTGCTGAAGTTGAGAGTGATATGAATTCGTTTTTTACTCCGTTTTAAATCTACTTCTGTACGGAGTCTACTATGTATCACCGTAAATATATTCCTGTAGCTTAGACAAGGAAAAGAGCTCATTGTAAATATCTCATATAGTGATATCGCCTTTATACGTCCATGGTTTTTTCTCGAAAGGATTTTATAGTTAAATCCCTGTCTTCCTAGCCTTTGATGTAATATTTTTGCTGTGTGTTTCTGTAACAGGTGCACTCGTTGTTCCTCGTGTTGCAGGGGAAAAGACGTGCTGAACCGGGGGGTCGCTGACGCAGGGCTTCACCCATGTCTTCTCGATGGCTTTTGCGAGCTATGAAGACATGGCGAGCTACATGAGCCATGGGAGGCACACCGCGTTCGCAGGCATGTTCCTGGCCGCACTCGACAGGGTCGTCGTCGTCGCCAAGCCACCGCCGGCCTGACCTTCCAGCAAGCATCTGTCAACCATTGTACTGTGCCTTCTTTCAGGAATTCATCAATATGCAGTTGTGAGTTGTGATGTGTACCTGAGCCGCCTCCTCACTGCCATCTCTGCTACTTCAGTGCTGAGCTGGTGTAGCTGTGCTTAATACAGCTCTATGCCGTGCATTCCGTTCAAAGGTTGTCTGGTTCTCCTTGGAATGAATAAATTTCGGTGACCTTTCCGGTTGCTGTTACCTCTCCCTTTTCCTTTTCGGCCTTAATGATGGATTCCTAAATGGTTTTATGGCTAAGTCGTGCTTATTACTGTTGCTTAAACGTTGGCAAGAGCAGTTCTGCAAAGTGGTTGCTCGTACATTGGTAAACAGTGAGATGTCAGTACTTTCTTGTGGAGGCATTAACGTTGGCACTTAAATTGCGTCCGAGGAGGGCCGTGCTGTCTTTCTTTCTTTTCCTTTTGGGATAGGATGGAGTGCTATCCTTCCAGCCTTCGTAGGAAGCTATCCGATTTCTTATAACATTAGTCAAGTGCACGTGCCGTGCTAAATAATCAAATCATGCCACGAGTTTACAAAAATACATTTGCACACTTGAGTTGCCATAGGGAGGGAAAATGGGGAATGTTCTGGCCATGAAGAGTGTCGTGGCTCGTGATCTATATGTCGGTATGCTGCTTTTCTTAGAGATGAGGAGAGGGAGGGCGGATAACAACTACTAACTTGTATTTATATAATAGTAAAGATACTCACGAATAAAAGGAAGAAAAAGGAGGGAAAAAAGACCAATAGCCTGAATGTTGGAAGCATGTGACTAATTTTCCATCCTTTTGCCTTCTGAACCTTGTTCCAGTTGACTTCTGTCTGGGTTTTCCCTTGTTAATATATTCCATCTTTCAAAAAAAAAAAAAAAACGATCACAGTCTCTCTATTACAAGGATGGCAAGAAATGGCCATAATCTATGGCAATCGTTGAAAGACGCATACATATCATGGGCGTCGATTTGATAGTTGTTCTACCTCCCAGTTTCTTCCATCGAACCCTTCTTGCAGCGACAGAAATGTGTAACCAGTAAGATTGGAGACTTGTAGAAGTGGAATTTGGAACAGACCGAAGAGAGAACGCAAATAGACTTCAGATAGTGATCAGCTGAAGGAGTTGAGCCCGTTCTTCCAGCTTCTCAACAGTCACCAATCACCATCAAACCCACATAAACCGGAGGTTTACAAGACTTGCAAGCGTAAACCTTATCAGACACAGTGTCCCCAATGCTCACGGTTATCAAATTTCTTTTTTTTTTCAAGACATGCAGCAATGGAGAATCAAATGATAGACCTGCTACTTTAAGTTAGACGTCGAGGTCACAAATCGCTGAAACAGTATGGACACTGTCAGCAGCTCAGACCATGATGCATCTCTACGTCGGGTCACCGTTCATCGGCCTATACGTTGCATACCTTGAAAGCAATGAGTAATAAAATCGTGAAAGCAATGCTGCATGCCTGCATTTGATTGCCATGTCACAACCAAGATAAGGCCGGCCGGCCGGCCGGCCGGAGTTGAGTGAGAATCCATGCTGCATGCTTACTGCACTAGTTAAATTGATTGCCATGTCATCTTTTATTAACCTTTTAATTTTAGTGAAAATTTCAGTTATTTTTTATTTGGAGTTCATACCAAGTTGCTAATTTTATTTAATTTATTTTGGATTTGAGATATTTGGTGATTATACCTTTGAATTGTGGAAATCAAATTGCAAATTTTATTTCATTTTTATTCGTAATATCAATAATTTTTTAATAATTTTATACAGGCTAAATTTTATTTTCAATTAGCTATTTAGGGATTTTACATTCGAATTCATAACGAAATGAAATTTTCATTTTCATTTTAAACTTTATACAGATCCAATTGCTAAATTTTATTTTCAATTAGTTATTTGGGGATTTTACTTTGGAATTCATAACTAAATGAATTTTTCATTTTCATTTTATTTTTCATTCTTAATTTCAGTTATTTTTGTTGGATTCATATAGAAATCCAATTGCTAATTTTTAATTTTTATATAGCATTATATTTATTTAGGATTTTATTGAGTGATTTTTATCGAAATCAAATTGCCAATATTTTACTTCCAATTCAAATTTAGTTATCATTGGTTGGAATTCTTATGGAAATCAAATTGACAATTTTTGTTCATTTTATTACAAATTATATTTATTTAGGAATTTTACTTAGGAATTCTTATGAAAATCAAATTGCTAATTTATATTTTTATTCTAAATTATATTTATTTAGGAGTTTACATAGGAATTCGTATGGAAATCAAATTTCTAATTTATTTTATTGTTATTAAGAATTTCAGTTATTTCTGTGTTATACGTGACACAGACCCTTTTTTGTTAATCTAGACCGTCATAATTTGGACCCAACACGATTAATGGTTTAGATCTTTTTTTTTTCTCTGATTAATATGTGAATTTCTAGTCTTGAGAGTGAGCGTGGTGGTTTCTTTTGCCTCCGTTTTAATATTATAATAGATTCAGAAACAAAGTAAAAGACACTTTCAAAGTTAATTCAGATATGTGTCCACAGCATAGTTGCACACTATTGCAGCAAGTATACGAGGGCAAAAAAGGACAAAAAAGAATTGGCAAATATTTCGGAATGCACAACATGGTTGCTTGTCAAACAGAGTTAGTTAGCGTAGAGCTGATGACGGAGACACCACCTCACATGAGGGGTGACCGGTATCAGCGACAACCCACCCCCACCACTTCTACTGGCAATTTGGCATCGAATGGAAGAGTAGAACAAAATGCAGAGAAAAAACAAAACAACCAGGGAATGCTGAATCTAAGACAACTCATTCTCTCGTGAGAAGCAGCAGCAGCATCAGAAAAGGCGAAGCTCTCACGAGTAGTGTACTGAGAGGGGAAGCAAACAACAAACAGTACCACCTCTACTTGTATGCTGGGACCAAGGTGAGATCAACTAATGCCATTACATTTACACCTCTATTGGACTGTGAAATATAGAAGAGCATGGTACCGCACCTGCGATACAACAGTCGTGCGACGACAGATTACTTCTGGGACAACAATCAAACTGTAGAAATAACATGACTTAAGAGTGGCGTGATGGAAATTGGTGATGTTTACTGCAGAACAGCATATGCAAGATGCAATCAAATGATAGGCTGATACCACCTTTAAGCCTGTGGTGGATCTCAGGAATCAGTACTAGATAGAGTTGAATTGCGGTATAAGAGCAGCACACAGATGAACTATGCAAGGAATTTGATAGTACAGTGCAGGAAATTATGCGTAAGAGTAGTATACAGATGAACTATGCAAGGAATTGCAGGAAATTATGCAGACATTGTAATATTGATTGCATTTGGTAGTACAGACACACAGTATCAGCATAAAATGGTGCAAGAATCACTTGTATCACTGTTACTGCTGCATTGCATAAGAACAGTAAAGAGTAAAGCCAATGGAGGAGGTAAACATTGATTTCTATCGTACAACAAGCACAGACCAGGCCAATATCCCAAATCATATCTACACCAGCTCATACAACACAGCAGAATCACACTAAAAATGTTTTCTTGTTGTTGTTTGTTAACTAATAAAAGATTCAGAAAGGAGGAAAAACAAAAGGAAATTAACGAGAAGAGGATCCTACACACTCATCACAGCAATATCTCTGTATAGCACCTGTTCATGATCTTGTTTCTTCCCAAACTTATTTACCCCTTAACAAGAAAATTTTAAATTCTAAACTGTAAACACCAAACCACCAACCATTGCTTTCTTGGTTTGCTTAATTCTACCAATTTCCAAGTAGGCAGAGCAGTTCGCACATGAGACCTCATCAAGATCATCAAGGCGGTCTCTTGAAGGCTTGCAGGACGAGGGAGAAGCCCGGCGCGGCGGCCTCCTCCTCCAGCCATAGCCGGCTCTCGAGCGCGCTCCGCGCCCGGAGCAGCACGACCGCGCAGCCCGGCGGCTCCCGGAACCACCAGCCATGGAGGTCCCACATGACGTCGACGGGCGCGCCGTCGACGAAGACGGTCTGGTTGCCCCTGAAGTTCCACCGCAGCCGCCGCGCTTGCACGGCCCGCTTTCCGTCGATGCTGACCCACAGCTCCTCACCTCCTCCCGAGCTCGTTGCGCACCCGACGCTGATCTCGTGCTCCGGCCCGCCCTCGGAGAAGCAGACGCGCGCGGTGTGCATTGCCGCCGGGTCGGACACGACGACGCGCTCCCTGCGCGCGAGCGGGAGGAAGCGGGCCTTGGGAATCTGTCCTTCGAACTTGGTCTTAACGAACTCGGCGGCCAGGTCGCCCACGGCGAGCACGGCCTCGGCGTCGGCGACGACGACGAAATAGTACCCGGAGAGCGGCTCCGGGGAGACCGCGGGGTCGTAGCGCGCGGCGGTGAGGTCCCAGAACAGGGCGAACGGAGGAGGGGACCCGGGGTCGTCGTCGTCGGAGTCCGACGGGACGGAGCGGGTGCCCTTGCGCCTTCTGAGGAGGAGCGCGGGGGCGGAGGCCGAGGGGGCGAAGGAGAGTGTGGGGCCGAGCGGGGAGTGGGTCCAGGTAAGGCGGACTAGGAGGGGCCGGGAGCTGGAGGAGAGCGGGGTGGCGCGGTAGGAGGCGGTGACGGAGAGCGTGGAGGGGGAACCGGAATTGGAGGACGTGGAAGTAAGGGTGGAGGAGGGGGTGGTGCAGGCGGTGACGTCGGCGACGCGGACGGCGCCGTCGCCGATGCAGGAGGCGAAGTCGCGCATGGAGGACGGCAGCAGCAGGCTGGACGCGCTCACCATGGCTGATCCTCTCCTCGCTCGGAATGGGGAGATCTGTGCTCTGCCGGCGGTGAGGCGGAGCGGAAGGCAACGAGTTAATGAGGTGGTGCCGTTAACGGGTTATGGACTCCAACTCACAATAGCGACCCGACCCGGCCCGGCGAGGCTGCTGCGAAGCCAAACTGCGGCAAAGAAGGCCGGCGGCGAGAACATCCCCTAAATCTCAGCCCCTATTTTACTTTTTTCTCCTATTTTGCATATGCTATGTATAATCTTCATTTGACACCACTAAAATTCAATCAAAAATATTTGTAATACATAAAACATAAGCATATTAACATTTACAATTTAAAACATGATATTTAAAATTTAAATTTAAAATTTTCAAAACATGGCAGATGCAGATGCAATAGCAAGGTAACTCATCCAAAGAAAGACATGCTCAACTACAAATAACTAATGCAAGCTATCCTTCACTTAACTCCCTATTTTAAGGTTTAGGGTTGGTTTAGGGCCCCCGAATTAATAATGAGAGGCAATTTAGGGCTTCCTAATTTTAGGGGTTGGATTAGGCCTCATTGATCTCAGATTTTTACTAAAGTCCCTATTTTAAGGTTTAAGGGTGGTTTAGGGCTCACTGGAGATGCTCTAACGCTTAAGCTTACTAGCCGAAGTTTATGCTGGTTGTCACACTACGATTTAAAAAGCATAAACGCGATTTAATTCAAATTTATAAACTCGACGAAGTCTCAGATTTCTAAGAAAGTCTTTTTTTTTTTAGAAAACTGTGTGAAAAAAATCGATGAAAGGACCTAAACACGATTTCCAATTTAGCTATAAACCGCGTGTAGGGACCTAAACGGAATTTCAAAATTTATCGGGTCTATCTTTCTAAAAAAAATAGAGAAATGACCTAGACGTAAGGAGTAAGAACCTGTTTGTTACGTTTTTGGACCTGTCCGCTATCCTGAAAAATTAGAAAATGGATTGCTCGCGATTCGAATATAACGGAAGGTGTTTTTCAGAAAACAAAGACGCGAGGACCCAAACGCGATTCAAAAAAAATATCTTTCCCTCACAAAAAATCATGAAGGACCTATTTGTAATTTACAGGGACCAATCCGTAATTTAAAGAAGCGGAGGAATTTTTTCGCAAAAAGTGCAAGCTGCCACCTAGAGGCCTTGATCGCTCGGTATTCCCATCGCATATTATATGGGGTATATTAGGACTACGAGAGGCATGCTGACCGTTGGATCATCAATGAGGGTATATGAACCGACCGATCACACGAGAAAGTGACGATTCTACCTACGGTCCATTCCGATCTCGATCCTACGAATATTTGAATTCTCTTGGATTCGGATGGTAATTGAACTATTATACGGAATTTCCGTATACCAACGGGCTCTCGAAATCTTTAGAACAAAGTTTTTACTATTGGTACCATCCAATTACCTTAAAACTCTTAGTATCTTATAGCATCTTCGTCCTTTAAATTTTTAGTATCTCATAATGCTAGCTTAATTAGTAGATTTATATCATTTAAGGATGATAAAAAATCTCTCAATAGAAACATGACTTTGTAAGAATGATCCTGCGATGATCTATCTCATGGTCCTAATCCTGCCAACATAAAAGCGATCCTAGGTGAAGATCCCATTAAGAACCACGGACAATTATAACGTTGAGTGCATGCTCTTCTTTTCGAAAGATGATTCTAGATTAGAACCATCTTCGCTCTAGAACTTCTAGAGCAAAGAAGGAACTTTTTGGATGAAGTTTTTTTTCCTTTTCTTTTTGGATGTTTTGTTTCTTTTGAGTCTGTGGATGATCCTGTTGTGGGCTGGGGAAGATTGAGATATGTTTTGTATTCTCTTGGAAAATTTTTGCTTGCCCTTGCAAAACTGATGCATTGACTATTTATGCGATGCCTAATCGATTGACGATATGTTTATTGAAAATAGCTGAACCCTTTGTCTCGGCCGCACTTGTATTATAGATTGGGCAAAACAGCCTTGCCGTGGCATATACAGAAGGTGATTACAAATACTGATTAGTTCCCAAGTTTAGCTATTCCATCTATAGCTAAACATTCTATCTAAAGACAAACATTCTATTCTATACCAGAATACATTGGCAAGAGATATACAGCTTCTATATTTAACACCTATAAGGCATCTAGGTAGCTAGGGATCTCATGGTATTTACCCTATATGCTAGCTAGCTCGTAGGTGTTATGATGGTTACTGTCGTAGGGGCCTTTGTTTCATACGTTGTGCTCCACCGGAGGTTCATCCCTAGCTTGTTGGCTAGTATTCCCTTCGGTGCCTAGGCCAGCCCTTCGGGTCGTAGCCTGAGGGTCTAGTCACCCCCTTCAGCTTAGAGAGCTACCCTTAGGGGAAGGGCCGAAGGGGCTTGGCCTCTCCTTTGGTGTGGACGGCTGGTCTTTAAAGTTGAGCCAAGGAGAGTGTGGTCACCCTTAGTGTCTGTAGGTAGCATTTGATTTCATGCTGAAGGTCAAGATGATCTAATTATGTAATCTTTGTGACAAATAGTACTTCAGTATTGGTTATTCGCTTGACCGTAGGGTATGGTCATCGTTAGGGTTTCAAAAACCGATGAAAACCGCTCGAAAACCTTATCGTCACGGTTTGAGATTCAAAACAAATTGGTAAACCGTTCTAGTTAAAAAATTCAAAAAATTTATGCGACGTAAACCGCTCTAAAACTGTTGAAAACCACTCAAAAATTGGCTTTAAGAAACATTCAATTGGTTAGTTGGTTTTCGATTTTTTTGAAAACCAAATTTTTTTCAAAATTTTTATTTTTAATCATTCGGTTTCTGACAATTTTCTAGCGGTTTTCGTACAGTTTTTCTCGATTTTCGAATTTGTAGTGATTTTTTCAAAACCGGTTTTGTAAACCTGGTCGCCGTGTCCACAACCATCCCTTTTCAGGACCAGGCCACGCTGCAGGCGGTCGCCATCCGGCTGCAGTCACGAGCAGTTGAGAGGCGACGAGGAACGGAACTTGGGCGAACTGTTCAAGCAAGAGGGGCAGCAGCAATGCAGAATGCATGTCTCCACGAGCCCGCAATTGAAGGGTCTCAACGCAACCGAATCTTGTTCGTTTCTGGCCAACCTCGCCCTGATCTCCCTCCCCTTCACGAGCTCATGATACACCATGGTCAGCAAGATAGAAAATACTGCTGATCCTAACAATCTTCCTGTGGGTTCACGAATTCGCATCGTCAGAACTTGAGATCAAATCGTTTGAGAGGATACAACGTGTCTCAAATCCTGAATTCTAATATGTCAAGGTGGTTTCACAGATCCTCGCAAAAGGAAAGAAAGAAGAAAGAAATAGCCAGCCATGTCTGACATCTCTGATCTTTCGTTGCTTCTTGCTGTTTCACTGTCGACTCAAAACACCTCTGGCTGTGCAAGCCAATGTAACACGATCTAGTATGTTCTGTTGATGGAATATAGGTCTAGGTGGACATAGTTTCGGCCAAAAATAAAAAAAAATTGACCAGAAAGATGACAGGGGAAGCCCCTGCCGGCCAAAAATAAAATTGATTGATCAAAAAAATATTAAGAACGAAAGAGACAGCAGGGTGAAGTGTTGGATCAGCTGATCAGCGTGGGGGGGAGGGATCTATATTTCAGAAAAGAAAATGTGGGGAGGGATCAATGTGATCATCCATCACTCATGGTCCCATGACAAGTATGATGAGAAAAAAATATGGGTACACCCTAGTACGGTCATCCATCAAAGCATACGTCAACACCACCAACTCCCAAGATCATAAATCCAGTGGAATACAATGGCAAGTTTGTCGCCTCACAATTACCTACAAATTTTAATCGTATATCAAAAGGTTTCACCTACCAATGATTGAGGGTTAACTAGTGAACGAACAACACCAAGGAAAGCAAGACGAAGGATTAGAAATGAAGCCAAAAAAAAAAAAAGTGCTATCTTGGCCCTTGGCTAGTGTCTCCAATTTTCTTGAAAGCGGCTCATATCGGTACTGTTAGGTGATTCAGCATTTAAGATACCAGCACCGTGCTAATCGCTCTTGAGTTGCAAAACTCCAACAAACACATGGCAGATAAAACATGTCGCACGGAAATGCAACCGTAATCTCATAAATTTGCCCAATTCATTGTGTCAACTAACAGATAGAATGTGCCGGATTAGGTAATAGGCAGCAGTAATGGGACTCACCTGCTGCAGCTGCGGACTCTGCACAAGCTCATGGTCCATTGGTCCATGAACTGGTCCATGCATAGTAAATCCACCTGATCTGAAGAAATACAGCTAAAAAATGCTCGACTGAAAACACTTTTTTAAGGATATACTAATCTTAATCTGGACTACGGAGCAATCTTCTCTGAGAGGTGAGAATGTGATTCATGCATCGGCAAAACCAGTCACTTGATCCCAGATGCATTATAAAATCGGCGCACGGTTTGTTGACTTTGTTTTTAGATTGGAGTGGGGGAAAAAAATTGGTCCCATACTGCATACTTGTAATGTAGAAACGAGACAGTCACCTGAAAATAAGGAAAGCAGGATCCCTGAAAACAGTAGACAGCAATTCTTTAGCTCTCAACAACACGCAAAAACAGAAATCAAATGTTTTTTTTTTGGAGGAGAAATCAAATGTTAATACTGCAAATTAGTTGGTTCCTTCTTTATAGTAGACCTAGACCAGATAATGTGGGTCTTCAAACAGATGGGTCTAGATGCTTTACTCCAGTTGGCAAGAACACGAATGTATTGCCAGGAAAGAGAAAGATGCAAGTAGTATTCTACAGTATACCTTTATGCTTGAGCAACAGACAGATGAATTATGTCCTAAAAAAGAAACAGATAGATGAATTATTACAGTGGAGATGGTTGTCTTTCCTTCTTATTAAACTAGAACAAGTTGATGATAAATGTTTTACAACATGCAGCAAACACAAGTCGACAAAATTGGCCTTTCTGTTTCAAACCTACGATAGGACCAGCCGACAAGATAATATCATGCAATCGGTAAGAACATATACTACGCTAACCAACAGCAGCAAGGCAGCTGAGTGGAAAGCCTTTTCCCAATCTTCAAAATACCAAACGAAAAAGAAGAGGAGCATCAGTCATGCATGTAAATTTTAGATTTCCAGATGAAGGCATACATCAGGAAGGAGGATAGAAGGCTGCTGCTATTGGAAATGAACTTGTCTTCTTCCATGCTGTAGCTGGAGGTTGTAACAGCTCCCATCCAAGCTACATCCAACTTGTAACTGCTCAAAATAATATAATCTGTCCATCAGCATGAGAACTTATTCAATCATGAGACTACTTGGTCCTTGTTTAGCATGCAACGCCTAGACGTTGAAGAATCCTTCCACAGTAACATTATTGTCTGCTGCCTTGCTTAAATTGACACAACGGAGTCAAGATGCTCATTCATCATTGCTGGAGTGATACGCACTGGTAAAATGATGACCCATTCATCATTAGGAAAACATGGTGTTCCTCTCATCACATCCATAAGAACTGCACACAACTGTAGTTCCAGAGGCAAGCTTAGATCTAAAAAGGCAGTCTAGTTATGTGCTTCAGTAAATATGAGGTTAAACCGATGCCTAGGTTTGGATCACTTCAATCTGGCTCTTTCCACAAAAATTTCCCTCCGTTGTTCATGCACACACTATTTTAATTAATCAAGTGACATCAGAACCTAAGCTTGCATTGGTGAGCAATGATGCTGCAGAGTCAATTATAGAAGTATGGAAACCATCTTATGTGCAGATAAGGATTATCTATTTAATCTTGTCTCTAATGTACACGGAATGCTCTCGGCAAAAAAGGATGCAATTTGGACCAATACTATTTTCCTCTGACTTCGGCTACAAAGAAACATAAATTGGCAACAAGGACATGGTATATGTTTACGAGTTCTGGGACAGCATGTATTACATGGTCCAGAACTATAAATGATGGGAATAGGATAGTTCGCTGCTTGACATAATTATCTAACAACTCTGCTACTGAAATTTTATTTGCGAGAACTGAGTTCCTCAGTAAACGCACACACCCCTGACAGCTAGATAGCATGGAATTTCAACTTCTAGACAACAAATACATTGGCTTTTAACAACCATATAATCTGCTCTGTGTTGTGAAACTGGTTCTCCATCATTATAGGGCATGAAGGAAGTTTGTAATGATAAAATGATTAAAGCAGCTAAGGGAATTTGATACATGATCATCGATTTCCCAACCGCTATATGGCCGGTTTACAACATGCCCAATTTCAAATTCCAACCAAATTTCTTGATCCAACAACTTGAAAAAATTGGCAAGCTTCATGCAGCTAAGTAGCCTAAAGAAAAGTGGAGTTCAACTCTCACTCTCTCTCTCTCTCGGCATCGGACTGTATGTGCTTTGCGCACCTCAGATGCAGACAATAATACTCAGGGCAATAAATGCAGATACTTACAAATGAAGAACATTTTTTTGGTCATTCCATAAATTCTCCACTTTTATGTTTCAAGCTATACAACTGAAAAATAGTTTACATGATGCTTTTGTTTAGAAGTGATTCAAGTAGGTATGGATAGTACCCCACAAAAGCACAAAAATAAGAAAGGCTGGTAAAATACACAATAGCAGGAACGAAAGTGGTTCAAGCAGATACTTCCTCTGTTCTTTTTATACGCCATTTTAGAATGTGTGTAGCCAACCTTTTAAAAATTTTACCGTTAACATGCACAAAAAGCATTCAAATTTGTCACGTAGAAATGATATCACTAGATTGGTCATCAAAAATACCTTCATGCCAATATATTTTTAATAATTTTTACTAACATATAATTAGAAAAAGTGATGCTCAAATATGTGTAGTGGAGACTGTGTCGATGTCCAAAATGACAAGTAAAAAACAAAAGCCTTTTAGATCTTATATACAAAAGGTTGGCCGTAACGAAGTATGATTTGTTATGAATAGCACTTGTATTCAACATGAGGTGAATGGGCCACTATATATACATGTACAAGAGAGTATAGAAGGAAAGACTATATAAGACAATAACTATACAAGACAAACAATCTCTATATAAGGCACCTAGCAATCTCATATATAAGGTAACAAGGATATTATCTAACACCCCCCTTAAACTCATGGTGGATCAACAACACTGAGTTTGGAGAGACAAAAATTATGTTGATCTCTAGTCTGTGTCTTTGTGAAGAAGTCTGCCAATTGAAACTCTGAAGGCACATACTGAAGAGCCACAACCTTATTATGTACCTGTGACTGCACATAGGAAGCATCAACACCAATATGCTTGGTGAGCTCATGCTTCACGAGATCACGAGTAATGCTAATAGCATATGTACTGTCAGAGAGAAAAGGTGTTGGTGTAGAAAATGAAACACCAAAGTCTTCAAGCAGCCACCGTAGCCAAGTAACCTCTGCAGTCAAAAGAGCCATAACTCACAACTCAGCCTTAGCACTCGAACGAGAAGCTGCTGTCTGTTTTTTAGTCTTCCAAGTAATGAGAGAACCACCAAGAAAAACACAATAAGCAGAACGAGACCGACGATCTGAGGGATCACTAGCCCAGATAGCATCAGAGTATGTCTAGAGCTGAAATGAGCTAGAGCGAGGAAAGAAAAGATGGCGAGAAATAGTTCAAAGAAGATATCGTAGAATTCGAAGAAGATGACTATAGTGAAACTGTGTGTGAGCAGAAACAAATTGACTCAAAACATGAACAGAATATGATATGTCAAGCGAGTGACACCATGCTAAACAAGACTCCCGATGAGATGGCGATAGCGAGTAGGATCCTTAAGAGGTTCACCATCAGTAGGTCGAAAGTGAACATTGAGCTCTATAGGAGTCTCAGTGGTACGCTGATCAGTGAGAGAAGCACAAGCTAGAAGATCCTGAATATACTTCTCTTGGGATAGAAAGAAGCCCTCAGGTATATAAGAGACCTCAATCCCAAAAAAGTATCGAAGAGGACCCAAGTCAGACATAAAGAAACTACTCGCTAAGACATGCCTTGACAAAGGCGATATACTGGGAGTCATCTCTAGTAATAATCATGTCATCAATATAGAGAAGAAGAAGAGTCCGTCCACGAGGTGAAATATGAACAAAGAGCGCACGATCATGAGCGCTAGTAGAAAAGCAAGCGGCAATGACCACAGAAGAAAAACGCTCAAACCAAGCACGAGGGGCTTGCTTGAGCCCATAAAGAGAGCGACGAAGGCGATAAACCATACCCTTAGGAACAGAATACCCCGGTGGTGGCTGCATAAAGACCTTCTCACGTAGCTCACCATTAAGAAAAGTATTCTTAACATCAGGCTGAGAGATAGACCACTCACGAACAGAAGCCGCAGTAAGAAGAGTGTGAACAGTGGTCACATGAGCCACAGGAGCAAAAATCTCATCATAATCACGACCATGCTCCTAATGAAAACTATGTACCACGAGATAAGTCTTGTAGTGCTCAAGAGAGCCATCAGAGCGAGTCTTAACCTTATAGACCCACTTGCATGTAATGGGAGGGACACGTGGAGGAAGAGGCACAAGATCTCACGTGCCAGTGTGCTCAAGGGCAGCAAGCTCCTCTGCCATCGCATGCTGCCATTCCAAATAAATAGCAGCCTCGCGGTAAGAAGTCAGTTCGGTAAGAACAGCATCAGCAAAGCCAAGGCATTCAGGAGCCCGAATAGACTAACGATTGCGAAGAGCATAGCGAGGAGGAGGCACGGAAGAAGATGACTTAACAGGAGAAGATGACTCAGCAGAAGAATCCTTAACTTGCAAACAATGAGTGTAGTATAGAGGATAAGAAGGAACAATATCAGAAGAAACAGGTGGAGAAGGCACAGGAGGTGAAGACTCTTGTGGAGAGGCCGACGAAGGAGACGCCAACTGTGGAGAGGGAAAAGTGATAACAGAAGTATTAGAAAAAATCAAGAAAGAAAGTCGCTCGACAAGAAATGCTGAAATGGAAGAAGGACGAGGGTAAATGGGACGAGATTCATCAAAAGTAACATCTCGAGAGATTCACATCCGTCGGCCAATAGGATCGCAACAGCGATATCCCTTGTGCTCAGCACTATATTCTAGAAAAATGCACTCAACCAACTGAGCAGTCAACTTGGTGCGTTCACGAGGTGCAAGAAGGACATAGCACACACATCCAAAGAGATGAAGACTAAAGTAATCAGGAAGCATGACACAAAGATGCTCCACCTGAATCCCACTCAAGAGCAGAAGAAGGCTGAATATTAATCAAGTAAGTGGCAGTGGAAATAGCCTCAGCCTAGAAATAAGGTGGAACAACGGAAGCAATTAAAAGCGTACAAGCTGTCTCAAGAAAATGTCGATGCTTACGCTCAGCAACACTATTCTGAGCATGAGCACCAAGACAAGAAAACTGAGAAAAAGTGCCCTGCGTAGTAAGAAAAGCACAAAGGGCACTAGATAGATACTCCCCTGCTGAGTTAGCACGAAGAACTCGAATGGGAGAATCAAACTGAGTACAGATCATAGTGATAAAATTCTTATAGATAGATAAAACCATGTTACGAGAAGACATAAAATATATACAAGTGGGGCGAGAGAAATCATCTATAAAAAAAATATAATATTTATGACCCCTTTTGAAACAAAAGGAGCTGGACTCACTGGAAGGATAGAGGAGTTGTAACTATTTACCAAGCTTACAATCCACATAATCTAAAGAGGTATCACTAGGCATAGAACCTAAAAGACGACGACGAACTAAAGAAGACAGACATGACCCACAAAGATGCCCTAAATAGTGATGCTACTAAGTAAACGACCCGGTAGAAGATGCAACAGAGGCAGAAGTGTTGGAGGAGACTAAGAGACTAGCAGGGGTAGTGGAAGGAAGACGAAGCCAATTAAGCTCCCAGAGACGCTGAGAGTCACGACGGCGAGGGCTAGTACCAACCAGAGACCCTATCCGGCGATCCTAAATACAACAAGAGTCAAAATCAAGGATAACATAACAACCATGATTAGTGAGCTAGCCAGCGGATATAAGCTGCATAGTCAATTTGAGAATATGAGAAACAACAGGAACATGAAAAGAGAAAGATAAAAGAGTGCCTCAACCTGCAATAGAAAGAGAGGTATCATCTGCAGTCTGCACAGTGATAGGAACAAGAAGAGGACTAATGGAATGAAGACTTATGGGATCAGATGTCATATGAAAAGAATCTCCAGAGTGAAGAATTCATGGTGTGATATCTGATGAGGAGAAAGGTGGTCTCTTACTGGAAGACTGAGTAGTAGAACCAGCAGAACTTGACGGTGCAGAAGCAGCCATGCGACGTAGCAACGCAAGAATCTCCAGAGTGGAGTTAGAACCAATAGAGCATCCACTTCGACGAGCAAGATTCTTCTTCTTCCGATAGGAGAACTACTCTACATGTCCATTCTTATTGCAGTAGATGCAGTGAAGCCCCCACTACCAGTAGTTGATATTGGAGGAGGAGCCACTGGTGGAGGAGTAGCACGAGGCATTGCCAGAACTGAAGGAGATACAAGCTGGTCCACAACACGAAGATGAGTCTCCTCAATACGAATAGCTGCAAGGAACTCTAACAAGGTCACACGAGGATGGCGAGCAAGCAGCTAGGCACGAATATACTCAAATTCAGCCCGAAGACTTGTCAAGAAATCATAGATGCGATGAAACTCCAAGTGAGAGTGCTACGTTGGCAGCACTGACAGGTGTGACAAATCTCCGGTTCAAGAGAATCAAGTTGGATCACACTAGGACGGCTAAGCATAGAACTCATCCACAGTATAATCATCTTGCTGCAACGACTGCTCTTGTTGCATAACAACAAGGTACAAAGAATCACCAGTAGGCTCATAGCGATCGCGAAGATGCGCCCACATCAGTTGTGCTGAAGACAAAACAATAATATCACTAGTAAGATGCACCTCCATGCTAGCAACCAAAATAGCAGAGGCACAAGTATCTTCATTAATCCATATCTTGTATGTTGTAAATTGAGTCTGAAAAGACTCCATAGCATCAGCATAATCGTCGAAGGCCTTTTGTTGAGCAACCTCATCAGCATCCTTGAGAATAAAAGGCATGACAGGAGGAGCAGGACGAGACGGACATGATAGCTCACCGGTAAAAAACTTCCAAAGATGCTATCCGCGTATGTGGAGGCGCATATGAAAAACCCAATCTCGATAATTGAGACCATCGAAAATAACTGGACAATGAGAAATAGAAACAATCCCTAAAGAAGAACCAGAAGACAACGATTTTTTTTGCAACCGAACCTTTAACTCAACTTAAATCTGACCGAGACGTCCGACTATCCTGCCAAGGCAAAACACGAGCGACTCGATCAGCGGAAGACATACGGCGGCAGGGACATTGGCGGCGATGACCTAAGGGCGAGGGGCGTCGACGAGCGGCTCGACGGATCATGTCGCGGAATCCGTCTCGAGAGGCGGCCCGTAACACAGCTGAGAGGAGTGGTGGCCCAGGCTCGGTGGGAAGGTCGAGCTTGGCGGTGAACTCGGCGGTGGGCGTCGGCAGGCGGCGGCGGCGAGGTCGAGGCTTGGTTAGTGGGGAGGTCGAGCAGACCAAGGCGGCGATGGCAAGTGGCTGGAGGGCTCAGATCCGGACGACCAACACGAAGGGACCGACAGATGCAGACCGAGGAGACGGCTGGAGGCATCGCCTGCGTGAGGCAGAGGCGATTGGAGGTTTCCGATCCCGGGCGGAGGTGGACGATGGAGATGCACACAATGGAGAGACGACGGGATCAGTTTGGCGGGTGCCCGACGGGAGGAGGTGCTTCGGGCTGCCAGGAGTGGTAGCCGAGGAGGACAAACCGGTGAAGAAAAACTGGAGGAGTGGTCAGGAGAACGCAAGTGCAACATCTATAAGAAAACCCTAACCCTAACCTTGCTCTGATACCATATTATGAATAATACTTGTATTCAACATGAGGCCAATAGACAAGTATATATACATGTACAAAAGGGTACAGAAGGAAAGCCTATATAAGGCAATAGCTATACAAGACAAACAATCTCTATATAAGGTAATTAACAATCTCATATATAAAGTAACAAAGATACTGTCTAACATGATTAACAGTCAAGACAAACTTCATAGCAACTTCTTTGACCAAATTAGTTGAACTCAGGCGCTGACGATTGAGCATATCCGAACTCTCCAGGATCATCAATGACCTCAGCTGTCTCCACCCCTGCAGCACTAGAAGCTGAATCCTCAGTGAACCTGAGCTCCACCCTGCCTCCATGTAGGGTCCCAAGCTGTGCCTTCCTCTTGCTTCTCCCCTCCCTCCACTTCGCCACAGCACCTCCAGACAATTCCTTATTTGAGTTCTCACCTAAATCTCTTCTACCCAGATTAGAAACTGTCTTCCCATTGACCTGATGATCAGATAATCGCCTGTCCTTCACAGACAATGAGACGTGGTGGATCCAACAAACAGCAAGAGCAAGTAGGACAACATAGACAGAGAAAGACACCCATACACACATTGTACATTTCAAGCTGCGCACCAGCTCTTTTGCCCGTGGAAAACTTGTCTGCACAACGATCTCCGCTTTGTACACTTGTGGCAAATGCACTGTCATAGCTCCTGGCTGCAGCAGAACCCTGACAAGCCCTGTTCTCTTATGACGGCCATGACCTTCCCTGTAGGGCAACATCTTTAGTGTTGCAGTCTGGCTCTCGCTGCATTGGCCATCGCGAGTGGCACCACGTCAGTGTGGGTTGCGCTAGCTGCACCGGAGAACTCTTGTACCTTAGCATATAGGGCTGGGTAGTTGATGCTATGGTGTTTTCACTTGGAGAGATCGCCTCTGCTTTAATCTACTGAACGTGGGTTTAAAATGATAAGCGAACTAGTAAAGAAATTGGTTAGTTCCAAGAATTTTGGATTAGGAATGAAGTTTATATGCATGTATACCTGGAACACGCCGAGCTCACGATTGTGGTAGGAATCAGGCAGCAGCAACACCATCGACAGTTCGACACCCTCACGGAGTACCCCGTCGGCAGCGTCGTGCCTCGCACTCTGCCGAGGGCCACTGTCACGGACCGCCTTTTCAGGTGGCGCGTTTAGATACCGTACCAGCTACCCAGAATTTTAGCTGTCGGTAAATCAAGCGAACATTGCCAGGTAAAGAACGATAAGCGACAGTTGATATAGATAAATAAAGCCTCACGGCTAAAGTTTTACAAAAGGGCGCGACAAGCGCTTAAATTACATCACAAAAGAGTTCTCCCACAGGAAATGGTTCGAGCGGTAGACCTAAAACCTTAAAACCAAACACTTTTGCCATCTATGGATTCTTGGAATTCTCTGGCTTCTTGAAAATCTAGGGGAGGGTAGGGGCAAGAGTGAGTACACAACCGTACTCAACAAACCACACGAAATACTCTGAATATTACATGCAAGGATTTACAAAGGCAGATATGGTTTCGTTATTATGTCAGACGCAAGTTTTAAGAACAATTTTATTTACATTTGAAACACAAACCATACAATAGGTAGCACAGGGGGTTTTCTTAAAGATTCCAGCTTTACGTCCATCTTCATTATTAAAACTAATTTGAGCACAGATTCGGGTATCACCCCAGATTAACTTAGCTTCATTGACCGGAAGCACGGCGTAACCGATTACAATTTTAATTGACTCTGCAGAGTTGCTCAGCTTTACCCACAAGATATCTACGGTCTTAAGTGCCACGCGATTAACATGCCTCTCTTATGCATGCGGCCAGACCGAGATGATCGTAGCCGTTTGTTGAACTTCCCCTTTTTAGCTCCTACCCAGTAGGCTATCCAAGGTCCGCAATATTCAGTACCCACTGGCCGTCGTGGGTGATATGATCTGAATATTGTGGACACCCACTGTTGTGTGAACCGCCGAATGGCCTCTCCATTCCTGTTCCGCCCCGATCACTGCGCGATCCATTCTCTTCCAGAATAGCAGCTACTACCTATAGGTATTAAAAAGGGAAGTACAATGTACTAAGCCACGTTGGAATGGGTCAACAGCGTTAACCGTTCCAACCTGTGGTTGAGCGATTACTGAAGTTATTTACTTTGCCCAAAGTGGTTAGTCCTTAATGCCAAAGACCAAGTCTTCACCCACATCATATCCATGGTACCCACTGTACCACCACCATCTCATCTATAGACTTGTCATCGGTTGGGGGTCGGACCCGTAGCCACCTCTCGTGGGGAGTCCAACGTTGTCCCCCTAACCGTAGCAGTTTTAAAAGATCATCCGACCATTCTTTGGAGATTAAGCATTTGTCTAAAAGTAATAATTGTATGAATCGCTACATCTATGGGGTTTAATATTTTATATCCTAGGGTTAAAAAGGAATTAAGGCATAACAACGAGTCTAGCATTGGGTGGTATTTAAACAAGTCATTCGAAACTACCATATTTTCTTAGTTTCTAAAATACCAGTAAATAATGCCATACAAAAGATATATGTATATACTATAATGGAACTGGGTTCAACATGTTCAAGGGGTGCGGCTTGCCTTGCGATGTTGAAGGTTCTCCTATAGAATAGTCGCCGATGTCCTGCGGTGTCCCGAACGGCTCTGCTCCTGGGCGTACTCGAGGAAAGTCTCCGGTTCCGCGAACGGTTCCAAGTATTGCTCCGGCGTCGGATCTAGCGCATTAAAATAACCACAGTAAATAAATGAATAAAACAATAAAGAAAAAGAAAAGAAACAAAAATAAAAATCGAATCGGAGAGTCGGAAGTAGAGGGAAAGGGCATTTTTTTGGAATTTCTGGGATTTGGTTTTGCGAAACGGAGTTCATTTTTGGACTTAGTGGGTCGAAATAGTCAAGAATATGTATTTTTGGCATCTCTGGATTTGTGGGGATTTTTGGGAATTTTCTGGAATTTAAAAATGAATTTTCGGATTTTTAAATGTATTTAAATCCGAAATTGTAAATCAAAACCGAAAAGAAAAAGAAAAAGAATTTCCAAGCGGGCCGCACAGTGTTTTGCGATTTTGGCCCGCTTGCGACAATCTTGCCTTGTGAACAAAGCACCCTGACAGGCAGGCAAATTTCACACGCCTGTGAGTGGGAGGTCGACAGGCGAGGCCAACAATGGCGTGGAAGCGATCTTGGCGCCTGCGGGCGATGGTCGGCGACTTCGAGGAGAATCTTGGCGTGTGGGGCCGTTTTGTCAGTGGCTGCGACGGAGGGAAACAGAGGAGGGCGGCGTGGCGAAGGAATACGGCCGGAGCCGAGGAAGACGAAACCGGTTTTGGCGATTTAGCGCACGGCGCGTTTGAAGAAGTGGCTGGGGAGAATGAGTAGGGCGTAGGGAACTTGGGTGGCTTACCGGCAAGGGCTCGACGTGAAGAAAAATGGCGGGGCGAGCTCGGCTTTTATAGCGGCTGGGCGGAGGAGAGAGGCGAGCGGTGGAGGGGGTGCTCGAGTGGCGAAAAGACCGAACGGAGGGGAGGAGTAAATGCGGCAGGAGGCAACTTCGTGCAGTCTCAGAGAAGGAACGCGAGCTCCACTGGTTGGGTGCAGGAGGCGTGTGATCAAAGGCCATGGCGGAGAGAGATGAGTCAAGGCGGCAATGATGGCGACAGGGCAAACAGTGTGACGGATGGGGTGGGTGTGTCGGTGCACAAGAGAGAAAGCGAGGGCTTGGTTGGGCGGGGCAGGCGGCAAGCAGGGTTAGGCGGCGGTGAGGTGAGGGACAGGATGCAACGGAGGAGCAAGCATTGGATGGGACGGGAGCGCTGAGAGAGTGGCTTGGGCTGTCGCATGAGGAGAGACGGCAAGACGAGTTCTGGGCCGAGGCGGAGAAGGCGGGAAGCGGAAAAGGCGCGAACGCGAAAGGAAAACGCCCGGACGAAAAGGGAAAGCGGAAACGGGGTTGACTTTCCCGAAAAGGAAAGTTTTCAAATTAAACCGGATAAATTCGAAATAAATTCGGGAAAAATCCAAATAAATTCCAGATAAATAGCAAAGGCCAAATTAAATTTATTTTTGAAATTTTGAGGTTATTTCAGCCACCATGCACTAGGACTGGTTCGGTATCAATCAAAATCTGTTCTTGGCGCCACGGTCACCGGCTCCTCGACCAATCTTGGGACAAGGACAAAGACGAGTAGCACCGACAAAATTAACGCGGCAACGAGGGCATAAAAAGGTGCACACCATGGCGAGGCCAAAAGCGGGCACCGGACGAAAGAGGCGGCAATGCGCAGATTCAAGACGCAAATCGCCGATGAGGACGGCCACCTGGAACTGGAGGACAAGATTGAGGATGGCAGAGACGATTTGCTCGGCGAGGAAGGCGGCCAGCCTGTCGGGACGGCAAGGAAGAGGAGGGTATCAGTGGCCTCTCCGGCGGCTTGGTCTCTTGACTGGCCCAGGCCGCTGTCGAAGCCATTGCCAGAGGCTGTGGCCGGCAAGGAGTAGCCGTGGTGGTATTTGGAATCGTGGTGTGGTGGTGGATCCATTAGAAGCTATGGTGTAGGACTTTAAGGAATGGAGCAAACTCGGCAGAGGTTCCATGGGTTGCTGTAGCCTGTAGTGAGGAGATACACGTGGTAGGAGAAAGACACGTGTCATGCTCATGCCCTTGTACCTTCCTCTGTTTAAAGATGGCGAGTAGATAAGGAAAGTAAAGCTTCTCTTCCATATGATACTCCTTTGATTTATCATATATCTCTTATGAATAGATAAATAGATCTAAGCCGTGGATGAAAATGATTAAGAAAACTGGACAAGCAAGATTTTCCCTTTTTTAGAATAATGTGGCATTTTCTAGCAATTTTTCTTTTTTACATTAACATCGGAATTCCTAGCATTTTCTGATTAATGTAGAGGCTTCTAGGAAGGCCTCCAATTAGTATATAAAAAGATACAATTGTATTTGTTATATAACTCTATTTATATATAATTAATCTGCATCGTTATAATCTGGTCCACCAAAATAAGTGGTAGAGATCTTTTCAATGATTGAAATACAATTATATTTGTTATATATAATTAATCTGTACCGTTATAATTTGGCCCACCAAAATAAGTGGTCTTTGATATACAACTCTACTTCTAATCATTGAAATACAATTGTATTTGTTATATAACTCTATTTATATATAATTAATCTGCATCATTATAATCTGGTCCCACCAAAATAAGTGGTAGAGATCCTTTTAATAATTGAAGTACAATTATATTCATTATATATGATTAATCTACACTGTTATAATCTGGCCCCACTAAAATAAGTGATGGAGATCTTTCTCTTTTTCTTCTAATTAATGTGAGAATTTCTAGAATTTAGGATTATTGTGGGATTTTTTTGCCACTAAAACGAAAGAGGTGCTTTGAATATCTCTGATTGTTTTATATATGTAGATTGGCAAGGTTTCCGGCCAAGGAGGCAATCCACATGTCCTTCCTCCGTTAAAGGCTCTAAAAAAAGCGTAATTATGTTTAGATTTTTTCAACCATTTTTTTTTATGAAAAGGACTTTTCGGTTCAACAAAATTGTGAATCCTTTGCGAAAAGACCCTAGATAAATGCAAAAAAAAAGAGTGTAATTATGTTTAGATCATTCCAACCGTTTTTCACGAAAAAGACCTTTCGGTTCAGCAAAATTGCGGATTCTTCGTGAGAAGACCACAGATAAATGCAAAAAAGAGCGTAATTACGTTTGTATCTTTTCAACTGTTTCATGCATTTTCTCAATTTGCTCGCATGTGGGAGCAGCGATCGCAGCGTGTTACGCTGCGGTCACTCATCTTGTATCTCTTATGGCAATCGTCTATCACCATCTCATCTCGGTTCATGAATCCAATGTCACTCTA
Source organism: Guadua angustifolia (assembly GCA_036346375.1). Classification (NCBI taxonomy): domain Eukaryota; kingdom Viridiplantae; phylum Streptophyta; class Magnoliopsida; order Poales; family Poaceae; genus Guadua; species Guadua angustifolia. Next base: position 45,598,375 of record CM070521.1, read on the forward strand.
TCCATCTGATAACCACTTGGGAGCAGACATCATGCGGCAGATATATCCAATTATCCATTCTTGGCGAAATAAAGGATATGCAAATTTCCAATTATAATACTGTTGGATCTACATCACTACATGTCTACATGCCTAGTAGTGCTTGTTTAATGACCAGAGGTTCATACAATAGCACACATATGCTGGACGACTGGGAATCAACATAATATAAAGAATATGCTTCTAATATAAATAGATATTGAGATCATATGTACGTCAACATCAGTGTATGGTATTTACAAGCATTAATTTCCTTCAAGGATGATGCACAATAACACAGAAGAGGTTACCTTCAAGAAAGTCAGAATTCCTCATCAGTTTCTGTTGTTCTTGTAATGGGTATTGACCATCTTCCTAGATGTGCTGTGTAGTTTGTGCATCTGATAACACCTGTTCCTTTTGGTCCATCCGGAAAATCGATCACACTGATGCTGCCATTGTCTACATGAAAAAGATGACGTGTACTCCATTTTAAAATTAAGGCACCGGCAAATTAGTGCTAGATGGATGGCAGGATGGCCTACGGCCACAAGAACTCCATCAGATGTAGTATCATCTGCCAATTCATTTAGCAAGGCTTGCCATGCACCCTTTGATTGAGCCCATAGTCCCTCTAGTGTTCTGTATTCCATGCTGCCCAACCAACCAGACTGAACAATTTCTCCAAAGCCCTACAGAAAGGAAGCAAGGAATTGTTATTATCTACCCAAAAATGAAAAAAAAAAGAGTTATAAAAAACTTCCAAGTAACCAGCCAGTATCCACAGATTTAACAAGAAACGTATGGTGAGCATTCGTCATAATTTTGAACTCTAGATGTCATAGTTTGCAGTGCCTTCACAATAAAAATATCTCCACTATGCAAATGCAGAATTTTCAAGGCATATAAAAGACCTTCAAATCATCTATGCATTAGTAAAGCTACTGTTATGCTTATAATAAACCATAGAAATTGGAAAGGTCTAACCTTTTGCTTCGTTTGAAACACATCATCAATTTCGAGTTCCAGCAATTTCTTCATTTCCACATAGCAAGGCACGCAGTCAGCACCTAAGCAATCAGCAGCCTCTTGGACCTGCAGATAACTCCATGAGATCAGATCGAGCAGGTGAAAAGTAGGCAAAAACAATAGAAAACACAATTAACTGAACTCCGTGGTTAGTTCAGATTATAATCACCTCACAAATAGTAGTTGCAGTATCAACAGCTGCAACTTGTGGGCTACAAAGAATACTGTCCACCTTCAGATCTAGTAGTAGTTCTGCAATCTTCTGAGACTGAAAGTATTTGTCCAAAAATAAGCTCAGCTCTTGTATTGGAAATAAATTAGTGATGTAAGAAAAAAAGTGAATTACCTGTATGATCCCAAGCATGTTCAGTGGTGCATACCCCATTCTGGCCAAACTAATCTGGAATTCAAAACAAGGAAAATTATATAGATAATTCAAAAACCTCAAATGGTGTACTGTATGGTTCTCTATATTCTCAAATTCTTAGGAAATTCAAATTACATAGTTTTCATGCCAAGGTTACATTATATTAAATTGGATCAGTTCACTTGATTTTATGCAGGTAATTTAAGAAACAAGTGCAGATTTATTCACAAGGAAAATCGATACCTCAGGACTGCTCTGTGTAGCTCCTTGACAGGCCAGAATGATCCTCTCTCGTCTTTCTTCCTCCAGAGCTTCCTGCAGCAACAGGAGAATTCGGGGTCTGTACCAAATATAGACATAGGGAAAAGATTAAATCCCATGTTTTATTTTTTTTATCACTTTATTTCTGTCTTGTTTAGAAAATTCTTTTATCTAGAAGTTGATGCGAATTGGCGATATCTTGCACTTATACATACATGCAAGGAGTACAAATTCCATTTTATAATCTTATCCTGCTAATAAAAAGCAAAAGCCAGTGGTTCAAATGAATTTACACTCGCCTGATTTAAGCGGTTAAGGCATACACTTGGAGGGCCTCCACCAGTCTGTGGGGTGAAATCCAGCACACTAGCGCCACAATTGCTTTGGAGCAGAATCCGAAAGTAATCTGTGCCAAGTCCTAGACACAGAAACCAGGATCCACGCATCAATTGCAAACACACCCTTTGGCCTTAGCATTACAACATCCACATCAAAGCCTAGCAGCACCTACCCAATGAAGAATGAAGTGGCAACGCGAGCCTGGTTAACTGCATTGTGCGCAACCACAAGCACCGACTTGCCCTCGTGTGCCAATATCCTCTCCCAGCAGCTCTGCGCGCGGTCCCACAGCTCCCCCACTGGGTAGTGCCCGGCAATGCTGAAGTTGGCCGCGTTCTTTTGCCACTGCCGGTAAAGAACCCCATACCTCTCCTTCCTTTCATGCTTCAACAGTCCCTGAAGTCAGAACCATCAGTCCATCGATAAGGCATTTCCACAAGCACCTGCCAAACGCCCATCAAGAAATCAACAAGCTGTCAGAACTGCTCAGGCATTTGCACAAACGCCCAGCGAGCAACCTGATAGCCAGGGCAATTTCCTACCTGAAATGAGTAGAGGTCGATCTCGCGGAGGTCGGAGTCCGGGATGAGGTCCTCGTCGCGTCCGTCCCAGATGATCTCGGCGGGAGCGGGCGAGCGGGCTGGTGAATCAGGCGTCGAAGGAGCCGGAGAGGAGCATGAGGCGGGAGGTCTCGGCCTGGGACTCGCCCTTGGGCGTGAGCACCGAGATGTCGGAGCACCCCTGGATGCGCCCCTCCTCGTTCCACGTGCTCTGCCCGTGCCGCACCAGCACCACCCGCTTCGCCTCCCGCAGCTGCGGCAGCCGCTAGCCCGGACGAGGACTCGGGGATGTCTCTATCTCTAGCTCGCGCACGCTCGAGCAGCGGACGCAGGGGTTGACTCTGCCGAGGCTCCTCCAGCCGGCGGCGGCCGCGGGGTGGGAGTGAGGAGGAGCATGGTGGAGAGCGGCTTGTGTTGACGGTTGAGCCGTTAAGCTTCCCGCGAACAGTTTCAAAAAAAAAAAAAGCTTCCCGCGAAGATTTTACTGTAGAAAACCGAAAGAGACGCATTCCAGTATTACGCCTTCTCTTGCTGAAAGTACTGTAGAAAATCGCAAGAGACAAATTCATGGGCGGTGCCATGCCCCGGTTGAAAACACAGAGGCGCAAAGAGAATAGTTGGAAACGCCGTGCGTTGTCTGGCCGGCGGCTGCATGTTAATAAGGGCAAGGAAAATCCCCTTGCGTGGATATACATGGAAGGAGATAAGCTGTGATATACATGAAAGGTTATACAAGGAAAGAAATACATGACAGCTTATTCCTTACAGGAGAAATACATATTACAGGATGTCTTACTTATTTAACAACCCCCCTCAATCACAACCGTGTTAGGTTGAGATTGCATTTGAAGTTTTCTAACTGTCTCAAGGATAATGCCTTTGTAAACCCATCAGCCACTTGATCCTTTGAATATACAAAATCAATCTCCAATAGTTTCCTTGACACTCGTTCTCTGATAAAATGATAATCAACTTCTATGTGTTTGGTGCGAGCATGAAACACAGGATTAGCAGAAAGATACTTAGCTCCAAGATTATCACACCATAACTTGGCCATGGGGGGACATTCTATACCAATTTCTTGAAGTAGAATTTGAATCCACATTACCTCTGCTGTTGCATTAGCAATTGCTTTATATTCTGCTTCTGTACTTGATCTTGATACTGTTGTCTGCTTGTGAGCATTCCATGAAACTAAGTTTGATCCTAGGAACTAGGAAAACAGCAAAGCCACCGGTAGATCTTCTGTCATCTAAAGAACCAGCCCAGTCTGCATCTGAGAAAGCATTCACATGCAAAGAATTTGACCTACTGATCTTTAGCCCAATTTTGGTTGATTGTTTTAGATACTTGAGTATCCTTTTTACAGCCGTCCAATGTGTTACTGTTGGTGCATGTAAGAATTGACAAACCTTGTTGACAGAGAAAGCAATATCTGGTCTAGTAAGAGTCAGATACTGAAGAGCTCCCACAATACTCCTATACTGTGTTGCATCATTTTGGCCCAAAGGTTTTGCTTCAAAAATTAACAATTTTTCACTGGTTGATAGAGGAGTACTAACTGGTTTGCAATCAGACATCCTAACCCTTTTTAACAAATCTGAGGCATATTTTTCTTGTGTCAGAATAATTCCATCACGTACCTTTTTTACTTCTATTCCCAGGAAGTAATGTAACTCTCCCAAATCCTTCAAGGCAAAGTCTTGTTTAAGATTTCATAACAACCCTGTTGTTGCTTCTTGAGTTGAACTTGCAACTATGATGTCATCAACATAAATTAACACGAAAACAGTAACTCCATTTTTGTTAAAGAAGAATAATGAAGTATCTGCCTTTGAGGAACTAAAACCAAGATCATGTAATTTTGCACTTAATCGTGCATACCATGCACGTGGTGCCTGCTTCAATCCATACAGAGCTTTGTCTAATTTACAAACATAATTTGGTGTTGTTTTATCTTCATACCCTGTTGGTTGTCTCATATAAACCTCCTCTTCTAAAAAACCATGAAGAAAAGCATTCTGAACATCTAACTGTCTTAGACTCCAGCCTCTTGAAACAGCAATCGACAAAATGATTCTTATAGTGGCTGCTTTAACAACTGGACTAAAGGTGTCCTCATAGTCTAACCCATATCTTTGTTTAAAACCTTTAGCAACTAAACGAGCTTTATATCTATCTAGACTACCGTCAGCTTTACGTTTGATCTTATAGACCCACTTGCAATCTATGATATTTCTCCCTTTCTGAGGTGGAACAAGGTGCCAAGTTTTATTTTCCATCAAGGCATTGTATTCTATATCCATAGCCTTTTTCCAATTAGTATCCCTTAAGGCTTCACTAATATTTTGTGGTTCTCCAGATGATGTAAAACATCCATAGCGTAAAGTTCCATCAGTATATACCTTGGGTTTGCGAATACCATCTTGGAGACGAGTTCGCGGCCGCGTAGTATATTCTTTGTCTTCTTTGAAGTTTCTGTGAAGGAGTATCACGAGGCGAACCATCATCTGCGATCCGGAGCTTCCTGAAGTGGTGAGTCGCCAGGATCGCCAGGAGCAATAGCCGGTGTCACATGCATCAGATTGCTCGGCTCACGCACCGGTGTGGACATATCATTCTCCCCCTGGCGCACGGCTGTTGTCGGATGGTGCACAGTTGATGCAGGCGCTAGCTCGGTCTCCCCCTGGCGCCATGCGGTTGTCGAAGGTTGCTCAGCCGACTCAGGAGTAGGATGCATATGACTGGTTCCTGTTGGTTCTGAATGCTCAAAAAGATTATTAGCACCAGGAATATTAGCAGGAATATTAGTTGTTGAATCATCTACTAATTCATTCCCCATATTCGAATTAAGCAGAGTTGGATGAAGAATGGTGATTTCAGAACGAAGACGAGCACCTGCATTAGGGTGCAATCTAGAGAATGGAAAGATATTTTCATCAAAAACAACATCTCGGGAGATATATATGCGGCCTGTTGAAATATCAAGACATTTAAAGCCTTTGTGCATAGTGCTATAACCAAGAAACACACACTCCTTAGAACGAAACTGTAGTTTACGAGTGTTGTATGGACGAAGATTAGGCCACCAGGCACACCCGAAAACTCTCAAGGATGAGTTGTCGGGTTTTGTGTGAAATAGGCGTTCAAGAGGAGTGGAATAATTTATGACTCTGCATGGAGTACGATTAATCAGAAAAACAACAGCAAGAAAGGCCTCATCCCAAAATTTGAGAGGCATATGAGCATGAGCTAGAAGAGATAAACCTACTTCAACAATGTGTCTGTGTTTTCTTTCTGCAGCACCATTTTATTGATGCGCATGAGGACAGGAAACAAGATGTGTTACTCCAATTTTGGTAAAGAAGGAATGAAGTTTTTCATATTCACCTTCCCAATCTGTTTGAACAGCAACAATTTTTCGATTAGAGAGCCGCTCAACTAAAGTCTGAAATTCATGGAATTTTTGAAAGACTTCAGACTTAAATTTGATAAGATAAATCCAAGTGAATTTGCTGAAATCATCAATGAAACTCACATAATATTTATATCTTCCAACAGAATCGGGTGCAGGACCCCAGACATCAGAAAATATAAGTTCAAGCGGATAACTAGATACACTGATAGACTTTGGGTACGGTACCTAATGACTTTTTACTTGTTGACAAGCATCACACACAGAGGTTTTATTTGACTCAACTACGCAAGGAAGATTAAAATTTTTGATAACTTTTTGAACAATGGGCGCGGCAGGATGACCAAGGCGACTATGCCACTTGTCAACAGAAGGTTTATTGATCCCATAGGCATACTTTGTAGGTGGTGTAACAGGAAGAGGATAGAGACCCTTTCGACATGTTCCTCTAAGCAGAGTGCTCCTCGTGTCCCGATCCTTTATCAAAAAGAAGTTTGGGTGAAATTCAAGAAAGACATTATTATCAGAAGTAAGACGATGAACGGAAACGAGATTTTTTGTGGTTTTTGGAACATGCAGAACATTGTTTAGATGAAGATTACGACTAGGGGTTTGAATAGTAGATTGACCAACATGACTAATATTCATACCTGCACCACTTGCAGTATGGATTTGATCATTCCTGTGATACTTGTCACGGTGCAAGCTTCTCAATTCTCGATGATATGATCATTGCGCCGGTGTCGGTGTACCGGTTGGTGTCTATATTATGCGTAGTTGCGGCAACATTTTTCACATCGGGGACATAGTTTTCATCATACCTGTGCGGCACTTGTCGTGATGATGACCACTTTTGTGGCAAACTTGACAGACCGGCCGATCGGTGAAGGAGGGTTGATTGCTGTTGCCGCCATTACTCCTAAAGTTATTCTGGCGCCCGAAGCTATTGTTGCTAGGAACGCCATTGCTGCGACCGCGCCCTTGGCTGCGACCACGACTAGCGCTGTTGCGCCCGCGACCACCATTACTTCGCCCACCACGATTCATCATGCTGACAGATGATTGGTGGTCACTGATCAAACCCATGCGTGTCTCAAAGGCGAGCAGCTGGGCGTAGAGATCGCTGACAGACACCGGCTCCGTTCTGGCAACAAGAGCGGAGACGATGGGGTTGAAATCAAAATCGAGGCCGGTGAGAATATACTCAACGAGCTCTTCATCTTCAAGAGGCCTCCCAGCAGCAGCCATCTCGTCGCCGAGGGACCTCATCTTGCCAACATATTCAGCCACCATCATGCTCCCTTTTTGGGTGGTGGCAAGAGCAAGGCGTGTGTTTACAGCACGCGCCCGTGTTTGCGATGAGAACATTGTCTCGATTGCACTCCATGCTTGCGCAGCAGTCTCCTTTGCCGCGACTTGAGAGAGAACCTCCCTTGACAGAGATGCAAAGAGGAACCCAAGAACCAGTTGATCTGAAGCATACCATTCTTCGTATGCTGGGTTCGGCACTTTGGCCGGCTTGTCGTTGATCTTGCCATCAATCTCCACTTCAGGAGCTGGGGAGGCACCAGTAATATGACCAACGAGACGCGCGCCACGGAGAGCAGCCAGCACCTGCGCCTTCCACATGGCGTGATTATTCTTCCCTAACTTCTCAGAGATGGTATTGGTGTAGAGAGGGCTGGCATTGTTTGAGGATGAAGCCATGGAGAAGAATAGATGAGAAAGGCTCTGATACCATGAAAACACAGAGGCGCAAAGAGAATAGGTGGAAACGCCGTGTGTTGTCTGGCCGGCGGCTGCATGTTAATAAGGGCAAGGAAAATCCCCTTGCGTGGATATACATGGAAGGAGATAAGCTGTGATATACATGGAAGGTTATACAAGGAAAGAAATACATGACAGCTTATTCCTTACAGGAGAAATACATATTACAGGATGTCTTACTTATCTAACACCGGTAACCCCAAAATTTTGAAAAACTGTATAAGATCATCTTTTTTACGTGCAAAATTTGTTTATTGAATTAGTTCTGATTTGTAAGAAATATGCTGTTCGACGTGGTTTACGAAATCGAAGGGCTACCCGTGTATTTGCCATTGGAGATGGGATAGGTAAAGATAACCCCTATCCTTTAAATCATCCGGTTTACTTTTTGAAACCTATTTTAGTGGTGGTAGTTTTCCTTTACATATTGCAGCAGTGTTGACATTCACTACAGTATGCACATAATCATGTATTATCGTTGCGATTGACGATGATTCTCACATATGTGCAATAAACAATTGTCCAAGATTCAAATCTGCAATAGCAATATCGTTCGGTAGCTAGTTTGCTCTTTCACTGTCCCTTATCTTCAGTTAATGTTCAATAGATCCTTGACTGTTGGCAAAGCTAATCCTATATGCACTCTCCCATCTCTATCTATGTTTTTATGTTGGTTTGTGTCAGGTTTGTATAAGATGAAGATATCAACCATGCCTTCGTTGAGACATAAACAAAATTTAAGAGGGGGTTAATTCAATGGGTTGTGTACTAATCCTTTGTATAGAGAGCTAATTTATTGCTTGATAAGTGTTTATTTAATTAAATATCAATACATTATTAATGGTTTTGAATTAGGTGAGGCCATGGACCTCCTTGAGCTACATAAAGCTTACAACTGTGTTTTTTCTTGATTTACACTGGTTCTATATGTTTGTGAAGATAGCAACAAAACTTTGTGCTTGAGATGATTTGGTTCAAACCTAGATGATTGATTTCTGGTGCTTGTGCATAAGTTGTTACCCTATTTTATTGTCATCAACAGTTAATCTAGTTTAAAAGTTTAAACCATCCTCTGATTCTCTAGATATTAGAGGGAATAATTTATGCTCAAATTTGATGTGCTTCATGTGATATCACAATACTGTTGCCCAACATTAGAACCATCTGACATTTTTTTTCTTTTTACAATAGCATCTCTCCAAGTACTCCGTACTCCAATTAATCCTACTAGATTTAGGATGCATCACATCAGGGATTATTTCTTTGAGCAAATACCATGAGGGATTCAAATCCAAATTCGTGTCCTCAACTTGCTACTGAATTTGGATATTTTTTCTCCATTTTTGTCGGAGTCTAAATTAAAAAGCAGCAGTTTAGTCCATCAAAGGAGCACTTTACTGATGTTGCAAAACCGCTAGTATACATTGCAGGATATTTTACATTTGGAGGTAACATTGTCACTTTATTTCAATGCTCAATATTTTTTGCCGACATTTGCGCCCGTGGTAAGAAGACGGAGAAGGCTTCCCTGAACGCAGAGACGTAGAAGGTAAGAAGATTAAATACACAATTGGAGATGTAGCTGATTTATGTGCATTTGAAAATACCGCCATCCTGTTAGGACTTTCAATTAAGGATTGTGGGTTGCTGCGATGATGATAATAGTGGAGAACAGATTATATGTGTGTCACAAGACTCATTGCTGCGAAATAAAGATTTACAATTTCTTTTAGAAAACAGAGGGCGTTTTGATATGAGTCGATTTGAACGACAGCAATAAGCTCAAAGGCTCGGTTCGGCTTGACCAGTCGCGAGCAAGATGGTGAGATGCTCCTCACGCGTCTGCGCCTTTGATAGGGTGTTGTTCCGAGCCACCGCCTATTGCTTGCAAACAATCTTATTATTAGCCAAAAGTCCCTTCTGAGACGGCTCCCCGACCTTTTATTCCTCTCCCCCTCCTCCATGCAATCAAGATCAAGATCCTATTTTATTGCTACCTTCCTAACTAACAAGATCTGATTGAAACCTTCCTAACTAACAGCCGGTTGCCTACCCAGCCGCATGACTCATGCAGCCCGCCCAGGCCATTCCTTCTCCACCAAAGGCCCGCTGCGTCTTACAAAAACCCTATCACAACCGGCCATAACATCACTCCCCCCCTCGAAACTAAGCTTGTCCTCAAGCTTACAATCAGGGAACGACCGCCGAAGAGCAATAGCATCCATCCACGTTGCTTCGTCCGCTGACTCCCCCGTCCAGTGCACCAAAAATTGATGATGACCACCAACGAAGCGCTGGCCAGCAGCTTATATGGCTCCGGTTGATCTGCGGATGTTGCCGGCAGGAGATCGCCCGGTATGTCCGCCACCTGCTCGGGAGGGTTTCCCCTGAATCGTTTGAGCAGCGACACATGGAAGACATTGTGTATTCTGGTACTCTCCGGAAGCTGAAGCTTGTAGGCCACCGCGCCGATGCGTTGGATCACCTGAAAAGGACCGTAAAAACGAGGGGATAACTTGGACCAGGAAGGCTGACTACGAGCAGAGTGCTGCCAGTGCTTCTGCAGCTTGAGCCACACCCAAGTTCCCACCTCAAACACCTCTTCTTTGTGCTGGCCATCATAATATTGCTTCATGCGGTTTTGAGCCTGCAACAACTAGGTCTTGGCTTGCTGTAAAAGGGCGTCACGATCCACCAAAGTACAGTCAACGGAATCAATGCTCGTAGACCCTTGCTGGTATGGCAACAGTGGTGGCGGAGACCTTCCATAGACTAATTCAAAGGGAGTGAGGCGATGAGCCGAAGGAAAGGATGTGTTGTAACAATACTCCGCCTAGGGAACCCACTGCGTCCACGAAGAGGGATGAGCTGCCGTCAAGCACCGTAAGTACATTTCAATGGTGCGATTGACAACCTCCGTTTGACCATCCGTCTGTAGGTGGTAGGCAGTGGACATCAGTAAAGCCGTCCCACTCCGCCTAAACAGCCCTTGCCAAAAAGCGCTAAGGAATACCGGATCACGATCGGAGACAATGGACTCAGGAATGCCATGTAACCTCACAATCTGATCAAAGAATAACTTGGCAACGGCTGAAGCTGTGGCTGGTCTGTTGAAAGGAATGAAGTGTGCGTACTTAGAGAGACGGTCAACCACCACCAAAAGTGCAGTTTTACCTTGTGACTTCGGAAGGTCGGTGATGAAGTCCATCGAAATATCTGCCCACACCTGATGAGGAATATTAAGAGGCTGCAACAGACCGACCGGAGCTTGAGTGCTTGCTTTATGTTGTTGACAGATAGCACATTTCGCAATGAACTCACTGACCGTCTCTTTCTGGTGTTCCCACCAATACAATGCTCGAAGGCGATGGAGGGTCTTTTGAATGCCCTCATGGGTTAAGTCATGCACGGCGGCAATCATCGGTTCCACCAAGGAGGACGACCGAGGAACCCACAGCTTACCATTCCGAAACACCAAGCCGTCCTTAACCTCCCATTGAATATTAGGTTTTGTGTCCTCCGAAGGAGAAGCATCTACTCTGTTGGCCAAGTGCGATACTTGCTGTTGCACCTCCGGATCATTCTGCAGTACCGCCAACCACTGATCACAGGTGATATCCTGCACCACCGATATGGCTGTACACTGCCCTTCTTCCTCCCGAGTTCTGGACAGCGCGTCTGCGGCTTGGTTATGTTTGCCGGGCTTGTATTCGACGCAGAAATCGAAGCCCATCAATTTGCTCAACCAGTGTTGCTGTGGTGGAGTGATCAAAGCTTGTTCAAGAAGGAATTTGAGGCTGCTATGATCCGTCCGAACGGTGAACCTTTGCCCCCACAAATAAGGCCGCCAATGCCGCACTGCCTTGGACAAACCAATCAATTCTCGTTCATACGCCGCAAGCTTCCGATGACGCTCTGCCAATTTACGGCTGAAATATGCAATTGGATGCCCTTGTTGGTGGAGAACAACACCTATCCCCGTCCCCGAAGCATCACATTCCACTTCAAAAGGTAAGGAAAAATTAGGCATCTGTAACACCGGAGCGGAGGTTAACGCCCGCTTGAGTTGTATGAAGGCTTCTTCCGCGGCTGTGTTCCATTCAAATCCATCCTTCTTCAACAGTGCAGTGAGAGGATCAGCGATACCAGCATAATTCATTATGAAGCACCTGTAGTAACCAGCCAAACCCAAGAATCCCCTCAACTCCGTGACCGACATAGGTCGGGGCCATTCATCTACTGCCTTGAGTTTCATAAGATCGGCCTCTACACCCAAATGCGATATGATGTGACCCAAGTAGCCGATCTTCTCTTGAGCAAAGGCACATTTGGACTTCTTCAAATACAATTGGTGTTCCCTCAGTTTGCTCAATACTGCTCCCACATGCCCCCGGTGCTCCACCTCTGTCGAACTGTAGATTAAGATGTCATCAAAGAAAACCAACACAAACTTGCGCAAGAATTCCTGGAGCACTTCATTCATTAACGCCTGGAAGGTGGACGGAGCATTGGACAATCCGAAAGGCATCACTAAGAACTCATAGTGACCATGATGCATTCGGAATGCAATCTTCATAATGTCCTCCTCTCTCATTCGGACCTGGTGATAGCCTGATCGCAGGTCCAGTTTAGTGAAGTACCGGGATCCTCCCAGTTCATCCAACAGTTCTTCTATCACCGGAATTGGAAATTTATCCTTAATGGTCCTATCATTCAACCTGCGATAATCCACACAAAATCTCCAAGTCCCATCGGACTTCTTCACCAACAACAGAGGTGAGGAAAAAGGTGAATGACTCGGTCGTATGATACCTTGCTGCAGCATCTGCTCACACTGTCTTTTGATCTCATCCTTTTGCTGATACGGGTATCGATAAGGACGAACCGCCACTAGATCGGTCCCCGCTTCCAATGGGATTCTGTGGTCGCACGCCCTCGCAGGTGGTAGCCCCTACAGTTCTTCAAAGACGTCCGCATATGATTCCAAGAGTACTTCAAACATGTGCTTTTCTTCCATACTGACCAACATCACCCCAGATCTATTCCTTTTGCGAGCCCTCTGGTACCTTTGCCGCCATTCGCTTCAAACTCCATGGTGAGTTCTCGAAATCCCATTAGAGCGACCGAGAGTCTTGACCATCGCACCCCAAAATTAAGTCAAATGAATCAATCGGCAGCACCGTAAATGGAGCCATAAATCTTTGGCATTGGATGGAAAAGTCGGCTTCCAAACTACCCAAGCATGGTAGATGCCACCCATCCGCTACTTTGACCCGTTGGCTTCTCGTTCTCTACTCGGCAAATCTTCCTTCCCCAGCGGACCGGACAGAAGCACTAATGAAATTATGCGTGCTTCCACTGTCTATCAGCCCCAACCACTTCTTTCCCGCCATATCAATCTGAACTTGCATTGTGTCTCCCTGTTTTGGTCCAACCGCAGCAATCATGGACAGCGCCGCCTCCAGTGCTACTTCGGCCTCTAGTTCATCCCCTCCATCCTCCATGTCATCCTCCTCTTCCACTTCTAGGTGAAACAATCTCTTACACTTATGGCCCCGAGTATAGACCTCATCACAATTGTAACAAAGACCCTTGGCTCTCCTCTCGGCTAGCTGATCGGCAGACAACCGTAGCCGATGTGGCGCTGATCCCGCCGAGCTCTGCATGCTGCTGGTGGGCGCTGCCCTCCCCGAAGTCATTCCGGCTCTTCCACCTCCTACGGTCGCCCCCTTGATGGGTCCATTGAATCCTCCCTGCGGCCGACCTCCCGATCCCATTACTCCTGATCCGGCACTCGGTCCTGCTGCGGTCACTGCTACCGATCCGGCACCAGGCCGTCCTGAGTTTGCCCCTCCTGGACAATTAGCCCCCGTGGCTGGTGCACTCCACACGCGCGGCACAACTCCCTTCCCACGCCCGGCCTGGGTCCAGCGCTGCTCTGCCTCCGCAATCCACGCCTCCTTCCGTGCTTCTGCCTCCCTTGCTGCCCTGACAGCCTCCGCCAAATCATGTGGTCGTTCTCTGCGAACCTCAGCACCCACCGCCCGAGACAGTCCTGCCATAAACATCTCGAGCTGGTTCGCCTTGCGCATCCTTGGAACCCTCGCCAGAAGTCTCTGGAATTCGCGTGCATATTCATCTACACTTTGACCTTCCTTCTTGAAATTCGCCAAATCTCCTAACGGACCTGCGTTGGAATGCCGCGTAAATCGCTGGATGAAGGCATCGTAGAAATCTTCCCACGCGATCCAGGGTTCTTCCTCCTGCCAATTGTCCAACACGTCCTGCGCTTCCCCCGAAAGATGCAAGCCAGCAAGCTCCACCCATTCCTCCTCCTTGATCTTATGAATGCGGAGATAGCGCTCACACCAGCGTAGCCAACTCAACGGGTCTCCTTGGCCGTCATACTCCGGTAGATCAAGTCTTGGGAGACGAGGCGTCCAATGGCGATCGTCCTCTTCCTCTGCTCGACCACGACCTCCTCGTCGCACTTGGTGATGTTCACCGGGTATCCTTCCTCCTCCCACACGGCTGCCTCCCTCGCCATGCATTCTGCGATGCCCAGATGCGCCCCCACCGGTCCCCACCTTCGGGTCCATGACCTTAGGATCAGCCGCCTGCATCTCCCTCTCGTCTTCCACCAGTTGCTTGCCCTTCAACATCTTCATCAACTCCCAAACATTCCCTTCAACTCCTGGATGTCTGCCTTCATTCCCTTCATCTCCTCCTCAAGACCCGCAACCCTTCCTTCCATCAGAATACCGCGGCTTCTCCTCTCCGGATCGTCAGGCTTTGATACCAAATTGATATGAGCCGACGCTGAATGATGCGCAAGCTCAAAGGCTCTGGTTCTCGGCTTCAGCCCGGGTCGCAGGCAAGACGGTGAGATGCTCCTCACGTCTGTCGGCGCCTTGGATAGGGCTGTTGTCGAAGCCACCGCCTATTGCTTGCAGCAATCTTATTATTAGCCAAAAAGTCCCTTACAGACGGCTCCCCCCAGCCTTTTATTCCTCTCCCCCTCCTCCATGCAATCAAGATCAAGATCCTATTTTATTGCTACCTTCCTAACTAACAGAATTTGATTGAAACCTTCCTAACTAACAGCCGGTTGCCTACCCAGCCGCATGACTCATGTAGCCCGCCCAGGCCCTTCCTTCTCCACCAAAGGCCCGCAGCGTCTTACAAAAAACCCTATCGCAACCGGCCATAACACATTTCCTCTGCAGTTCCATTTATTAATGAACTAGAACCAGTTTACAGTTTTCGAAAAGATCTGCAATTCATGTGATCATGTTCGTACTGTGTTCTTCACCGAGAGGTATACTGTTGATTGAACAGACATGTTGACAAACAGAGAAGGTGAAAAGAAGGGAAAGAAAACTCTATACAGCAATTATAAAGCCTACGCAAAAATAGCTTTGAGTGACTTGAGTCTGAATGTCCGGTGGAATCGATTCTCGGATGAAAGTGATTTCTGTTTGAAAAATAGTTATGAATTTAATGGAGAGGTTCATAACTGGGAGGTTGAGAATCAGATAGAAAACAGGTTTTTTTTCTTCTAAATTGCAAATCAAAAAACATGAATCACTTTCTCGGATTACTATAAGAAGCTAAAGAGCTCTGCCAATCGCAATCTAATCATTTCAGTGAGGAGAGTGCTGAGCCAACCGTCCCATCGATCACGCCTTGAACGAGTTGTTAGAGCTGTCCATGGACTTGAGGTCCTTGTACGGCCCCGGCGTCAGCTCCTGCTCCATCCCCAGATCGCCGGCCAGCCGTCGCCGCCGCCTCCTTTCCCACAGCGGGTACCCTATGTACGCTCCGGCCACGGCCAGGCTCACCAGGATCAGCGACAGCACCACCGTCACGGCGGTCGCACCCGCGGACATGGCAGGCCGTGCGGGGCTCTGCACCTTCCTGACCTTGAAGTAGCCCACCTTCCGGTCGTCGGCCTCGTACACCACCGTCTCGACGGGGAAGTCGATGAGGTAGCAGTAGCCGCTCGCGCCGTTGTACGCCGCGCCCCAGCAGCTGCAGTTGGCCGCACATGTCAGCTCGCACTCCGCCGCAGTCTTGTACGTCTCGAACGGCAGCTGCTCCTTGTACGCCACGGACACCCGCTTCAGCTGCACCATGTCGAACAGCTGGCCGTCGCCGCCGCAGAGGTCGGTGGTCTCCTCGGCGTGGCAAGGCGGGGAGGTGCCGGTGCTGTTGATGAGGCACTGGCACCGGGCCTCCCCGGGGACGCACAGGCCGTACGCGCCGCACGACGTTGGCAGCTCGCACGGCCCCGAGATGGCCTTGTAGTCGGGGGTCCAAGCTTTCGAGTCGTTGTTCCAGTAGTACGCGCGGAGGTTGCCATCGTCGTCCAGCGTCATGCGCCGGAAGGCGCCGGTGAGGTTCTGGACGAACGTGTCAAACGAGAGCACGTCGACCTTCTGGCCGCCGCCCTCGAGGTACAGCCCGAAGAATCCGCGGCCATCCACACGGCCGTAGATTGGTGGCTGCGTGGCGTTCTCCGGCTGGGCCTCGAGAGCCGTGTGCTTCCAATATGTCGGCGTCGTGCGGCCTCCGTAGAACTCCATCTGCAGCGACATGCACGTCTTGGCGAGGCTCAGCGCGAAGCGGTGGTTATTGGAGATGAGCGGCGACGACGACACGGTGAAGTTCTGGTCCAGGACGAGCGTGTCAGACGGGTTGTCGAAGCTCTGCCACGCCGGACCCTGCCCATCGAAGCGCCTGATGACGAGGTTGGAAGAGTTGAGCAGCGCGACGGTGCCACCAACCACGTTGAGGGTCTGCCACAGCACGCCGGCGTTGGAATCGGTGAGGATCAGGCGGCCGTCGAAGGCGAGGGTGGCCGGGCGCGACCAGTCCCCGACGCGGGCTGGCGTGGCGCGCCAGAGCGGGAAGGTGGAGGGAGGTGGACCACGGCGAGGTCCAGGGACGCCGTGTCCACCCGGAGGAAGCCGAAGGCGAAGATGCCGTTGCGCGCGTACAGCACCGGCTCGAACGGCACCGACGCGTCCGTGGAATGCATCGCGGTGAAGCCGCTCGACAGCTGCGTCACGAGCTCCTCTCCCCTGGCTCCGTCGACAAGAAGTACTACCGCCGCCCATGCCACGCAGAGCGCGGCGAGTATGACGGCGATCGCCGGATCACCCTTGCCTTCCCTCATTGCAGGGAAAGAACGTGGTAGAGGTCAAATGTGTGGGAGAGAGAGCAGCATATACTACATATGTGCATATGCACCACCATGAGAAGGTCAACGGCCGCTGTTCACAGGCAGGCAATGCCTTCCTCCATTTGGTCTGGTCTATGTCTATCTCATGCAATCCATGGCTAATGGCATAAAAGAATCGATGGCTAATGGCATAAAAGAATGCAAATTACATGGCTGAGTTTCGTGGGCGAGAAGAGCGTGCGTGAGGCCGAAATTAACTTTGCATCATCTGCAAGTTGTATGTTGCAACGACTCGCAAACAATGTAGTGTTATGAACAGGCCAAAAGTCAACCCTCTGTTCCTGCATTGTTTTATCTCTCCGTGGAATGGCTTTCTATACTGAACGTGGAGAAAGTATGATATTTTGGTTTGTTCGGTCGTTCTTGTTGTGCAGACCTTAACAGTAGTTAAACATTCAGGTGTCGCAATCCTTCAGTTCATCAGTCCATGTAGCTAACTGGTGAAAATTTTGGTTTGTGAAGGCATTTACTTCGATAAGTTTAACTAGTAATATGGGGGTGGCTTCGGTTTGTTGATTTGTTCGTTGACCTTAAATGGCTTGAATAGAACTGAAAGATGTGTGCTATATTCTTCAAATTGTTTATCGAACATCGAATAGTTATCACTTATCAGTCACCTGTCATAAAAATCTAATGGGCACAATCGCGGTATTGTGTTGCTAAACAATTTCTCCTGGAAATCTTGACGCAAACTTGGTTATCCATGAAACACCCTTTGTGATGTATGCATTATTTGGAACACATCGCATTATCATCTGTTCATAGGGATAATCAGATATATAAAACCATTGTTATTTTTCCAGCTCATCTCTGCAAGGATAGGAAGTATAGGGATTATTACATGCATAGAACCCATCAAATTCTTTTTGGAACACATCGCATTCTTTATTGAAGTTTAGCTGACTTTCCCAATTAGAATTGGGAGCTTAAGTACCCATTTTTCTAGGGAGGGAAACGTGTGGTGAGGTTAAAAAAAGAAGTGATTAGCTTTATGTGGTGAATGGGCTTCTAGCTCTCCCCATGTTCCAGGAGATAAAGGAATCATAATTTGACAAAAAAAAAAAAAAAAAACAATGCCCACACAACTTTGGTTGAGGTCAACTCACTTCCTTAATCCCTCTGATCAACCGTGCAAGTCCATAATCTACGTTAGATTAGGTGCCTAGACAGCCGACTGTTGCAGGATCGTAGGAATTTCAGCTCCATTTATAAGTCACAGATGATAGAAATGGATATGTTGTTACTTCTGTATACCGGTAATTCTGACTGTTGACCTAAGGTATTACTCTGAACATTTCTGTACCAGTGGAAGAACACTAGAAGTTCAGATAACCAGTTCTAAAGTGTTAATCCTGCAGTTCAATTCTGCCATGTCAAACTCAGATATAACTGCTACTCCCCCTCCCCCTCCTCCTTGATCTTCGTAGTCGTCGAGTGAGTCATCATCGTGCAAAGGATCGTCGTCGGTGAGATAGTCCTCACCGTACAAAGACTGGTAGTAAGCCATGAGCGAACCATCATTGTGCGAAGGCTCTATCTATAATGCGGTCAGTCGGGAGTGCCTGCTGTAATCAGGCGAGCCATCGTTGCGCGGTGCCTCTGCACTGTCGCTTGCGGCGTCGGTGAGCCGGTCACCACCGGCGGACGACTGAGCAGGATGTTCTTCGGCTTCTACCCGCCGTCGGTGGGCCTCGCAAATTACTGTATAAAACGATTGCACAGAGTCATGACTAGGGGTGGGCATAATTTAACCGAAACCGCGAACCGAACCGAACCGAATTAACCGAAAAATTCGGTTTTTGGTTTCGGTGTTGATTCGGTTTATTTTGCATTGTTCGGTTTACGGTATTCGTTCGGTTTTCAAACTCCGAAACGAAACGGTAATAGACCGACTAGCGAGTAGCGAAGCTAATTCGCCTGTTCGTTCGGTTCCGCTCAATCGGCAATCCTTGATCCCTCCCCTCGACTCGATCCTCCGGCTCCGCCCCCAATTCCCCATTTCCTCCCAACCCTAACCTAGCCCTAGGCCGCCGCTCAGCCTTCAGCCATTGTCACTGGCGCTCGGCGCTCATGCGCACTCTGCTGATCCTTGCTCTGAGCACCTCCGGCCGTTCAGCGTCTCTCGGCCCTCACTTGCTCCAGTGCTTGGCGTTCCGTCCGCTTCGCCCCTTCGCGCCGATCTGTACCTCCACTCCTCCAGTGCCCTCGGCGACTTCGCCCGACTCACGCATGACCAGCTCCTCCGAGACCGCGACTCGCCATTTCGCCAAGTGCCCACTGACCGAGGTCGGACCTCCTCCAAGCCGATTTCTTTCTTCTCTGCCGCCACCTCCATTGGTGCTTGTCGTCCATCACCATGATGTGCAGACCACGCCATTGTAGCGCCTCCCACGAACTTCGCTCAAATGCGCTCGGGCTTCACGTGGACTTGCTTCCAGGCAGCTTGAGTTCACTTGTGATTTCACGATTTGCTTCACTGTGAGTCTGTGATTTTGCTATTTTCTGGACGAGTGGACGGCTTGCTAGTTGCTAATTGCTACATGCTTGTTGCTTGATGCTTGTATGTAGGGTCGAGGATGTGCCTAGAGGGGGGGTGAATAGGCGTTTTACGAAATTCGATCGCTCACTAAACAATTCGCTCTAATACACCCCTAAGTCAAAACCTAATCAAAGATATATGCGAAAGCGATAAATAGGTTTTGACAATTAAAGCCTAAATCAACTAGGCTCACTAGTGCACTAACTAAATTAAGTCTCTACACTAGAATTGCTAAATTGAACAATCAATTAATACTAAGAAATTCTAATACATTCAAGCAATTGATAAATATACAATGAATGTAAATACTTGAAAGTAAAAGAGACAACCGATATTTTTCCGTGGTGTTCGGAGACTTGCCGGTCTCCCCTAGTCCACGTTGAGGCAAGCCCAACCACTTGGACGGCTCCGCTCGAGCACACCGCCTCTTTTCACTAGGCGTGGTTTTTCACGCTTTGGCGTGGGCTCAACTCGAACCTTCACAAACTTGCGGGCTTCTCACACCTGAGAACTCCGCGCAAGCAGCCTCACGCCGTCTAGGAGTCGGCAACCTCCAAGAGTAACAAGCCGCTCCTTGGCTGAACTTCACCGAGCACAGCAGATGCGCTCCGGTGATCACCAAGTGCAACACATGCACAAGGACTTCCTCAAGTGCAACACATGCACAAGAGGCTCTCAAATCACTTCCTAATTGCAACACATGCAATTAGTCTCACTCTTTAGCTCAAGAGGTAAATGGAGAAGAGCAACACACGCACACAACTCCCACACGACAACAACAACACGCCCAAGCCCCCCAAGGGGTGTATTTATAGCCCCCAAAGAAAACTAGCCGTTGGGGGCTCAAAAGCAGGACAAAAGCGACAAAAGTCTTGATTACTCACAGCCCTCTAAGGGCCGTGGTACCCCTCCTCCAACAGCAGTCATTACAGGCCATATTTAGGTGATTACACGCCCTCTAGAAGCAGTAGTAGCAAGACTTCGTACCTACCGCTCACTTGCAGCTAGTGAGTGAAGCCATTTACACCACAAAACACCGCCATCGGAAAATAGCTCTGGGCACTATATGCAGTGTGAGTGCCAAGACTTGCGTACTACCGCTCAAACACTCATGGTAGTCATCTTTAGGAGAAAAAACACAATTCTACTCGAAATCTAATTCTCAAAGAAATCCAACACCGATCCTTTGAGCCAAATGATGATCAACACATGATCATACACTCGTGCAAAACACATTTGCACCAACTTAGCCCATGCTCAAAGAATTCAAACCAAATCGCTAAAAACGCATTTACGCAACCAACTCAAGATCTATTTGCAAAGCGTATTAAGCAAATCAAACTCGAGTTTATGAGATTTATCCCCTAGCCATGTGAAGGTCAACACGAGACCAGTCAACTTGCCAACACCCGTTGCAAGCCCTGCTCACATGCTCTCGGAATTTCGGACTCATAAACCTCAGTTTATTCGCACAACGAACTTGCAAATAACACAATAAACACATTTCATGCTTGAGCACTACTCTTTTGCAACACATGCAAAAGTTTAGCTCAAGCAACACCAAATCAAGGTGCATGAACTCTCTAATTGCAACACATGCAATTCTCTAGTTCCATGCAACCAAACCAAATCAAACTTCGCACTAAATCCAAATCACATGTATGAGCTCTCTACTTGCAACACATGCAAGCCTCTAGCTCCATACAAACACTTAAACACCAAATCAAACATATGTGCTCTCTACTCACAACACATGCGAGCCTCTAGCACATCCATAACCACAAACACCAAATCATGCTTGAGCTCTCTCCTTTTGCAACACATGCAAAACTTAGCTCCAAGCAATCACGATTTTAGAAAGATAGTTTTGTAAACAAAACATGAAGCTTCAACAGTCACAACACATGCAAAAGTGAACTTCACATAAAAGCCAACGCATATAGCTTATCTTATTTGCAACACATGCAAATCAAAGCATTATGCGAAAACCAAATGCATATGCTCTTTCTCTTTGCAACACATGCAAATCAGAGCATAAACCAACAACAACCAAGCGTAGGACTAACACATTCGCAACACATGCCAAATGGTTAACCCTTATGCAAAAACCAAATCCAAATGGTTTAAGCTTTAGTGAACGCGAATTGAGATCATCAACACATGATGAAGCTCAAGCTAGGAAGCAACCCCTCTTAATAGAACGGCGATAAACCTTAGACTCAAAGACTACAAAAGTCCTTAGCCTATCTAGTTATACCTTCGCCGCCGCGCGCAAGCAATCCCCTTTGGGGTCTTTATGATCTTCATCCATAAGCTCCCCCGGGATCATCACTCGACTCCCTTTATCTTCGGGATCTCCTCTTGACGCCCATCACTTCATGATGTCGTCCTTGTCCCGTTCTCATCATCTCATTCATCTTTGGACCTAACTCAATCACAACTCATACAAATAGTAAGTCCAAGATGCATGGTTGTCTCAATTATCTCTTGCACTCCATTAACACATAATGGATGCCTTTAGATCAATTGAGCACAACCTAAATCAATTTGAATGATTTAAGTATGTCTTAAGCACAATAATGCAACGCATGCTTTATTATACTTAAGAACTATTCATTTATCCTTAATTAATCAAGGAACACCATCAACACATGATGAAATGTTCTTTAATGATTAACAAGACAAATGAACTCAATTTAAATTGTCATTTAAATTGATATGAGTATATATTAACTACACAAGTTTTCATATACTCATGTTGATGAAAAGTAATGATCCATTATATGTAAATTATATGGAAATGATCATTACTCCAAATCATCAACTATAGAATAAACTCCACATGTATATGTGCATAAATATGATTGACTTGGATATAATATGCACATATTCAATTTGATCATATTGGAGTATATCCTATATTACCATGAGTATACTTATAACTAGGCAATTCAAATATATACTCAAGGATTTAGTTTCTTTGTCTTGATCCTTATATGTGTTAATAAGAATTAGATCAATACAAAAAGACTTTCAAGTTAAACTACAAACTCCCCCTAAGTATGTGCATCCATGTAATGTATAGATTGGGAAACATGATGCACATTATGTGGTTAATATAATGGGGACATTCATACTTTAACTTGAATCCAAAGTATGCAATTTATACTAAAATGAATACGCATACATACCTTGGGTTTTCCATTTTTCAATGTGATGAGACTAATCAAAGATATTCTAAATAAACAAGTTAGTCTCGATATAAGATTTGTCATTAATAACAAAATCATATTAAATGGATAATCTCAATATTAGATTTGTCATTAACACCAAAACCATAACTAATGAAGGTTGAACTTACATTGTATGATGCGCAACTGAGCAACGCTGTATGGTTGTTATGTTCTCGTTATGGTTACTGGCTTACTGCTGTGGCTCTGCCCTTTATCTCTGTTTCTGATCTACTTATTAATCGTTATTGAGGGTTCGCAGTTTGCATCTCTGGATGAGTGTGCTTACTTATACTAAAGATTGCTTGATGGTTTGGAGATGTCCCTATTAGACATGTGTTGCAACTGATTTTCGATAAAGGAAGCTTTTATTAATCTTAGTAAATTACATCAAGGTGATACAAATGTTGTTATTATGATGTTCTCTTTAGGCATATTCTTCTGCTTGATTCTTGTTGGAGGTAGTACTAGTGGATCGTAGCTATGGTTCTGGTATCTGTTTTGAAGTCACGACCGCTGAGCAAGATCTGCACATCCATAGCTCAAGTCTGATCGACGGCAGCAACGCATGATCAGCTAATTAACAATTTGCAGTACGACAGATCATATTCGCTGGTTTATTGACGGATCGCAGAGATGTAGTGGAGGATGTATACGAGTGGATGGTACGTACATTTACAAAAATTTCATTTTCGGTTCCCATATCAGAGGCGGGCGAAATCCAGCCAAAGTTCAAAAAGGCAAATTTGAAATTCGGAAATTTTGAAATGAAATTGCCGAAATTTCGGACGAAATTGTCATATTCTTGCTGATTTTCAACCTCCTGAAATGAAATGGTCTTCGAGGCTAAAAAAAATTGAATGCATGCGGGCCGTCTAGCTTAGGCCCGTTTGTTTTTGCTTTTAATTTTGTATTCTGACCTAAAAGCAGAATAAAGAGAGCTCTTTTAAAATACATAAGAATGAATATGGGCCGTCCATTTCTTTAGATCCAAAGGTTGAGATTAGATTAAATTTGACTATACTACCATGTGTAGTATGGGTAGTATAACCCGTGAAGGGGTATAATGGTAAATAATTTTTCGAGCTTGAGACTCAACCCTCAGATCTCGTGGAGGGGTATAATAGTAATTGAGCAAAATGGCATTTAGCATCATACGACCCTAAGCCAAAAGATCGAATGCCCTCAACAAATCAGCGGTCGATTTAATTTCTACTACCGCTATATACTACCATGGTAGTGCACAGTAAAAATTCTCAATAAAAATAAGTTAGAATACAAAATAAACAGTTCGATTCTAAAAATCAATTCCCACAATCTGGCCCACCCATGTATTCTAAAAATCAATTCCCACAATCTGGCCCACCCATGTACAATAGAATTTACAATTCACTTCATATGTGCTTTTAGATTTCAGCTTCTCTACAACTACAATCCAGAATCAGCTTTTAGAGAATCCAAAGCAAAAATAAACATAGAGCGTCTCGGTGGTGGACTTGCGGTCATGGGTTCGAGCCCCACGCAAGGCATTCCAGAGACAATTTTTGTGAAGGGGCAGCTGTTCGAAAAAATGGTGGGATCAGGATTTGAGTATATTGCAAAATTTTTACATCTATTTATTAAAAATGGCACTATAATTCTAAAAAAATAGCGTAGAATCTGGTCCAAGCAACACGAATTTCAATCCAAATACCCGAAATTTCCAAAAAATAAAAATACTATAGCAATTTGAAAAAAATAGATTTTTTTAATTCAGATGGGATTTGGAATCTCGTCCCTAGCCGAAATTTCCAAAATTTCTGTGAAATTTTGAGCTATGGTTCTGAGTCGGATACTCGGATTGAAACTCGGTCCTTGCATGGATTTTTTCTTAGAGATTTAATTAGACTACTTTCGAATTAGAGCATGTATAATAGTAGAGATGAGCATTATCTATATACTCCTCCGTATCATTTAGAGGCAAAACTAAAGAGAGCTTCTATAATAGGGGAACATATCCTGTGCAACCAGAGAGTTGGTAAAACCACGGTGCAACTCAACTAGAAAAAGTTTCAAATTTTTTTGAAAAAAATCATGGATGTACATCTCAGCTTACCCCATCTACATATAAAATTTCATGATCAAATTCGTCCTGTGCTAGAAGTTACAAAAAAGACAAAGTTGATCATAAATAGTAACTATTACTGTTCATAATCAAGTTTGTCTTTTTTATTACTCTTAGCACAGGACGAATTTGATCATGAAATTTTATATGTAGATGGGGTAAGCTGAGATGTACATCCATGATTTTTTTCAGAATTTTTTGAAACTTTTTCTAGTTGTGTTGCATCGTGGTTTCACCAGCCTGTCTGATTGCACAGGATATTTTTCCCTATAATAGATGTCATCTTAAAGTTGTCTCTATGAGATTCTATAATTTTTTAATTATAGTATGAAAAGTGTTTATTATAGACAATAACTCAAGTAATGACGTTTTATGCTGTCTTCGGTCATCTCTTCACGAAGAAGCGGCTATACTCCTCCTTCTTTCGTCTCTCCATGTCAATGAAAATCTTGTGTGTCAAAGCATATAAGACAGCTGACATCACGTCATTATATATGTATTTAGAAGAACGAGATTAAGAGAAGGGTACCTGGCAGCAAGGTTCGAAATCCCGACGAAATTTTGGAAATCTTGGCCGAGATTTCGGATTTCGGTCGGGAACGAGATTTCAAATCCCGGTGAAATGAAAAATTTTAAAATTTTCAAAAATGCACATCATAGACGGTTTTAATCAAAAACTGATTGTGATGTGAACATGAGGTATTTTGATCGGATTTTAAGTTTTTTGGGTTGAGATTTTGGTGTTTCTCTTCGAGGTTTTGCTAAGATATCGGAAATCCCGGTCCAAAAAAAGCAGAATTTGAAATTTGTTTTTTGGATTTTGTCTGAAATTCCAAGATCTCGTCAGGATTTTAGATTTCGGTCACCTCCGAGATACATCCGAAACCGAAATTTGAAATGCTAATTTTGCCTAATCAAATGCTAAGGCGCTAAGGGCTGTCGATCCGTTGTGTGTAATTGCGTTCTGTGTCCGTCCAAGGTGAACTGCGGCGTCCTTCTTCCTTCTTGGGCAGCTCTTAATAACGTGTAATAGAATATCTTTTATATGTCACGTCCTCGATAGAAATTATGAGTTCATGTAGCAATTGGTGAGAACTTTGATTCGAGTGGCCGATGTTTTCGGATGCATAAGTTGATGCCCACGTACGGTTTGGTGTCATTGGAAGCTTACATTGTAGTACTCCTTTCGTTAAAAATATTAGTTGTTTCGGAAGCTGGTATGTGGCCAGATGGTTTCAGATTTGGTATTGATGTCCACCGATTTTAAGAACACACATGCATATAAGGTTTTGGGAGAGCTTCAGCTCAGAGCTGAAATTTATAGGCTAAAATAAAGTGAATTAAGTTTATATTTTTAGTCTAAAATATAAACAAGATGATCTACCTAAACACTCTTAATGTACCTGACTCCAGCTTCATAAATTTTGGAGCTAGAAATACTGCTCCACCAACTCCACATGATTTTGGTGGAAATTTGAGTCATCCCAAACACCCTATAACTATAGTGAAAAAACATGTGCCTACGCTATATGAGGGCTTTGGATAAGGAAGTTCAAAGATGGTTTTTACTGTTTCGCCAAACCGGATAATGGGTCAAACGTGATCAACCACTAGTGTAGCTACAAACACGCATGCATACAAGATTACATTTACAACGGGTTAAATGGTTTTGAAATCCTGTTTTTGTTCACCCCTACCTTGAGTGCCTCCGATAAATACTCAATATGCAGTCTATGGGGTACTGAATCAACCCTTAATGATAAAGTTCAAAATAAATAAGATTAAGAGGAGTAAAACAGAAAAGTATGTTGTAAATAGTACATTTATCCGTTTTGTTTCTCTAGTTTATTTTTATTTGCAGTTTGCAAGATATTTCTTTTCTTCTAACATAAATTGAATTTGAGCTTGGAATTTTAAAATGGATGTGTACTATATTAAGAATTACCTCCACAACTTTTTTTGAATTATTTATCTTGGTTTAATGCCAGGCAAAAAAGGTTCGGAATTGCTAATTTGCGGTCGCCCATAGCAAAGGCTACATGAGGGCACCTCACGACCGTATCGCGTGGACCAGAGCTAGCGTATCGGTGTTGGCACATGGAGTTCTATTTACCACTCGACACCATTACCATTCTTTTCCATTTCATTAGTCTGCGAGGTGTAGCATGATTTCCCTTGTCACCGTCCTCCCGCTCACCCCTTCCCACTACTATAAAAAGAATTATATTAGACACATCATCACAGACTATTTTTTATAAAAACCGTTGTGGTTGAAACTATCTGTGATGTTGGATCATCACAGGCGGTTTTATCCACAAACCGTTTGTGAAGAAAGCGTTCTTCACAGACGGTTCTAGGATAAAACCGTCTGTGATGTTCACCTCATCACAGACGGTTTTTGGCTAAACCGTCTGTGATGAGGTGAGGTTCTAGCCAAATAAAACCGTCTGTGATGAGGTGAACATCACAGACGGTTTTTGGCAAAAACCGTCTGTGATGTTCACCTCATCACAAACAGTTTTAATTTGAAGCCGCCACAAATAATAAAAAAAATAAATATTGCTAATTACCTCACATGCTTTCTAATTCGAAAGAATTGAAATTAAATAATATTACATTTGAAATAATTGGAACTAATATTCCATTTGCAATAATTGAAAAGAATGACTGAAATAGATTCAAAACTTCGGATGCCGTTTTGAGGCTCTAAACAACGTTTTTTTAGAATTCCGTCATCACACACGCACTCGCACAAACCATCAAGATTTGACCATCTGATTTTGGCACACTTTTATGACCATTTTAACAAAAATGCTCGGATTTCTTATTTGCAAACTAGAATCGGTGTCCAAAAGAAAATAATCGGAGAGCTCATCGTGTGATGATTCCGAAAAGCTCAAGAACACCAAAATCGAAGGTACGAGTCAAAAGTTATGGTGTTTTTACATGTTCTGTGAATAGTAATGGCACATATATTGCAAACATCATTAATAGTCAAAAGTATGGAAAACAAATTCGAAAGTTTTAAATTTTGCTAATTACCTCTATAGTTTGCTAATTTGAAATAATTGAAAATCGGTGTTCAAGTGCTTCACGGGGTTAAAAGGAGAAGGGACGCATTATATGTTAGATGTTATCATACCACCATTAAAATACTGGATCTTATAAAAATTCTGAAGTTAAGCGTGCTTAGACGAGAGTAGTAATAGGATGGGTGACCTCCTGGGAAGACCACACGTGTGGTATTAAAAACGTCTGGGTCCGATTAGAATTATGAAATTGGGCATTCTTAGGCGAGAGTAGTATTAAGATGGGTGACATCCTGGGAAGTCTCCCCTAATTTAGTGTTTTTAAATTACCAGCTAGAACAGTGTGTGATGAGACACGTGTGGTAAGTCTCCCCTAATTTAGTGTTTTTAAATTACCAGCTAGAGCAGTGTGTGATGAGAGTATCACAGACGGTTCTAGCCTTGATTGATTCTTTCACCCTTCCTCGAGATTTGGGGGGAGGGGCGGTTGTTCATTTTTTGTGGATACCTCTTCCTGCGCACGTTGATGCCTCACTGGCATCCTATCCTCGTGCTGTCACTTCTGGAAGTTTGCGCATCCTGCCGGAGAGCCAATGTCGCTGTAGGGTTTGCTTATTTTTAAAAAAAAACTGATTTCATTTTTTTCTTTGAATGGAGATAATTTTTGTACGAAAACATAGTTGAAAATTCTAGGGTAAAAAAATCACGATTTAAATTCCCTTTATTTGAATATTTCTGAGTTAAAACTTTTTTATTTGAAATCTTCCTAGTTGAAACTTCCCGATTAGAAATTTTCTAAGTTGAAACATTTTTATTTTGAAATTTTTGTAATTGAATCTTCCCGATTAGGGAAACGTGTGGTGTTAAAAACGTCCGGATCCGATCAGAATTATGAAGTTGAGCATTCTTAGGCGAGAGTAGTATTAGGATGGGTGACATCCTGGGAAGTATCCCCTAATTTAGTGTTTTTAAATTACCAGCTAGAATAGTGTGAGATGAGACACATGTGGTAAGTCTCCCCTAATTTAGTGTTTTTAAATTACCAGCTAGAGCAGTGTGTGATGAGAGCATCACAGACGGTTCTAGCCTTGACTGATTCTTTCACCCTTCCTCGAGATTTTTTTTGGGGGGGGGGGGGTGGTGTTCATTTTTTGTGGATACCTCTTCCTGCACATGTTGATGCCTCACTGGCATCCTATCCTCGTGCTGTCACTTCTGGAAGTTTGCGCATCCTGCCGGAGAGCCAATGTCGCTGTAGGGTTTGCTTTTTTAAAAAAAACTGATTTCGTTTTTTTCTTTGAATGGAGATGATTTTTGTACGAAAACATAGTTGAAAATTCTAGGGTAAAAAAATCACGATTTAAATTCCCTTTGTTTGTATATTTCTGAGTTAAAACTTTTTTATTTGAAATCTTCCCAGTTGAAACTTCCCGATTAGAAATTTTCTAAGTTGAAACATTTTTATTTTGAAATTTTTGTAATTGAATCTTCCCGATTAGGGAAATTCTGAGCTGAAACTTTTTTTATTTGAAAATTTCCTAGTTGAAACTTCTTGAATTTATTGGAAATTAGCCAAATTGAAATTTCTTGAGTTGAATTTTTTTCCGAATCAAGATGAAATTTGCTGCTTTTTGACCGTGAGAGGAGCAGCAAATGAATTGGCATATGTTTTTGCCTCCAACTGGTTCTCAGAGAAGTGCTTATATTAGTAAATAAAAGTTGATTTTTCTTGCCATGTAGGATAGATAACGTGCTTATTTTGTAGTATCAATGCTTAATTAGAACTGTGTGCTTAAGAGATGTTTATGTATATAACTATATTTAATAAATAAATAATACAACCATATAAGCGCGTACAAAATATGCTTGCATTGGAGTAAATAATTCTTACATGAGTATTTGATGATGCAGCGCTTTGTGCAATCATGCTTCCCGTGCAATCACCGTGCAATCCAACTAAGAAAAGTTTCAAAAAATTCTGAAAAAAATCATGGATGTACATCTCATCTTACCCCATCTACATATAAAATTTCATGATCAAATTCGTCATATGCTAGAAGTTACAAAAAAGACAAAATTTGATCATGAAATTTTATATGTAGATGGGGTAAGATGATATGTATATCCATGATTGTTTTCAGAATTTTTTGAAACTTTTCTTAGTTGGATTGTACGGTGATTGCACGGGAAGCATGATTGCACAGCAATCGTTCCCTTTGATGATGCAGCTATATTCTATCTCTTTATAGATCCGTGTATAAGGGTCTTATATTGTATATGCTCTAAACAGCTATATATGGTAAAGTGTGATTAACTTAAAAGTAGCGCTCACTACACTATAACACAATTTCATCAATAGACTATCTGTCGGCAAAAACCATGTATTACGACGTATTATCTTGTCGGCAAAAGTTATTCCAACAGAAAAAACTGTCGGGAAAAGTCTTGTCGGCAATTAAAGTATTGCCGATGGATTGGCCGTTCGAAATCTTTACCGACAGATGATTAGATGGTAAAAACTGATTTTTACCTACAGACGTCTGACTGGAATTTTACGCCGTGGTTAGTTTTTTTTCGATAAAGGAAGCAATAGTATTAATACCAAAACGAGTACATCAAGAGTATACAAAGCCTTGGCACACTTAAACTTCATTTTAGAACACACACCCACGAACAAAAGGAAAAAGAGAGCAAACACAATCTAGTGATCCGCAATCCGCAGACTAGACCGCCAACCATACGCTGGGAGAAACATGCCTTGGCACTTTGCACGAAGTAGCGACCCGCACTACCCACACCGCAAATCCTCATTGCAGAATAGTCCAACCGGAGAGCCAATAAGTCATAGAGTGGATAACTTTGTAAGGGAGAAAACAAAGCATTTTTTTAAAAATCACATCGTTTACGCAAAGCCAAAGGCACCAGCACAAAAGGTATCGCACCAAGCGTGAAGCGAGGATTTTGAATCTTTATCGTAATTCTGGAGCCAATTCCCAAACGTATGTTCCACACAGGCAGGTTGTTTTAACCCGGTTGCTAACTGAAGGATGTACCAAATAGACCGAGCAAAACGACAATCAAAGAACAAATGTTGGATTGACTCATTTTTATGGCAGAAAACACATGTTAAGCTACCCCTCCAGCTTCGTTTAGCTAAGTTATCCTTAGTCAGCACCACCCCCCGGCGTAAGTACCATAAGAAAACTTTAATTTTTAACGGAGCTTTTAATGTCCACAATTTTTTGTTCTCATAGGGAATATTTCTAATCATTAAGACAGCATAATGAGATTTAACCGAGAACTGGCCATTAGAGGTTAAGTTCTAGTAAAAGATGTCCTGATCATCTGATAGAACAACTTGCTCAATGCGATTTAACAACTCAGTCCAAGCAACCATATTTGGACCAATGAGGGTTCTGCGCCACGCGAAGCTTGGGGGTGACGAGCTTAAAGCTTCAGCAATTGTTATAAATTTTGGTCTGGCAACGTTGTAGAGGGAAGGATATTGATCTTTCAAAGGTGATCCGCCCATCCAATTGTCTTCCCAAAAGCGAATCTGTGTTAGTGGCTGTTATTCGATGACGAATCAACGTTACATGAATACATCCATTTAATTAAGAACATCCATCTAATTATACGTTACAACAAATCAGCAGTGGATGAGACATACAAATTAATATCCTAACTAGAGAAGGCCAGCCGCTTCCATCTAGCTTGTTTCTTGGCTACGACGTTCGTCGTTGCACTTCGCTGGGCAGTGCGTGGCGGCAGTAGGGGCACAAACGGCTGCGCCGCAGCCACTTGGCGAGGCAATTCTCGTGAAACTTGTGCGAACATGGCATCACGCTCAGATCGTCTCCGGCCTTGAAATCTTCAATGCAGAAGATGTTGGAAATCTAGGTATTATTTTAATTGCAGATTTGAATATTAAACATAATCCCAAAATAATCAAACACAACAGGCTAGACAGAAGATACCACATATTTCTGAAAAGTAGATCTAGAAATGTTGTGTACGAGATGAACAGAGGGAAAATATGAGAATTCTTACGATGAGCTTGATGACGCAAAGGAAGCAGCGCAGAAGCGACCGGCCGTAGAGGAAGTAGTCGACGTCGTGGATCGTGGAAGTAGTCGGCGTCGTGGATCGTCCAATAGCTAGAAACACGAGCGGTCGCGATTGCGCTCTGCCGAAACCTTATTGCCGCCCGTGCGAGGTTCTCTTATAACAGCGGTTCGAGATCCCGCTCTCCTTGCCTCGCGGTGCACGCCGAGAGGAAGGTCGATGAAGAACAAGTGCAGCGCGAAGACACAACACAAGTCACGAGTGTATGAACGCGGCGCAATAGACAAAAGTCCCATCATGCGGGCGTCTCCAGGATTTTATAGCCTCGCACGATCAACGGTCAATAAATTGACCGTTCTGAGCTCGATATCGCTAGTAGCTGCAGGTCATTTCAAATGACTGTTTCAATTGCCAGACGCCATGATTGCAATTGAAACTGACGTCATAATGGAGAGAAACCGAAAATTAAAAGGATTTAATATGTGCCAGGAATTTAATCTACGGCACGGCGAGTCACAAGTCACGCGGGAAAAACACGCGGAAATACGCGGTAATTCGCGAAATACGCGCGCGCGCGTGCGTGTGACTTTAGCCGTGCTCCACACCCTCCATATGCCTCATTACAAGGCATGGTGGGAGCTCTCCCTTTTAAATTGGCTTTCTCCTCTCTTAATTAGCAATATGGTACTAATTTTTTTTTGTAGCTTTGGCATTAGAGATAAATGGACCACATGGGCCTCATTTCTAACAGAAGATGCATCCGGCCGCAGAGGCTTCACCCACGCCGCCGCTCTCGCCTCCCAACCCGTCGTAATATTTCTGCTTCTCCAGACCGGCGACCGCATCGGCGGAGGCAGGCACGCCTCCAGAACCGCCCAGGCGGTGCACTTCGGCAAGCTCAAGCGTGATCTCTGCCGTGTGCACGGCCATGCCGCGACGAGCTTGCTGCTGCTCAGCCAGCACCATACGGTTGTGGTCCAGGACGTCGAAGCCGGCGAGCGAGTCATCGTTGTACGAAGCCATGCACCTGTCTAAGCTGCTGGTGGGCGTTAGGGCCCATACGGTGGATCGAAACACTACTGAGGAAACGAATTAGCTAGCATCCTGTCATGGCGGTGCCTCTCTTGTTGGACGAGGTCGCGGACGGTGTGGAGTAATGGGAGAAGATCACAGGCGCGGAGGCCGCTTTCCTCAGCCATAGTTGAAGTCTGATCGATCGAGGGAAGCGGCTACGTACGATAATTAGCTGAAACTCCAAGTTAAGCTACCCTAATGCGCAATTAACTGGTTTGTTCATGGGTCATAGTCTGATGGTTACGTTACGTTTATCTATAGATATTAGCGGAGGACTAGTACTTTGTTATAAACAAAAAATACTATTTATCACGTTAGCTTGTTTTCGCTGAGTTTAATTTGCATCATCTCGTATCCATCATAGTGTCTGATCAAGTTTCTCTCTAGCCCACGCTATCCATATACTGTCGTGCTTAATTAGCTTACATCATATCCTTGACTTCGCCACATTATTTCCATCGCACCTATGTATGATATCCTCGGATAAAGGGAAAAGCTTTAGTTCATCACACCCAACAAATTGCATTACGTGTCCCTATCAGCATGCTAAATTAAGCTTTCTGTCCGTCCATTCATACGTGCTGGTTATGCAGTTTCATTGTCACCAGCTCACCATCAGCTCCATTTTAGTTGTTTGCACTTTACACATCACATGCGGTGATCAGGTTTTCAATTTAACCGAAATTCAGTTCTTTAAGTGATCCCGAAATACACTTGTCTCAGTTACATTTCAGTGGTTCATTTGAATTTTTTTTGGTCAAGAAATCAATTTTGATCAATTTTTTGTTCAAAAAATGAAATTTCGGTCAAATCTTTATTCAACTGTTTCGGTCCAAAATTTCTTAAATATCCGAATTTCAGTGGATTCTGAAAAAGAATTGGAACGAATTTTGAAAACCTGGCCGTGATTGCCGCCTGAAAATGCTACCTGTGATATATTGTCCTTTGTGAAACTACAGGCAATTGTTTTGCATCCACGAGCTGAAGCTGGTGATTGCATCAAGGTAGCTGACATTAACAAGGAAGGTCTGACCGTCTATTTGTTGAGCTCAAGTTATAACGGTTTAGATTAAAATAAAGAGATTACGTCAAGTACAACCTAAATTAACTAAAATTCAAAATAAAAATAAAAAATAGCAATTTGACTTCCTATGATTTCCAAAGTAATTCATAAGTAACTAAAATTTAGAATAATAATTAAATAAAAATCAGCAATTAAAACAAAGAGTCTATATCAATTATAAGCCAAATTAACTAAAATTCAGAATAAAAAATATTCAAGTTATAACGACTTAGATTAAAAGAAAGAGCCATCATAAGTTAAATCTAAATTCATTGAAATTCAGAATAAAAATAAAAAATTTATCAAATTGATTTTCACAATATTTTAAAAGTAAATCCATAAATAACTAAAATTTAGAATAATAATTAATTAAAAATAGTAATTAAAACAGAAGGTCTACGTTAAGTATAAGCCAAATTAAATAAAATTCAGAATAAAAAATACAAGAGTTATAATGATATAATTTAAAAGAAAGAGTCTATGTCAAATACAACATAAATTAACTAGAATTCTAAATAATTTTTTTAAAATAGCAATTTGACTTTAATACGATTTTCAAAGTAAATCTATAAATAACAAAAATATAGAATAATAATTAAATAAAATTATCAAATTAAAACAAAGAGTCTATGTTTAAGTATGAACTTCAATGTAAACCCAATAAATAAAATTCAAAATAATAATAAATAAAAATATAAATTTTTATATGAATTTAGCTATTGATTTATTGAGGATATTTCTATTACTCTATTATCGGAGGAAATAGAAATAAATATTAACTAATTGGATCTGTTGGATAAAAAAAAAAGAATGAATAATATATATTAAATTTAATGTAGGACGGGATGTGTACGGGGATTGGGATGGACATGTCGGAGGCGTGAGAAAGGCCGGCGGTGTGAGAATTTTTGTAAATAATATTTTTAATAAAAAATTACAGAAATAATATATCAAATTAAAAAATTACAAACATACCCACCTGCCGCTATTTAAATTAGTGAAAGGTCTCTGTCGTCAATAGTTATAGAGAGTTGGTTGCAGCTCTCTGTCGCCAATTTAAATAACGATAGATGGGTATATTTGTAATTTTTTAATTTGCATATTACTTCTGTAATTTTTCATTAAAAAATATTATTTCAAAAAAAAATCAGTGGTGTGATGCAGGACAGGCACTGCAAGGCAAATCGTTCTTCGTCGGCGCGAAGATATAATTAGTACACCGTCCCTTGAAGGTGCGAGATGTGCTGCAGCCCTTCCGGCCGCAGGAACGAGGTAGAGAACTGTAAACATCGCCGGCGGCGGGGGTGTGTACGTCGTAAGAATCTGCTTCCTCTCTGGCTCTTCAATCTGGATGAAATCTTCGCACTCGTCATGCTGGGCATGGCCGTCGAGCGCAGCATCTCAATCACCATCTACCAAGCTTGGCGGCGCCGCGCCGTTCCTTTCTCGGCCATGTATATATGGCTGAACCCAGAGGAGTGGGGATGGTTGTTAGCTGATGAGCTATTGTAGGCAGAAATCATCTCTTTTCTAGCCATCTCTTGTCGGGTTTTTTTTTAACAAATCAAGCACATCTGTGAACACACTTGCAGATTTGACCACCATCTCACTGTAGGGGACACTCCTATACCGGGGGGAGCGTGGCAATCGACGAGCCGCGGCAATGTATGGGCAGCTTCTACGCCTAGGCAACACGACAGTGAGGCTGTTGTGGCCGTGGAGTGTGGGAGGTGGCCGGGGAGCATGGGAGTCGAGCTGCCGCAAATGGTGAGCTTGAAAGGCGCCTTCCGCGGTAGAGTAGCGCGGAAGGTGACACTGTCGTCTTCTGACGCTTCCGCAATTATGAATAGGATTAATTCTACAAATACGCTTGTAAGAGAGCTAAATTAAAAAAAAAACTTAAAAAGGGGTGCTTCTTGTATGTAGTCCCTCGGCTTAGCTCTGACCTCCGAGTAGTAGCTAACAGGTGATCGATCTATCTGAATTAGTTGCAGCTACGATGGAGTGGGTGGACAATTACTTTCTCTATTTTTTTAATATATGTTATTTTATTTTTAAAATTTTGTTTTTAAATAAATGACATTATACTATTTTAATACCCTCGTGTAATTTTTATACGACGCTCATGCATTTTGAGATTCTAAATTTATAAACATTGACTAACAATTAGTCAAACAACATGTAGATTATATGATACAAAAATGATACAGTTAAATTTGTACTTGAAAGCACTTTCCTATGGTTATGATTTCATAGTTATGAATGAAATATTACTATAAAAGAAATTAATGATCAAAATTTTACTTTAAAGATCATGTCAAGCTAAGTGGCGTTGTGTTGTCAGTTGATTAGATCCTTGATGGATGTGTAATACGGGGACAGGGATTCTCTGTAATTGACATGGGGACTGTAACTTAAGTAGTTCTTATGTAGTTATGTCTCACAGTTGTTGGATCGAGCCAATGAATAGCTCGGATTGCTCTAACAGCTGGTGCTAAAGTATCTTGCTTAGTACAAAATATATACAGTGCTTTTGCTACTGTGTTTTGAGCAAATTTGAAGCGTTGGTTTTGGATCCAACAATGAAACGAAGATTGCTTAAGTTGTAGTCCCTATACCTAGAGATGAAAACGGAACGGAAACAATCGGTAAATGGTCATTTGTTTCTGTTTTCACATTTTTTGCTGGTAACGGAAACGAAATCGGGAACGGCTAGTGACGAAAACGGATTCGGAACGGAACGGAATGGAGCGGATATGAAAACCAAAGCAGACGGTTGAGTGAACAATGTGCTTCCACTTCCACACACAAGCCTAAAGACCGTAAATTCATAATCACCTAGAGACTATTGAATTCAATGGACAATGCTCATATGAACAAATGGACAATGCATAAATAATGGGTTGTCATTCACTCATTCTCATATGATCCCAAAATACCAAACACAGATTGACAACAATACTAAACCATATGTATCCACCGTACATCAAAATAATATCACTAGTCATAACTACTACAAACAACTAGTGGTACTGCAAACATAATCTATATTCCAGAAGTGCATTTGCTGGCAAATATTGCAAGTTCCAGTCTTCCAGAGCATGTTGCTCATCTTTGCCATTGTTTTGAATAAGGGGATGTTGCGTTTGCACTATTGCTCCTACTTGTAGCATTGTCTTTGGCTCTCAACTGCAAATAAGAACTAGAAACATCACAGCAAAGCTCATCAGTGATGGTTTATGTTGTGAACAAAAAAAAACATGAAATATAATATAGAAATATCAAGTAGAATATTTCAAGCATGAAACATATATCTGCCCTACTTCACCATCATCTAAAATGTTTTGAGTAAAGCTGTTCAAAGAACTAATGCATATTGCTCTGGTCAGCTAATGAGTATTGCTCTGTTCAAAGAACTATCTATGCAACTTAATTGACAGGTTGATCAACACAATTACAGTAGAAAGCGACTTAACAGGTGCAAGCACACTATTATAGGAAAAAAACGCAGTATTTCATTTAGGTTCTTAGGCTTCGTGTATGAAAATCATGTAACATGTACACACAACATGTTGGAAAAACTATAATTGAAGCGACATAGGACTATCCAAGACCAATGTGAAATCGTGCAGTGATCAAAGTTATCACTGCTGAGCATTGTAAATCGGACATATTTTCAGGTAAGCTACCTACCTTCATTCTCACGAGAACAACAGTCCTATTCTGATGGCAATGGAAGGCAATATTTATTTCTACTTAGGGCGGCAAGAACAACTAGTTTTTGGAGAGAGCTAGTGAAATTGCTCATACATGAATCTTGCAGAAGCATCAAAATTCACAAATCAGAGATATTTTGAGTTTCAAAGAAAAACTTCAGAGATATTTGCTGCCCCTATGGTTGTATGGATGGATAATAAGACTCAAATGCCGGGAGATTATACCCTCAGTGAACAGCTAAGCATTGATACATAACAACTCCAGAGTCGTGGGGGCGGCGCGGTGGGTAGCGCGGTGGACGGACTCCTGTCTGGGTCGGCACAGTGGACAGACTTCGGTTTGGGGCGGCGAGGTGGAGGGACTCCAGTCAGGGGGCAGCTCGGTGGAGTCCAATCGGGGGCGGCACGGTCTGGGGCAACGCGGTGGAGGGACTCCAGTCAGGAAGCAGCTTGGTGGAGTCCGATCGGGGGCAACATGGTGGGGTCAACGCCGCTACGGCCTAGGGTGGGGGGCAGCACTGCCGACTCGGGAAGCCGAGAATCTGAGGCTGAGTCGCTGAGAGTCGTAGTGCGAATTTTTTTTATTTAATATTTATTTTTAAACATATTTTCAGAACTAGTCGTCCGCGGGAAAAAATTTCAAAAATACCCGCCCGTCGCCCCTGCCAGGGGCGATCGCCCCGTACCCGCGCGATCGGAGGCCAGCCCTAACGGTCGGAAACGGCGCCGTTTGGCCAAACGCGCCGCGCGGGACACGCGTCGGCCGTCGCCAGGTGATCGCCCATGGCTGGGGCGATCGCCTGGGCCCCAGGCGACCGGCGGTGTTTTTATACCCCGCGCGCGATACTGTGCCCATTTGCTTGCTGCCGGCCGAGAGCGAGAGCGAGAGCGAGGAGAAGAAGAGGAGAGGAAGGAGAGGAAAAAAAGAGAGAGGGAAGAAAAAAGAGGGGAAAAATATTCATCGTTTTTTGAAGGTAAGTCCGGTAAATTTATATGTAATTTTTTTTGAAATTTTAGTATTTTGTAATATTTAGAAATATAGAAATGTAGTAATTTAGAAATTTAATGTAGTAGGATGGGGTAGTTCAAATATTAGGCAATGTTTAGAGATTTAATGTAGTATTTAGAAATGTTGAGAATCAATATAGTATTTAGAAATTTAATTTAGTTAGGATTGGTAGTAGAAATATTAGGCAATGTTTAGAGATTTAATATAGTATTTAGAAATATTAGGATTGTAGTATTTAGAAATGTTGAGAATCAATTAATATAGTATTTGGAAATTTAATTTAGTTAGGATTGGATAGTAGAAATATTAGGCAATGTTTACTGATTTAATATAGTATTTAGAAATATTAGGATTGTAGTATTTAGAAATGTTGAGAATCAATTAATATAGTATTTGGAAATTTAATTTAGTTAGGATTGGATAGTAGAAATATTAGGCAATGTTTACAGATTTAATATTTAGGATTTGCGGTATGTAATATTTTAGAGATATAATATTTAGTATTTGCGGAATTTAATAATTTAGATATGTAATATTTGCGGTATGTAATATAGGTAGTCGAATTACTTATTTATAGTCAATAACCGTGCTACGTTAAAAATTAGTATATTTAAAAACATGGTAGGCACCGTTAAAAATCAATAGAGTAAAATTTGACGACAATATAGTGTAACATTTATATAGCGGTTAGGTGGAGAAATGATGATTTTTTCGGTTTGACGTTGTAGGCAGTATGTCGGAGAAATTGTATTTTCAGATATTCTATGGAGATGGGGAGATAGCACAGGGGCCGAATGGAGTCGATTTGTCGGCATTTTTGATCATCTGAGGCATATCTAGGCGAGAGATAGGACATCTGAGGGTTTGATGGAGTGGATATTTGGATGTTCGGTTTGGATGCCCAGAGTGTTAATTTGCGGGTTAGAGCGAGAGTAAGTCGTCTTGTGAGATTTTTTATGGAGAGTGATTCCTATTAACGCGACCTCGGCATGGAGGAGCTATGTTGGAGTCTGTTGTAGAGCGGGGTTGGCGCTCATGTTCTTTGGTAGATTGGTACGTGTACCTCCATCGGTGTCGGAGGTGCGTGATGTTGGGGTAGATATTACGGAGGAGGAATACTGAGATATGCAACAACGCGATGATGAAGGTGGTGGCGAGGTTGGCGGTGGCGGCAGGATCGAGGCGAGGAGCGGCCGTGGAGGCGCGGGGTGGCCGACGAGGGGAGGAGGTGGAGCACATAGTTGAGTTGATGGAGGAGGAGGACCGTGCGGATGAGAAAGTCCACGATGGCGAGCGCTCGGACGAGGAGGACAATACTCTGAGGTGCTGTCCCGGTGCGTGGACTAACTATAATTTGAAGACGACAATGAATGAAGGAGCAGAGATGCATGGGAGTATCATGAGAACGAGGTCGCGAGGGGCCATATATAAAGACAAGGAGGCCGTGATGGATGCGGTGAAATCTTGGTCAATGTCTCTTGGCGCCAATTCGAGGTAGTGAAGTCCGACAAAAAGACTACGACGTGAAGTGCGTAGTTGATTCGTGCCCATGGCGGTGCATGCATACAAGGGAAGTGGAGGACTCTCGAAATGTTCCATAGTGATGAGCATAAGCGCTAACCGGAGGAAGCGGAGCAGAACACCGCAATCATGTCGTCCACTTGGGTGGCAAATGTGTTTTATGGTCGGATCGTCGACAATCCGCACCGCTGACCTCGATCCATTATCGAGCCATGGAGGAGAGGTTTGATACAAAATTAGCTATGGAAAGGCTTGGAGAGCAAAAGAACGACTTTGCAAATACGGTTCGGGACATACGAGGCTTCTTACGAGAATATTCCACACTTGCTCGGGGCAATATCAAGTAGGAATCGATGCGGTCATCGACCTTGCGGAGTTTCCGCGGATGGTGCGTCTTGGCGGGTAAGTGGGTCTTCGGCGGGCCTTCTTAGCCCTCGGCGCATGCATTAATGCCTTCCTTTGTCGCCGGTCATTTGCATGGACGGCACATTCCTCACAGGAAATACAAGGGCGATTCTAAGCGCAATCGCGGTGGGCGCCAACAACCGTGTTCTCCGGTCGCATTGGCCTTCGTGGAGAAAACACGAGAGCGGTAATCTTGGTTTCTTGAAAGAGTCAAGATGGCGGTTGTGCAAGACCGCCCGATGTATGTGTCATCCATGACCAAAATGCGGGGTTCTTGAGGCGATCGTGGATATGCAACAAGGGTCCGACGTCGTGGGAGCGACAAAGTGGCAAGACACGAAGAAGCGGTGGTGCATGAGGCACATGGGTGCCAATTTTTCCGTCGGTTCAGAACAAGGAACTTATGAACATGTTCAAGTGGTCAGGCAAGCAGAACCGGCGGAGGAAGTTCGAGTAGGCTGTGGAGGGCGTTGGATGAACTAACCAAGAAGCAATCATCGAATCCAAGGGATGGCGCTA
This sequence comes from Guadua angustifolia, assembly GCA_036346375.1. NCBI lineage: Eukaryota > Viridiplantae > Streptophyta > Magnoliopsida > Poales > Poaceae > Guadua > Guadua angustifolia. Next base: position 45,639,649 of record CM070521.1, read on the forward strand.
GTTAAATCAAGAAACCCTATGGTGTACCACGAGCAAGGAGATGACCCCTGACCTTTTGTGCGCGCCCCGACCAAGCGCGCAAACATCCGGCGAGGCCGGGGCAAGCATAAAGAGTTTCACAATTTGGATCGACACGAGCCATTGGAGAAATGGTCCATTACGCATGACGAGGCGGTTCCGCTATGGAATAATGACAACCAACTTTGGCGGAGATTTACAACCGGGTAATGAAAGCGCGAGATGCCTCCGTTGGTGGGCATTGTTGAGGTGTGTTACTAGGCACCCATAGATATTTCGTTGAGCGGTACAAGGCCTCCGTTGCATGTATGTCGGACAATCGCTCGTCGTACTTTCGGCGGTTGTCTCTACGTACATGGCAAACAAGACACGGAAAACACAGACACATCGCTTGACACCGGAGAGTGGCGTGGAGCGGAGGTACCACGTGCCTTTGCGGTGGCCGGGTCGAAGGTGCCCACCGGAGAGGACTTCCCATTTGTGCATACTCCGAAGCCGCTGCGAGTGCTCTGCCGAAGCCACGCTCCTGCACTTGCCGTGCTTGCTGCGTGATTGCCGCGGAAGCGAGACACACGATCATGTCGTCCGTACATCTCCCACTACTACTACAAGCAAAATGTTCTCAACACGTGGCATAACGAGGTGTATGGGTGCGGGTCGATGGATCGTTCACGGCGGCCCCCCTCCGAGGCATCGATGGGTACGGACATCCGAATGTTGAAGCGAAGGTCGGGCGTCGAGGACACGGCGTATTAGGAACGATATGGGCGAGTGCGAGGCGCGTCGTAATTGTGGATAATGCAATTCTATGTACCAGTTATTTGTTTTCTCCGTCAATGTATGTTCGATTCTATGTACCAGTTAATTGTTATCCCCGTCAATGTATTTTCGATTCTATGTACTAGTTATTTGTTATCCCCGTCAATGTATTTTCGATTGTATGTACCAGTTATTTGTTATCCCCGTTAATGTAATATTTGAATATGGAACATTGCATTACTTTTCATTTAATTTTTGTAGTTACAACGTGTACCATGAATTTGCTTTGTAACCACGCAGTCTGCGACGATGGCGAGAGTTAGGCGTCTTCCGATGCTACTCCCGAGCCGCTAGACCAAAGACGTGGACTTGACCCACCGGTCTAGGTTGTCGCGATTGAGGGGGCGGTACCGGGGACATTGCGGTCTCGGGTGCGAAGGAGTTTCTTCGGATCGACCGCTGGGTTCCTGATGGTATCGAGTTTTCGCACTCTTTTACTTACGCTAATGGAATTTTAACGACGCTACACACTACGTGCGAGTTTCGAGCTGCCGGCTTACTTCGATTCTGCGGATGGTGGAAGCGACGGCGTGGAGGGCCCGCCGTCACACGGTTCTCGTCTGACCGGTCCCTGGCGGCCGCTCTCGTGGACCGATGGAGACCGGAGACACACACGTTCCACTGCGTGCGAGAGATGGCTCCCAGCTGCGGGGCGTGTCGTACCTCCTCGGCCTCCCTGCACGGGTCTGTTTGTTGTGCCGCACGACGCCTCCCTCGATTGGCGTGAGCAGTTGGAGGCGCGCTTCGCCCAGGTGGACCGACACCCCGCAGCCGGCCCGTACGTGCCCCACAAGACAGATGAGAAGCACGGAGTCCGGAAGGCGTGGTGCTCCGGTTCACAGTTAGTACCTCGTTCATTGCAACCGCGGATCGCACCGAGCTGGCGACAATCTTGTGCATCGAATCTTTGCGGTGAGCATCTCCACCCGGAGGCCGACGAGGAGGACCTGGCACGCCACCTGGAGGCGTACCTCCTAGTCCTGTTCGGTTGGTACATGTTCCCGTCCTCGCACGGGGACACGGTGGACCGGCACCTGATCAAGTTCGCCCAGTTTATCACCGACACCCCGGCGAACCAGGTAACACATTTCGTTAAAATCTCTTACGACAGGACATGTCTAACTTTGCCGTTGTACACAGATGGTGCAGTGGTCGTGGGGCTCTGTCGTGCTCGCATGCACGTACAGGGGTCTGTGCGAGGCTGTCTCCAAGGTAGGCAAAGAGGCGCTGTTGACGGGCTGCATTCTACTCTGCGGTGTGGTCCTGGGAGCAATTCTCCTTGATAGGCCGAGGTTGACCAGGCGCCGTACTCACTCGACCTGTACCACGACCAGCCCCAGATCGACTCGCCCACTATGGGCCTCTACTGGGTTCAGCGACAGGTATGCCCCCTTGTATCTAACCCCCTAATTTGGACACTTTAATAAGGCGACTACTTTTTGTTCATGGTGGTGTCGCCCCTGCAGACCAAGAAGTCGTACCGAGTTCGTTCGGGAGTTTGACAGTTGCACGACGAGGGCGTCACGGTGGACACCGTCTGTGCCAGCGACGTCAGTCCGAGCACCTCACGGGTTTGTCCGAGCTTTCTTTGGCGTGACCATCGGCTCTGGCTCACCGTGAAGGTCCTCCTCTTTGACTTTGTCGTCGAGGAGTACTCGCCGCCGACCGGTCGCGGCGATTCGGCCTCTTCGGACTTTCCCCTGCAGACTACTCACTTGTCTCACGTGCTGCGCGACAAGTAAGTGTCTGAGCACAATACTTACCACTCGGTGAATGAATGTTGTATGTAAATTGCCGTTTTTCTTTGCGAGATGACCGGTCGGGCATCCACTAAACACTCCGTTCTTTGGGCGATGATACCGTGGTCGTCACGATCGGACGAGACGAGCCGGGGCGGGGTGGGCGAGAACGGCCGTCTGGCCGTGCCACGTCTGACGATTACATGGGTCGGTTCGCGCGGCGACTTCGGCTTAGGGTTGGGTACACACCGGCGAGTATGTCAGCTCGGCATCGGTGTCGGAGCGTACCCTTCACAGATGTCCCGAGAGGAGAACGTTGCGGTAAGGGTCACCCCAAAACCCTACGTATGTTTTTATGTAAATTAACTCAAATCAAGTGGCATTACTTGCGAGCCGTCTTGCGAGGCGGATGTATGGGGAGTTCGAGTCGTGTTGGCGGGCCTCGACGCGGACGTCGTGCTCACCCCCTTCAAAGCAACGGAAACAATTAGTCGGTGGCGGCGCCACGATGGGGCGGATGTGCGGCCTACTCACCTGCCGGGGCCGAGGCGTGGTGCCCGCCGGCCGGCACCTCCCGCCTAGTGGGCGTGCCCACACCTCGCCCAATGAAGTCGGCCCTGCTTGCCCGGCGTCACCCGATCGTGCCCTCGTGTCCTCCTCCACGACGCCGCGATGTACGGTGGGGTGACGCGGGCGATCTTCGTCTCGCGCCGTACCGCGATGTCGAGGTGGGGTGACGCGCAGTCCGCCGCAGTCTTGTCGACTACTCGAGCTCTGACGACATTGGCGAGGATGCGAGGTTTCGGCGTGGACGATTCATGTCCACCGAGGACCACGGGCCACCACCCAGCGAGACACCCGAGCCGCCGGCGTACTCGCTACCCTCGAGGAGCGGGCGGGCTAGGAGGGTCGTCCGTCGCCGTCGCCACTCACGTACCCACCGAAAGCGATCGGGAGGCGTCGCCGTGGTGACTTATTATGCAGTTGTACTTTTGTAATTTATTTATTTTCAGCACCATGTTGTCTAACTATCTGAACTAAGTGCTTGCATTTGTGTAGGTTATGTTTTCTTAGCCATGTCGTTCGACTTATTTTTACGATTTTCGCAACCGTGCGAACAACGTCCGCATAGCTCGACAATATATAATTGGCTATTAATAAGCGATGAAAAAATAGCTCTTTGTCAAAATGTAAGGAGACACTTTGCCGAAGGTAAATTTATACTGAAATGGGGCGATAGCCCCTGATAAGTCGGGAGGCACACCGCCGAAGGTAAATTTAAGCGAAATGGGCGATATACTGATATGTCGAGGCACCTTGCCCTAAGGTAAATTTAATACTGAAATGGGCGATAGCCTGATATGTCGTGGAGCACCTTTGCCGAAGGTAAATTTCGCCCGAAATGGGGCGATAATACTGATATGTCGGGAGGCACCTTTGCCGAAGGTAAATATCGCCCGAAATGGGGCGACGCCCCATACTCTGAGCGATATCTACCCTTTATAATCTTCGCTCAAGACGTCCCCTCGCATACCCAAAGAGCGAGAGAACAAGAAAGAACAAGAGAGAAGGGAAGGAGAGAGAACAATGTCGTTCTCTGTCGCCTCTTGAGAAGCGAAGTCCTCCCGCCGAATATCCGGATGCGATGGCGTCGGCGCCCGATTCTGCGGAGTTGCCCGACCCAAATCATTGCAACCTACCGGCGAAGATGACGCAATCTACCCATGGAGAGCGGCGCCGCACTCACTCTGCTTTGTGGCCGCGCGTACAAAGGTAAACCTCTGGCGTCCACACAATCTGGTAACACTACCATCTCATGCATCGTTCTTTCTTTTCTCGGACGAGGCCGGTGTTGCTTCTTCCAATGGATCGACGTAGGAGCAGCGTGACTACTGAATTTCTCAACAAGCGCCACGACAACTACCCGCTTCGCGAGAACTTCACGGTGGGAGGCCGCGGGATATGTCCCTTTTCTAGATCGACGAGCTTAGGGCGGTGTGCAAGGGCCAACCGATCGGTGAGTTTCATGCGACATACTCATGTTGAACTCACAAAGTAGTAGTTCTAAACCAGTTCATCGCTACGGGAGTTCAAAGGACACTTGCAAACATCAACAAGTCAAAGGAGGAACCTCCTCGGGGCCACCAAAGCCCCGGCGTTTGCGTACATGGCCTCGGCGATGGTTGATACCGCCACGGTGATCTAGCGGACGGAGATTCTACCGGTGCCCTTGGCGAGAATGAGCAGTCTTTGGTACTTCAACCGGTGGACCGGAGACGTACCACCCACATCTCGAGCAACTGCATGGGATAAGCGGGGAGCATGTGCCACTACCGCCCGAAAAGCGGACCCGAAAGCACGTTCACGGTGTTATGTAACCACCAAAGGGCATCTTGCATTGATTGCAGGCACGCTTCGGTTGTCAAGCATAAGCCCAACACACACCTCCTGCACCATATAGTGGAGTGCGAGCGAAGCAGAGCGGCGTCTCGCATGTCTCCGCCAAGCCAACACAGCAGAGGTGCGGAGGTTCCTCCTCTCGAAGAAGAAGGGACAAGGGAAGCGGTGGCCGAGATCCGCACCACGCAACAAATCCTCGGCGTTCGCGGACCATCCGGAACCGGGTGGTATTAACATAGGGGACAGGGAATCGGGATGACATGCCCATATGGGAGGCGAAATCCACATAAACAACAACCAAAATTTAAGTCTTATACACCGAGACGTCGGCATAGGCCACCCAATGGGCGGCAATTTGGGAGAAGCTGCGGAACCCCATGGAGTTCTTTCATAGTAGGGATTGAGCGGTGTCCGATGACACGTCGCAATATTAGAACGGGTCGGGTAATATGCGAAAATGTCTTACATCATTCATTTGTACCGGATAAGCGAAACGATCATTTGTTCCACCACGACGAACAGTGCTTTCCTTATTAACCTCGTCCTTTGTTGTAATGCCCATGTAATATAATATAATCTAATCTATTGCTTATTTTATCATCTGAACTTTCGATTGTATATGCCCTTATATATGTATTGTTTGAATTTTAAAAATTCCTCATATATTAAAATCATTTGAAATTTTTATGGTAATATCACTGATTTATCAGGAACCTCCATAAAAGTTTCAAAATTTTCGAACCTCGTAAAAGTTATAATGGTTTCGTGGCGCGAGTGTCTTTTCGATTTTCGCAACAAAATGCGGGAACAGCGTCCGCCATCTCGCCCGTCGTAAGTGGTAGCCGCATTGCGTGAGGCCGCCCTTGATTTTTCGTATTTTTTGACTATGTCCGGCTGTGTCCGCGGGGTTCTGAAAACCCTTAAGTGGCCACGATTTCCGTGGTTTCGTGGCCGCGAGTGCCTTTTTCGATTTTCGCAACAAAATATCGCGCAACGTCCGCCATCTCGCCCGTCACGTAAGTCGTAGCATCGCGTTGCGTGAGGCCGCCCTTGATTTTTTTCAGTATTTTTTGACCGTGTCCGCTTTGTCATGAGACTCTGAAAACACCTAAGTGGCCACGATTTCTATGGTTTCGTGGCGCGAGTGCCTTTTCCGATCTTGGTAAGAAAATGCAGCCAACGTCCGCCATCTCGCCCATGTTGAAGTGGTATCCCGTTCGTGTAGCCGCTTGATGCCTTTTCGATATTTTTTGGTAGTATTCGGCGGACCCTTCGAGGCTACGAAAATACCTAAGTGAGATCGTATCACTAACGAACTAAAACAATTTTTCGGTTCATTACATGACAATAAGTTTTTTTCTAATTAGTCGGTTCAATACAACAATTATTGTACACACAATTTACAACAAAAATTCAAAAAAATCTCTGATACCACCTTGCGAGGCGTAGGTACAATTTTTATATTTTTACTACTGAGTTAGGTTTTGAGTATTGTAGTTAGGCAACCCACTGTCGCCCGTCTGAGGCGATCGCCCCAGTGGGCGACGGGTATTTTTAAAAATTTTCCATGGCGACTAGTTCTGAAAATATGTTTAAAAATAAATATTAAATAAAAAAAATTCTCGTAGTGCTAGGGTTAGTTGTGGCTTGGAGGCTTGGGGCCTTGGACCGGACGCTTGGGCTTGCTGCATAAGCGGATGGGCCTCGGTTGGCTAGCCCGGTCAGTCAATTTGAAATTTCCGTTCCGTTTCCATCGAAAATGACTCTCTTATTTCTGTTTTCAAAAAACATTACCGTTTTTATTTCCGTACCAACACTTTCCTTTTCTTAAAATCAACTTCCGCTTTCGTTTTTCTTCAAAACGATCACCACCAAAGGCGGAACTGTAGTCGGGACACGGGTGGGCTAAAGCCCCACCTGCGGCCCAGCAAATCTCTTATATCCCTTATCAAATAGGTCCAATAAAACAGTCCAGTACCAGCCTGACAGTCTCTCAATTCTCTTATTCTTTGTATTGTTACACACTTACATTATATGTGACTGTTAAACAAATGTTTGCAAATTTTGAACATAGTTAGCTTGTTAAGTTTTCGATATTTTAGTTTTAGTCCCCCTCCTTTCAATTTTCTAGATACACCTCCACTGCAAGGATCCATATCCGTTGTACGGTGGGCCACTTCGGCCATCTCCATGGCTCCACCGCGATCGCTAGGACAGGCGCCGTATGCTCGGGAGCGAACTGTTGGCCATCTGACCGCTATTGTCCTGAGCTAGCCTGCTCACCTTTGTAGCAGCAGTTACAGTACGTGCAGAAATACACAGTCCTGAAGATATAGCTGTGCGTAGTCGCCTGTCCTAGCCAAGTCGGCATCACCTATCACTGCTATCAGCCGTTGCAGAGCATCAAAATCTTGTTCCAAGATAGCTAGCTGCGCTTAAGCAAGTGCAAGTCTAATTCTGACATGCTTGCGAGCCTACACTACAGGCTGCTTGTAGGCAGCTGAGGTTCAGTGGTAGAGACGCTTGCACACGGCACACCTTCTTAGGGGTGAAATCGGATCGGATACGGATGGATATTACTCGTCCTATATCTCAACTTATTTTTTTTTCGGATTTAGAGTCGGATACGGATGTCCCGGATACGGATACGAATTCAGATTATTCGGGATTCGGATACGGAGCGGATACCTGACGGATTCGGGTCGGGATCGGATATCATAATCGGATAGTAGTATAGTACATAATTGTGTACGTAAAAGAACGAATGAAGCATTAACCTTACAACATTAGCTTCAAGTCATAATTATTTCAACATAGGATAGTAGTATAGTTAGAGATGCAATTTAGTGACTCAACTAATTCCAGTAATTTGAATAGAAAAGAAGTTTATCAAATAAGTTGAACTAATCAATTTAGGTAAAAGTATTATGTCATCACTCTATTTGTTTGTTGATAGATTTGTTGAAGTTCACGCTTAATAACAAAGTAGTGTTTTTTAGTGCCAGTATCAAACAACTATTCTATCTATCCAATAATGAACCAAATTAATGGAAGAATAAGCGATTTTATCCGGATATCGGGTCTAGACACGGGCATATGGGCGTGCCTCGTTAAGGTGGCCGAGGCATGAAAAGGCACTGCACGGTCCAAGCGCCCGATGCGTTAAAAATTTGTCGGGCGGCGACCCGATCTTGTAACTTAGGCGTCTTGCGGCTCAAAACGCTGCACGATGGTATGCAACCCGGCCCGACCATTTGGGGCGTGCCGTCTTGCGACCAACGGAAAGCTGACACGTCGGCTGGAGCAGCACATTCTTTCTTTGCTCTAAGAACTCCCAAGCTCAGATCTTGGAAATGATCAGGCTCAAATCTTAACTGAAAAGAGGCACAAGGACCAGAGGTTCAAGTACTGAAGAACACTAGAATTTATGAACTATTAAAGTTTGAAAAAGCTGAAATGTTGGGGTATAAATGAAGTCTAACCAAACTTCACCTACACTTGACCCGAAAAGGAGATTTCCAGTGATAGCAAAATGCAACATTCACATTTGAACCAAGAATTAAATAACATTTTTCTATTTTACGATAATACTACTAATAGTTTATAAGGCGTATTTTTACAATCAACTTCATGTGTCTTGAGCCTTTTCCTCTCGTCATAATAGTATAAATGGGTCGGACCGGGTAAGATGCAAGCGAGCCACGCGCAAATGGACCGTGCTTGGGCTCGCTGAAGATGAGTCGGGCGGCCGGTCCAAGACGAGGCACGACGGGCCGTTTGGCCGACACGATTTCGCCCGGCACGATGGGCCGTCTTGGCCGGCCCGACCGACGACGATGCCCACCTCTAATCGGGTCGGATATTTACCGAATATCGGATCGGATATTGCTCTTCCCATATCCTAACCCATATTACATGAGATTTTTTGGATACGGATCGGATATTGCTCTTCCCATATCCTAACCCATATTACATCGGATTTTCCGAATACGGATACGGATAACATCGGTACGGATTTTAAACGGATTCAAGATCGGATCGGGCGGATATTTCCTGTCCTGTTTTCACCCCTACACCTTCTTCATACTTGGAAATAAATGAAATTTAAAATTCCAATTAGATTTTAGATGAAATATAGACAAAATTGAAATATCAATATTCAAATTTGGATTTTTTTTATCGGGATTTCTGAGATTTCGACTAAAATCGCCAAAACCTCCGTAAATTTCAACCGAATGAAAATTGATTCAAACCACATTAGAAAATTTTTGTGGATGGCCATAATACATCACTAATATATTCATAAATTTTTTAGATGATGATCAAGCCTGAGCAATTTTTTCTGATAAAAACTGATTACAAATATTGCTTTCATAAATTTGATTAAGCAATCAAAATAGGTTTGAAATTTTTGAAAGAGAAGAGTGCTGAGGCAATATTTAAGCTCTTCTAAAAATTTTGGATTATGATCAAACTCAAGAAAATTTTTAAAATTCTGACATGGTTAATGTCTAATTATGTTTCTTCTATTTTTTATTTTCCAAAGAAAAAAAATAAAGTTTAATTCTTTTGTAATTTTTTTGTATTTTCTCAAACTGTTTAAAATGGTACCATAAATTTTTTAGAGCATGATCAAGTTTGTATATTTTTATAAAAATCTAATAGTACTCCTATTATTTTTATAAAACATCTAAATAATTTCTTTTTAATAAAATTCATGGCAGATGACATCCTTAAAAGCTATTATCCCAAATCGGATCGAAATACTCTAAAATTTTAAAAAATTACTGTAGTAATTTGATTTATTTTAAAAAAATCATTTCACCATAACATTGAATCTCATTTCAGATCAAAATCCAAAATCTCAAAACGAAATTTTTAAAATTTTGTAAGGATTTTGAACCTTAATCGCCGTACTCATTCACTTTGCAGGTCGTCAGTTATATGGTACTTGAGCTACTGTGCGTTCTAATGCAGGTGTTGCTCTCTTACTGCTGCAGATTCTGGGAGACTCGTAGCTGCCACTTTTCTCTTTTTGAACACCGTCGTACCTGCCGCTCGATGGATTTGATTACTCATTTTGACATAACACACTTTACTTTGTTTGTATGGTCACCGTCGCAGTCAATAAAAAGAGGGTAAACCGCGTCCTAGCTAAGCTACTCTCAAGAAAGCAAGCTAGCTAACTAAGACCTGCAATGTCTGAACTCAGAACATGGATGGATGAAACCAAACGCCCACTACACATACAGTTAAGTACTCCCTCTCCAATCAGGTATAACTAGCAGGATTATTTGCATAACTGTCCATCTAGATATTATGATATAATTATCTTTGATATATTATTCTACTTCTGACGATTGAAATACGATTGTATTTGTTATATAACTCTATTTATATATCATTAATTTGTATTATTATAATCTGATCTCACCAAAATAAGTGGTGGATATACTTTCTTTGATATACAACTCTACTTTTAATGATTGAAATATAATTGTATTTGCTATATATAAATAATCTGCACTGTTGCAATTTGGCCCATCAAAATAAGTGATAGACATCATTCTCTTTTTTCTTTCGATTAATGTGAGAATTTATAGAATTTAGGATTATTGTGGGATTTTCTTGCCTTTAGAATGAAGGAGGTATCTTGATTATCACCAGTTGTACATATATATAGTCAGTTTGTAGATAGATGCGATAAAACTTTTGAAACTTTAACAGTTAATATCTTTTAAATATTTAAATTAGATACATAAAAATCATATATGTAAATTTATCTTAAAAAGTCCTTTCATAATGTTATAATTTTATTTGGTTTTGTAAATATATTGTAATAGAAATGAGTGGTTGAGCTGTACTAAGTTTGATCAATTGCCCCCTGCATGTCGCTGAGCTTTGCACTCGCTTGCACACTTTTTTTATTTTAGGTCCTATAAAAGTACAATTCTAACTTTTTTTTCTCGATCGCGGGAGCATCAACAAGCAACACATGTCACATATCATGCTTTCCTACCACAGCAAGTCACTAGCACTGCAGCTCCTCTTTTTGTCGAGCTCGGATACCACGGTTGGTACCTATCGAGTTTGGGTACCATAGCACTCTATCCTGTCGTGTTACCTTAGCTTAGCACCAAGCTTTTGTAGCAGCGGTACATGAGCATTACAAGTGTCACTGTCACTTGCTGCTGCTTTTGCAGTTAAATAAGAAAATATTTCATAAATTTATTTATGTGGGACCACATTAAAAAAGTATCAGTGAGCTTTAAAAAAATAGGTAAGGATTCAGATACGGCGGGGCTACCACTTGTACTCTTCAGTCTCCAGCCGGCTGGCTGGCCGGCTATTCGTGTACTCAAACCGGCGGCACTTCTTTTTTTGGAGGGTTAGGAAGACATCTATGGGTGTTTGGATTAAGGATTCGTTAGAATATTTTAGGATCTAATTTACATGTAAATTAAATCTCAAAATCTTTTAAAAATTATCACTTAGCTAAACAGGACCTATGAATTATAACCTGCCAGCATTGAACTTTGTTTATCCTAACAGTAGATCGACCTGTACTACAAATCCTACTCCTACCTAAGGTTGACCGAATTGACCCTTGCCCACACAGGCATTTCGCCGACCTAATGGCACAGTCCAAGAAGATCTGTGTGTACGAGGGGATTGTTAGGATATTTTTTAAAAGAATTAAAAAAATACTTTCAATTTTTTTATAGAAACCTAAGCCTGCCAACCAAATGAATCCGCGATAAAACAATATATCAGCCAATTCAATCAGCAACAAAACAGATATCTATCGTCAATTGAATTGGCGACAGAGCTTCTACAATCAAATGATCTTCTGTCTCCATTTCATTCAGCGATAGAAGTTCTGTTGCTATTTTATTAGGCGACGGAGATATATTTTTGTAAAATTATTTTAAAATGTCTTATTTTTTAAAAAAATCTAGGATAGGCCATGTTGTTGTGCAGGCAAAAAGTGCTCCCTTCAATTGCAAGTGACCAACCCCTCTCTGTTTCACACTGATCTGCTGGAAAAGAAGCAACTAAAGCCTTTCCTCATGTAGTGCGAGCAGCTGACACTCTTTAACCAATTAAGCCCACCCGCGCGCACTATGGTTGAGTACATTAGTAGGACTAATGGGGTAGTCTATATACTCTATAGTAGCTAGCAGATGCAGCCAAGATCACACAAACACACAGTACTGATCACTAGAGCTAGCTTTGGTCAGATAATGGAGTGGGCACTATTGGCCACCATAGGTCCGGTGCTTGGTATGCACTGGTACCTTAAAATTTTGAAAAGTGTTGGTAGATCATTTTTTTAATAGATCAAATTTGTCAATTGAATTGATTTTGATTTTAGTGGTTTGAGATTTGTAAGATGTTAGAACAATCTGTATTGTACTTTTAGAAAATTTCGAATACATGTGTTTGATTTGTAACGTATGAGACTATAGAATTCTGTGTCTGTGGTGTTTACACCTCCATTAAAAATTTTCTAGTATCACGGCTGATTGGCCACTCTGCACAAACCAAAACACATAAGCAAAAGAAGAGAGAAAAGCTTACCTAGTGGGCACTACGTCTGTATCTGTTTACTTGTTCAGTCACTATGCGCAATATCGTCTATGACCGTATCAAGTCGGTATGGTATACAGTAAATCAGTTAAATTAAAAAATTCAAAAAAATATGTGACATAAATATCGCAATAATCATTGAATATCGCTCAATTTTTTATGAATATAAAATTGCTCACAAAATCAACTGCCGAAGAACACAAGTTCACAAAATTTTGAACGATTATTGAGGTATATCGAGTGATTATTAAGGTATATCGAGCGAATATTGGTGAAAATCAATTCTTTTTGAATTTTTTCTTAAAAAAGTTTGATTTCTAAACCATTTCTAAACCCTTCGATTTCTATCGGTTTTCAACCCTAATTTTTCCGATTTTAAAAAATCTCGATATGGTCAATTTCCACGATATTGATATTGTGAATGCAAGTGTACGACTGAATGCCTGGAAATCGATCAGATTTTCAGACAATATATATAGCTGCCTTTGCTCGAGTAGCTATCTAAGTTTGGTAACCTTGGTACATGTTGGCACTCCCATGTTTCATTTCGTCACTTTGACTACTCATGTCTCGAGGGCTTTCGCGGCAGCCACAGCAGCAACTTTGCCCCAAAAAAAAAAGCCTAATTACTCAGCTTGCAAATGGAAAGTACTGTGTGAATCATTGCCATCGCATGTGGGGAGCATCTTGGCATGTCTCCCTTTTCCTGATCAGCTCAGATTTATCAAAGGAGCTGTAGCCGCACGGTGCTGAATTTTCGAGCTGTGACTATCATATGGAATCTGAGCAGACACGATCGATGCAAACAGCCCATAATTTAGCACTGTAGACAGATCGATCACAATGGTTCCTTTTCTTGGACTACTAGCAGAATTGGTTGTTCTCTTCGAGAAAGTTGATTGGGAACAAGCAGAGGTAAGGATGAAATATATACATATGTACGCAAGGAAGTCAGGGATTCAGAGTTTTCAGACAGGGGTCACAGGCAGGCAGACATACACCAGAAAACAAATACAAGTGCGTATGCAATATGCATACTAGCACTATCGATCAAATATACTAACAAGGAAACGTACGGATATACGCTTGTTCATGCACAACTTCACACCATGCCATGCCAGACTAATCCTAAATTAGTTAGAAAACCACTATTGCATTGCGTGCAAATACATATGAACCTAGCTAAGAGAGAAATCCTCATCACATTCACCATCTTATACTGGACACTCCGAACAGTAGCAAGCAAACACTTGAAGGCCATGTTATATTAGACTCTTAAGAGATGTACAGACAGATGTGACACAAGCATATATTCCTAGATGGATCACGGATATATATATATAGCAAAAGCAGCAGGTAGATCAGCTATGTTGTTATTATTATTGTCAACTTAATTTCCATCATGTATTTGTCCGCCCAACCGACTGAGATCGCTCTCTCCCTCATGGTTTGCCCTTGTGCTGAGTGTAGATGTAGTCGAGGTGTGCGTCGTGGAGCAGCCTCCTCTGCATGCAGTCCTCGTTCCCCTCCTCACACATCTCCTCCTCCTCTGCTGCTCCCATCGTCTGCTGTAAGAACAAGAAAGGTTGGGGTACCTCTAAGCCTCTGACTTCCGAACGGGATGGCTGAAGAAGAAATTGAAGTAGTATCAAACTTAGTTAGGCTTTTCTTCTCACCTCAGAGACCTCATCGCCATTGCCCTCCCGAAGCACTAGGCCATCTGCAGCTGCCTTGACACCACTCTCTGCAAAATACAGTTCCGAGGAATTTGAGGCGATTGGATCAGAGAGGAATACATCCGTATACACAAGTGAAGATACTACCTTGGTGGTGTACGAGAGGAGCAGTGGGCAAGAGGCGAGCAGCCGCTGCGTAGTGGAACAACAAGCAGACGAGGAGAAGCAGGGCAAGAGCAGTGAGCGGCGAAGAGACATTGTTGCGGAGCTTCATCTCTATCGATCTACTGCCTCAAACTATGCTGCTGCGTAGTCGAAAGGCAAGGGGAGTGAACGAGCGAATGGGTGTGGGGGCTCGTGGTGATGGCGAGGAGCTATTTATAATCCGCCAAGTCGTTTGCCGAGTTGCAACTTGCAGCGTCACACACAATGAAGAGAGAAAACATGCGCATTACACGGGAAATGATTCCGTAATATTTGAGGAATTTTACGAGACAGTATTCTGGTAAGTATATGGTAGATTATAGAAATTATATCTAGCTATTGATTTGTTAAGTGTATTTCTACTATATTGTTATCGGAGAAGTATAAATAAATACTGACTAATCTTGTTCGCTGTATCAAAAAAATAAATGATCTTTATTGAATTTAATGTGCAGTAAAAGAGCTCTAAATTTTTAGGGGTTCCAAATGGAATGCGCGAGCGAAGCATTGGAGTTTGGCCACATGTATATCACGAGTTGATTAAGTTTGGGGTGCTCTAGTATTTCTGAAAAACTGTTTTTTGATTTTTTTTTTTTGCTAAAAAGCGGCTGTAACTTTTTATAAGAGATCGTTTGACAAATAGCTAATTTCTCTCAACAATAAGCTGCAAAAGCAGATCTAACTCAGTTTTTAGCTTTTGGTTTTATTGGTTATATGTGGCTTTTAGCATATACTAGAACCTACTTAAAAACTAAGCTTTTAGGAGACTTACTGACTTTTTAAAACTAAAATTGACTTTAAACCTCAAACAGAGCCTTTAATTCATCGATGGTTCCAGCTTTCAGTGCCAAAGAAACCACACCTAGTTCTAGCCTAGCTAGGGTAACTGCCAATATCTTCTTGTTTCAGTGTTAACTACACAGTGCACACGTTTTGTTCAAGGCCCAAGTAAAAGTTAGCTTCCACTTAGCTGATTAGTTAAACTCTAAAAGCAAACACTCAGTCTAACAGGAATGACATTTACTAATTATCAGCATTAATTTCCAATTATCAAGAATTCATTAGTGTGTGCTTATAGGTCATCTGAATTCTAGGGTGGAGTATATTATTGTAGTGTACTCCCTTAGGTTACAAATAGTTGTCGTTGTTTATACAGGTGCAGTCAAAATTTTGAAATTTTGATTATTAATATCTTTTTAAATATTTAAATTGGATACATAAAAGTCATATGTGTAGATTTGCCTAAAAAATACTTTCATAATATCATAATTTTGTTTTGGAGACTATACCAATATTTAAAATGACAAATATTTATGACCAAAGAAAGTGCAACTTAGAAAGTTCGTGCTCCCACTTTTCTGTGCAGCCAGAAAAAAATGGAACAGTACAGCAAGGAAAGCAACAAGATAGTATTTTTGATGGATGCCAATAAAAGGTCTATAAACGCTTACACAAGTGCCGTTTCATGGATGTAACGTTCGAGCCAGGGAAAGATGCGTTGGGCTCATGGCATTTTGCAATAAGGAGTGCCATGAAAAAAATAGAAATATTTGGAGCTTTCTTAGGCTTGGTAACTCAACTTGCTTATATTAGGATAGCAATACGTTAGAGCGTGTATAGTGGTATATACAACGATTGTCTTGTAATACATCTTCCTATCATCTATAGTTAAACTAAAGACAACTTATGTAATGGATTATCTATATAATTATCTATAATAATTTTGTATATACAATTAATAGATTGTCTGTACAATAAGACATACAATATAAAGTCATCTATAGAATAGTAGACAATATATTTCTCTTTCATCCTTATCTCTCCCCTATAGCATCCACAATCTTACATAGCATAGTCTCACGAACAACTCATATGTAACATTGTAGATGCCCTTGTGCTCTCTAAGCGCTTAATTGCACGTATAAGCAACCATTGTCCTTACTCGTTTAGAGACAGGTCCTGCTTTTGGCAAGCAAAATTTCAGGCTAATTGATGTGCCTTAGTTTCACATTTGAGTAAATCAGATGCGTGCAGAGCTCGAAATTAAGGAGCAGAAGTAGAAGTTGCATTTACATATTTTTTGCTTTCTCCCTAGAGATTTGTTTGTCCAGAGACTGCTGTTGTTCACTGTTTCCACACAGTTCCTCCAAGGCCAAGGCGAGAAAATTGGTTATTTGCCACTTCAAATATTGATCCTTTGATTATAAAATCACTTGAGCTAATAACATATGGGACCATCTGAATCAATGAAATATGAGTTCAGCAACAAATTTACAAAACCACATATTTGAAATGGCAAATAACCAAATTCTGCATTCGTGGACATCGGACAATGCTAGCCTGTCTAGTGCATCCATGGGGCCCATGCACCACCATGGCTGGCTGGCCTTGTGGGCCCACCACCGCATGCACAGCTCATCCACGTCATCCCACGTAGCAGCAGCGGTACGTAGTCCATGATAGGCACGCACTAGCTAGAAGCCATGCTCAGTCTGTTGTTGCTTCCTCTGCTCTGATGCTCTCTGCCTCCCCCACTTCGAGAGGCCAATCCCATCGTTGACGCCACTTTGTATTTCTTGTAGCAGTCACTCATGTGTAAATTGTTTTTAATATATTTTTAAATAAAATTACAGAAAAATCGGAAAAGACAACTCTCACATAAAATATTGCCAATTCATTCGACCACTGGAACTTTTCGCCAACTTATTGCCGATTTATTTGGTGATAGAAATCTGTTGCCAAATAACATAATTTTATTTAGTCAATAGTTTTATTGCCGATTCATTTGATAGGTCTATTTGTCGTTGATGCATTTAGCCGAGAGGTCTATTTGGCCGGTAGACTTTTGTCGTCAAATAAATTTGTGACAGAAGTCTTGTTGCCAATTCAATTAACGATAGAACCACTGTCGCCAATTGAACGACGACAAAGATATATTTATGTAATTTTGTAAGGTATCGTTTTGTAATTTTATTTTTTAGATCAAAAGGTTCCCCCTGTTTTATTCCATAGAATAAAACGAGTTCAACATTCTGCGTATTCGAGGCGCGCCCGCCGCAACACATATCAACCAAAACCGTAACCAAAACTTACTATCAAAACATCTAACTCCAGACTTTTACCCCATATTCAAAATACTGAAACTAGCACCAAACATAACCACGCACAGATAAACCTAGCATCATTATTTTGCTGATCCCTGGACCATCAGAACCCGAACCAAAAACCTGACGATCCCCCATTTATACACTTACTGATTTCTACCATCACAAGCCATCAGAAAAACACCAGGTTTCGGCATCCCTAATGCTCTGAGTCTCTTGCATTCGCCTGTGGAGTCCATCCCAGGATCACTGCCGCGCCTGCTTTTTCCTCCAGGGTTTTTGCCACATTTTCCACCTGCATTTTCTGGTCTTCTTTCAACAGCACAGACCAGCTTCTTATCCTTCTTGCGACTTGACCCAGCACCACCCGGATGTCCTCCCATCGTTTCCCCTGAAAGCAAATAGCATTTCTTAGTTTCCATAGCGTCCAGAGCACCACAGATGTACAGAGATTCACAACCGCATGCTTCTTCCTACTAATCCACCATCTTGCTACACTTTCAAATTTTGTAAATTTATTTTAAAAATGCATTATTTTTTTTAAAAAAAAACTCGTGTATGCAGTCTCCAGTGCCCACAATGTGACGGGAGGCGAGAGGAGGAGAGAGTTGCGTGCATAATTGCATCTGCATGTGCGCGCGCGTTCGTGTCATGGTCGTCGTTGTCGCTGCGTTGGGTCGGTCCACTGCAGCGAGATGGACGAATGGCTCTTTCCTTACGCATCGGGGTTCATACGAGCCAATGGCTAATCTGCAACTTTCAGGCAGCTGGGCATGCATGCAAGTGATGGATCGATCGATGCCACTGGCCTACAGCACAGGGAGACGACTCAGGACACGATCAGCCTAATATCTCCGCCGGTTAATTACCTCTAAGTAAAACTTAAACGTAGCGATAACGAAAATATAAGTAAAGTGTTATGTATACATGATGTAAGTTAGACTTTGAGCGAGACTCAGAACACCCAGCCTAATATCCCCGCCGGTTACCTCTTAAGTCAAACTGGCGATAATGAAAATATAAGTAAAATGTTATGTACATGTGAGTTAATTAGACTTTAATTGAATTTTAAAGCAGACAGACATAGCCCCCCTCATTTCATCTTTTAGATTATAGATTCTGAATTATAAGAGAAGTTTTTTTTATTATTGGAGAATCGAATCGGACCAATTGCAACTTATAGGTTCCAGATTAGGCCAGCGAGAATCAGATTTTAGCCAGATTTTGATTTTATGTAAAGAATAATTTTTAATTATAGAAAAATTATATAAAATCCTTCCGTATAATAAATAATCTTTCTTTTAAACAAAAGCTACATAGAAATAGAAACGAAGAGGGCCATAAGAACAGAAGCGTACCCAAGGTGTAAACCCGGTTCCCATCATGAAAATATTCTTTATATATAGGTAATGGCCCTATGGTTCTAGTGCCATATAGAGCTAGAGAGAGAGAGAGAGAGAGTTGCCAAGTGCGCGCAATGCTCGCGTGCGTCGCCCATGGCCCCAAAGTAGCTCGACGTGATGTATTTTGCAGAAGAAGAAAGGGACGTTGGAATGCGTTGCATACGGAAAGAGAAATCCATTTGCGCCAATCCAACAACCCGTGGGAGTGATCTCAATCTAGAGAGATTCCAGCATATGCGCGCGTGTGTGACGTCGTTACCGCATGTGCCAATTGTCCAGTCAAGCTTACCAGCTACTGGCGTGCAAGGACACCCCGGCCGTATCCTTATCCAACCAAGAGGGTGCGCGTGCGAGTGATATGAACATGCATGCATGCACTTACGAGAGCTCGGTCATGTCATCAGCAATTGATTGATCATTTCGTCCGTCGAATTGGGGAATATATAGCATCCATAAAGCTAGCTAAATTAGCCAATCAACCTGTTTGCCATGCTCCAAAGAGCGTAGATATATGTGATCGAACTAAATAAACTCGACCGTGAGACATCGCTGGCGGGTAAACCGTTGTACCACTCCCTCCGATCGTAGATAGATGTTATTTTGGATATAGGTATAGTTAAACTTTTGAAATTTTAGGTTGAAAAGAGGATTGACGCATATAATTTGTGATCGAGGTGAGTAGTTAATTAAAGAAAATGACATCAAAAGGAAGTCACGACTCGTAACTAATCGATTACATGTACGTTGGGAGGAATGGAGAGGATGCCTGCAAATGCTCAGCTTTCGTTTTCAAATGTAGCATATACCATTCCTTTCACACACTAATCAAGGCCTAAGCACAGCGTTGGTCGATTAAAAAATTAAGCTCAAGTACTGCACGCGAGGAAATGGCGCGCATAATCTTGTGAGCACGACATGTGTATCTGAGTTCCAATGGTATACAATCCAGCCGTCCACTCTTTATCCAATGGCAAGAGCTCATCTTCAACCTTTCGTTGGCATCTCCCAGATCGTGCTCTCTCGCTCTCGTGCAATGAATGATAGGGGCACCGCCACTATCGATAGGTTCATTGTGTCCCTTGGATGTAGAGGGAGGCGGAGAGGCACGTATTGGACAGCGGTAGAGGGTGCCGGTGGCGTTGAAGGGTGACACGGCAAGACGTCAGCACGATGAATATTAGGTTAACAGGATAGAGACGGTGAGGAAGGGGGGAGACGGTGGTACGGCAAGATAATAAGGTCACCTTCATCCGTCGATGGAGAAGGAGAGGTGGGTAGAGACAGAGACAGAGAGAGAGAGCATGGAGTTACATCTGACACTGGAGATCGAAGTATGTGAGGAAGAGTGATGAATGCAAAGAAGGGAGATGGAGGGAAGAAAAGAGGAGAGTGATGGAGATCCTAACACGAGATCTGAAACTTGTAGAGCGAAAATAAAATGCGCTTTGGGCCTGATGCGAAAGACATCTCTTAGATTCTAGTTTTACCTGAGATCTGAAACTTGTAGGTTAAAATAAAATGAATTAAGTTTATATTTTTGATCTGAAATGTAAATAAGATGATCCATCTAAACACTCTTAATGTACCCACAGCTCTAGCTCCACGGATCTGATGGAGAAAGTAATACCCAGCTCTACCAGATCTACGAATCTGATATAGTAAGAGCTCTATCAAACACACACTTTGTCTAGCATCTTCCAAAAACTTAAAATATCCGATCCAGTTTTGGGATATTTATTTGACCATCTCATGTTACGATCTCCTTTTTGGTTCGACCATGATCGATCCATCCATCACACATTAGTCCACAAACACGTACTGCGCACGGCGCACCACTTAACCACTTACCCACCCACGAATCCGTTGTCTCTTCCGTTGCCAAGAACATTGCACGCAGATCCAATCGCATCTCATTTAGATGCCTCTCCATATATACCCCTATTAATTGTGGTAACTCAAATCTAGTTTATAAAGATTTCGAAAATATGTTAAATGAATTCTAAAAAGACTAGAATTTATGTTTTCTTTTAGAGTAAGATTCATATTTAACTTTGGAGGAGGAATAACTGGCTATATAAACCCATGGGGATGGTTATATATAAAGAGTACAAACAACTCAGAAGCTATAAACCAACTCATACAAAGCAAAAGGTGCACAAAGAAGATTAGAAATTAAGTTATTCTTTATAACTAGATTCTTGCATAGAGCAAATATCCGAGGGTGCTAAATGGTTCAAGAGATTGTGAGCAACAACCCCTCGTAATCTTTTAAGATTGTGCTTAAAGAATTTGCGGTCGGCTTCGTCAAATCCCTCTCTCATCGTGGTTACTTAAAGTTTTAAACGTTATTATTTTGGTTTTCTCTACGAGATTCATCTTTTTGTTCTTGAGCTCATACACGCTTGTCCTATATATATCTCATAGAATTTTAATCCGATCCAAAATTGCTACGCATAAAAAGTGATATCAAAGTAACCCTTGTGCATACGGTTGGTGACATTATATCATGCAAGATATATGCATGCATGCGTATCTATGTTTGCTAATGAGATAAATTCAGCATGCAGTTTTAATGGTACTCATCAATTGTGAAGTTGCAGCGTCTAGATTATTTTTTCAGTTAGAAAGCCCCTAGGTATATAGCAAAGCACATACGTATCTGATGCACGTATTTGATTTGGATTGATATGCTCAGGTACAAAAGAGAAGCGATTCCGTCTCTTCATGCATTCCACGTGGATAGTACTAAATCATCATGCATAAAAACCAGAGGCAGCTTAGATACCTTGATGCAATCACCATCTCCAGTTCCTGGATACAAAACAGTTGCGTGCCTATAGTTTTACAGAGGCAATCAGCCAATCACAATTAGCATATTTTCAGGCGGCAATCACGTCCGGGGCTTCCAATTTCGTTTTTCTTTCGCCTATCGAAATTCAGTTATTTTGGAAATTTCATGGCGAAACAGTTGATAAATTAAATTTGATCAAACTTTGACTCTTGAAAAAAAGAACTCACCAAAATGTAACCGGTACAAATGTATATCAGGACCCATGCATCAACAGAACCGAATCCCTGATCATGGCAGGTGATGTGTGTGATGTGTATCCTTCCATCTTTTTCTCTGACAATGGGGATATGAAGCTGATGGTGTTTTTTTTTTTTTGTTGAAAGGGAGCTGATGGTGAGTTGGTGACAATGAAACGGCATATCCAGCACATACGAATGGACGGACAGAAAGCTTAATTTAGCATGCTGAGAGGGACACGTAATGCAGTTAATTGGGTGTGATGAACTACAGCTTTTCCTTTGTTTGAGGATATCGTGCAGAGCTTCTCTTTGGAATATTTTGGGGTGCGTGTTGAAACCGTAGTGCAGTAGCTACTGTTTAGCACACTAGATGTCCAGGAAAGAAAGCAAACACATGCATGATGCATGTACTTGAGCAAATATTGTATGGTCTGCGCATCTACAAATTGCAGGAAAAGGAGTGGGCGCAAAGTTTTTCATGAAAAATTATGGCACTCGTACATCAATCAATCAAAACAAACGCTAGCAAAGCAATCAACAATGCATGATGATAACTCGGTAGATTCTCGATCCAGCGCATGGCGCCAGCTGATGAGTTTGGATGTAGGTGTGGATAGCGAGCCAACTCGACTCGATTTGTTGAACTTGATAAGATAACAAGTCAACTTAATTCGATTCGTTTTTTAATGAGCTGAAATCTCAACTCGGTTCGATTCGTTAAAAACTTGAGTTGGCTCGTTAAGCTCGTTACGATGTCTATGACTATCTGCTCATTAAGGTGCTACGAAGCTTCAATATTTAATATTTTTATGACTGTATAAGTATAGATGCAACTGAGTCGAGAATTGGGGAATTGCGGATATAAAATAAGGAAAAAGAATTGGGTTTGAAGGTTGAAGGAACAGGGCTAAAGTTTTAGACTTATAGTGTTTTTTTCAAGACTCGTTAAGCTTGTTAATTTCGCTCGTTAAGCTTATTAGTTCTCTCGTTGAAGTCGTTACCTTAACGATTTCAAAACTCAACTCCACTCGACTCGACTCGAAGGAACAAGCTCGAGTCGAGTTTTCGAGTACTCGTTAAACTCACCAGTTTTGAGTTTTTTTATCCCTACTTGGATGGCTATGGCAGGCTTGCGAGAAAAGAAAAGAATCAGCGCCCTCCCTTCTTTACGTGGCAGCTTGCAAGTTAATGCTAGTAACACAAGCTATATATTTTGGCTTAAATCGCCTTTTTAGAGCAAGATAAGCTCGATCGACCATGCTGGTAAAAGGCTACTTGACCCAATTGTTGAACTACAAGTAAATTGCATGTTTTTTCTCATTAGTTTAGATTTTTGTGTGAATTGGTTGGAGTATACAACTCAATACGTTATTAGAGCAAGCGATTTTAAGCAAGACCCGGTTAGTACAATTAAAAATAATAATAATTACAGCTCGCTTTTGTTCTATCTCTTAGGTCTAAGTAAGAGATTAGCCTACAAACGAGGGAGAGCGTTGAAATGTACAAGTGAATTGAGATGAAATGGTTAGTATATACAACCCAAATTTAGACATACGGCCCTTATGGTTACACCCTTTAAACGGGGAGGAATCGGCGAGAGGCCAGGGGGGCCACGTGCCCCCCAAACCAATTTGCAAAAAAACCCTCTGCTTCTTCAAAATTGCAAATAGGTCCTTCCGAATTACAACTAGATCCTTCGTAATTTTTTGTGAGAGGAAGATTTTTTTTTTCTTCGCGTTTGGGTCCCTGGCGTGGTATTTTACGGAAAAACCTCCCGTTAATTTCGAATCGCAAACAAGCCCTTTTCTAATTTTTCAGGATAGCGAACAGGTCCAAAAAAATAGCAAACAGGTCCCTGGTTCTTACGTTCGGGTCCTTTCTCCGTTTTTCCCGGGAAAAATGTATTCGTCGCTAAAAAAACCCGGAAAAAATGTTTCCGTCACCCAAAAAAACCGAAAAAAATGTTTTCGTCACCAAAAAAACACAGATTCGTCGAAGGTTTATAAAAAATGTTTTCGCCACAAAAAAAACACAGATTCGTCGAAGATTTATAGCAACTTATCGATTTGCCGATGAGTTTTTCCCGGAAAAAATGTTTTCGCCACAAAAAAACACAGATTCGTCGAAGGTTTATAGTAACTTATCGATTTGCCGTTTCGCCGCAAAAAAAAAAACAGATTCGTCTCCGTTTTTCCCGGAAAATTGTTTTCGCCACCGTTTTCCCCGGAAAAAATGTTTTCGCCAAAAAAAAACACAGATTCGTCTCCATTTTTCCCGGAAAAATTGTTTTCGCCACAAAAAAAACACAGATTCGTCGAAGGTTTATAGCAACTTATCAATTTGCCGTTTCGCCGCAAAAAAAACAGGTTCGTCTCCGTTTTTCTCGGAAATTGTTTTCGCCACAAAAAAAACACAGATTCGTCGAAGGTTTATAGCAGCTTATCGATTTGCCGACGGGTTTTTCCTAGAACAAATGTTTTCGCCACAAAAACAACGCAGATTCGTCTCTGTTTTTCCCGAAAAAAAAAGTTTTCGCCACAAAAAAAACACAGATTCGTCGAAGGTTTATAACAACTTATCGATTTGCCGACGGGTCCTAACCGTAGTTTAAAAAAAAACGCGGATTCGTCGAAGGTTTATAACAACCCATGGATTCGCCAACGGATCCTACCGACTTATTTTATTTAAAAAAACGAAGATCGAAAATTCAACCAAATTTTCGTTTTCTAAAAAAAACACAAATTTAATCGAAGCTTTATAGCAGCCCATGGATTCGCCGATAGGTCCTATCGACTCTACAGAACGGCGCAGCGTAGCGCGTTATTATTGCTACTTAGACTTTACCGGCGGCGAAGATCAGCGTTTTGCAGAGCGTGAGATGCTCACGATCTGGAGAAGAAGGGTTAGACGGCCAGTGTGTAGGTGAAGCGCCTCCAGCGGAGCCGTACGTCCGTCACAAATGCTTCGCCACGACAGGCTTCAGCTTCAAGCGTGCATGCATGCATGTTTGTTCGTCGCCGAAGAACTGATCGAGATAAAGAAGGAACATGCATTTCGTTCGTCAAATTATATTGGATCGCTGAAATACGATGGAACCTAACTGCTATCATCCCAGAGGAATCGAGAGAAGGATTGCAAAGGTCACCATCGAACTAGATTAGTTACATACACCCAAGTGACCCAAGTGGAGCTTTAATTTGCTGTATTGCCATCTGCTGCATGCATGCATCTAGCCATCTAGCTCAACAAGATCTTCCACTAGATCGATCAGCATCCAGCCATCTAGCTCCGGCCCAAAAGTCTCTCCCAGTGTGTGAGTACTTGGACCAATCCTGCATGACAAAGGCAGTCGTCCAAACTTTACTTGTTTGCAGCCAACTCAGCAGCAGAAGAATCTACTGAGTTGTGAGCTGCAGAGAAAGGGAGAGCCGAGCCTGAGCGAGAACTGAGAAGATGTGGAGGGTAGTGCATTAAAGATGATATGTCTTTTGACATTTTGATACCCTTTAGATCTTATCAGCTGTACCTGTACGTCTTTCGTTTCCCTCCTAAAAGAGAAAAGTGGGCAAAGGGGTCCTGAATCTCCTGATAGCTGACTGGATCACTACGTCGACAACAGTAAACACTTCGTAAAACATGTTTATAAAAGATTGTGTTACTCCTTTGTATTTGGATTAGTGGTAGGACTAGCACATTTCATACATATACTCTTACACAATGATTTCGTAACATTCTAAATCGAATATGTATATATTTGAAATTTTCTAAAAGTACGTACAAATAGTTATAAGGTGTTGAAAATCTCATACAAACAAAATCGGAGCCAATTCAATCAACAGATTTGACTTACTGAAGAGGTGATCTTATAGTTTTTTTTCAAATTTTTGAGAGTGCGGGGGCATATCCGGCGTGCCCCCAAGATCCGTCCCTGATTTGGATGATATGTTTTACTCTACTCTATGCATCTATGGTAGTAAAGGACATTGAAAATAGATAAAGTGGAAAGGTGCAGAAGAGAGAAAAAGTAAAATACCACCTCAAAATTATAAAATCTTCCACTTAACGTGCACACGTTTGCATACCCTATTTAATTAGTGAACATCAATGTCAGAAATCACCGTTCAAACCCGGGCGGGCAGGCTGTACAGTGGCAGCCTTGGCAACCGGTCTCATGTTCAAGGGGTTGTTGTGTTGTATTCCTTGGTTTGCCTGGCGTAACAGTGTGATTAGCCCCTTGTCTCTTGGGCAGGGATTACAAAACCGTTTTTCAAAATTCGCGGTACGGTTTTTGCAAAAATCGCGCGAAAAACCGCTCGAAAACTGTCAAAAACCGAAAGGTTTAAAAATGAAAAAAATTTGAAATTTTTTTGAAAAAAAACGAAAACAGCGGTTTTTCGCGAGAAACCGCTCAGTTTTCTCAAAAAACCTCTCGGTTTTTTACGAAAACCGACCCGGCCATATGAATATTCTTCGAAAACGGTTTTGAGCGGTTTTGACGAAAAACCGCTCACATAAATTTTTCCAAAATTTTTAAAATTTTTAATTTTCTTTTTTAATTAGAACAGTTTATCGAGTGGTTTTGAGTTTCGAACCGGAGCGGTATGGTCGAAAACCGCGATTTTCGAGCGGTTTTCGTCGGTTTTGTAAACCTTGGGTACAATTTGGGGGCTCATTTTGCCGAGACTCTGGGTGTCAGTATCATCCCTGCTAATTCACTTTCCCTGCTAGATTTTCTGACACGTGATCACATTTATCGTTTCCCTGAAGAATTTTCTTACGCCGGTTACAGTGAATCTGTGTGGCTGATAGTTTCTATGGAGATGTAGCTTCAACAGCACATCATGCCGCTGAAAGTGCAGCTCAGGCAGAGGCAGCCACCATATAGGCGTGTAAACGAAGAGAAACGTCGAGGTCCAAGATGCTAGTTATGATATAATCAAACCACTTGACAAGAAACTGCAGTCTGCATACTCTTGATTAGTTGGGAGCATCGACGCACTGACCCACAGAAGATGTCCATCCTCTACTGCCAGAGCCTGATGATGATGATGATACTGATAATGGCATACTCCCTATCGATGTACTAATAAGTGCTGTTTTCCATACAGGACTGATAAGTAGTGTTCTATCCTTCTATCCATGAAGAATGCATGGTCATTTTGTTCTCTGCCATCTAGCGCGCATCACAAGAAGATCGTTCCCCAGATCATGCTACGTCGATTGGTATCTTAGCCCTCTGAAGGCACTACTGATGGATCATGCCTCCCCTACGTAGTATTTCCATGTGTATGTACTCCTTAGTTACTCTTAATTCGATGCTTCCCTGTAAGATTTCCTTTGTCTTAGATTATCTCCAGTAATTTCCCTTCATTCCTTTCTCTTCTCTCATTCCCTTCTCCATATTCATTCCCTTCATTCCTATCATCTCGAACAGTATCCCCTCGAAGAGTTTTGTATAGAGATTGGAGAGAGAATATCTTTCTGAAAAGATTCTCTTCAAATCCCTTCCGAAAGGAACTTTGAAGGGAATTCGTTGAAGTGCTTGTAATCTGTCTGCGAAGGGATTTAGAGGCTAAAGAATACCACTGGAGATAGTCTTAGTCTATATATGAAGTCACTTCTCTTATTCTACACCGTTGTGTTCCTTTGTTTCCCAAGAAAGAGCCCAGCGTAAAGCCCATCGGAGAAAAACAGTCCGCAGACATGATTATACCGGGGCAGAGCGTAGCGCCCCACTATCTAGTTCATCTTCAGGAGTCCATAGATGCAATCCCAATATTGAATGCAAATGCACATCAGCTCTTACAGGCAAGGACATCCATCACATTCACAATAAGTTTAGAGCTACATCAGGGGCTCAAGGCTGACACATCAGAATTACATGAAAAACAACTTAAAAATTGTAACACCGACAAAATTGCTTGGTGAAAGCTGGAGCGTCGACGATGAATAGTATAAAGCCTAATCTGAGCCACCATGATTGACTGAACTGATATGTAAAACCAATCCTGCTACGAGGACTCTAATTTTTTGATAAATTCAGGAACCACCTGTCCGCAGTTTGCAAGAACCTCAGCCAAGGGTTTTGCGAGATGAGCATCAGAGTTAGAGAAGATACTATGAACCTCCCCCACAACCGCATGACGAGCTGCCCCTGTGAGGATTTCAACATATTCATCAACTGAAGGAGGCAAATCCACGACCAACACAATCTCAAATTCTTCAATGTCTGCCATTGCCATGCTCTCACGGTCTTTCACAAGGACATTAATCAGCCCCACACTGTAGAAAATAGAGAGGAATGTAGTCAAGTTACAAGCTTACATCATAGCAGCTAAAATGGTGCAACTAAAATACTGAAAAGTGAAACCCAAAGTTTTAGCAATCTAGCATAAGAATGAGAAGTTTGATTTACATATAGGCAACATTGCACATGTTCTCAGCTTATCTTCAGAGAATCTAAATTTCACAAAAGCCACGAGTTACAATGGTTTACTGTACCTGCTGCATATGGTAAAAGAGTTTCTGTGTGAGTCATCAGTCACTGTGCAATTTTCCAGTTTAAGGGATGATGATAGGTTCTGTGCTTCATGATCATTCGCAGCTACTAGCAAAACCTTTGCTGTCTTTCTAGCATGGTTATTTAAAACATGCTCAAGAATTTCCTTGACCTGAAAATAGAAGGAGCTCATCGGTGTTCTTGAATGATCACCAAAGTATTTTGAAGTTTAAACAAATGCTATTAAAAACTATCAGACATGAGATCAGGAGAGACAAGTAGTTAATCAGCGGGGTGCAGGATTCATATGCCTATTCAGGTCATTATTGTCGGAATACATCTACGGTTTTACAAACTCAACAACACAATCTCCAGTAAGAGGAACTAGCTAACTTTAAGTACTGCCCCTTAAGTAAATAATGAGCATGCAACCAAAAAAGGAAGATATTGAAGTAAAAAAGAAGCAGGGCATCTCTGCAAAACTCCAAGTACCTATACCTTTGATGCCTTCTTCTCCTCCAACAAACAGAAGTGTACATATTGTGCTATAAATGCACTTCGAGAAGTAATGGAATCATTGATAGTGAGCTTTGTAATTCTTCCACGGACTAGATTCCTTGCCACCGTAGTGGCACTTGAGTCAAATGGATCGCTAAAGATAATTATTTGAGGATTGCTCAATATGGCATCCCTAATAGAACAAAGTTTGCAGCTGATATTAAGGTCCATGAAACATTTTAGTCCGTCAATGACCTGTTAAATGAAGTTGTCATCTTTAGAGGAAACTTGATGATAGGATATTATTGGGAGTAAAAATTGCCGGACAATAAAACATGTTGTGCATTAAGATACATCTGCCTAAAACTATTACAAAGCATGTAACTTTCAAAGTGAAATACTGAAATTACATAGAGCAGGATGATAAATACAAGTGAACTGATATGGTTCATTATCAACATGACTCCAATTACCATATTTACTCACCAGCATTGATGCACTTGATATGTCAATTGCCTTTAATGAAATGAGTTCAAGAAGCCTCTCTGGGGTAGATATAAGAAACTCTGGCTCACAACTCTTTAACCTGATAAGTCGACATCGACACAAGATGAATTAACACACAGCGCATTTGGTATCTTTCAATCTATAAGCATTACACTCACAGAAAACACATTCGCATTTAGTAGGGGATACTAACATAACAATAATTAAACAAAACATACCCAGATATCTGGTGTTCAACGGAAGCGCCAGGATGCAAGCTCACTGAATGGATTCCAAGAGACTTTAGCGGTTTGCATATCGATCGCACCTGCACAAACATCACTAGATCATTAACCTTTTGACACAAACAAACAGCAAATGAATCAATAAATCATTAAATTTTTGTGCATACTTCCTAATACCATTAGGTATCCTTGAACAAATAATGAACAACAGGATCAAAAGAGCACAATGTTAGTACTAACCTGCACGGCCCTTTCCTGGGAGGGGACGAGATACAGCAGGAAGGGGGAAGAGACCACCACCCCGAGCTTCTCCTTCCTGGCGACGATGTCGCAGGCGGTGGAGACGAGCCACGCCGTCTGCTCCCGGGTGGCGTACTCGCCGCTGGTGTCGAGCACGTCCGAAGGAGATGCCGCCGAGCAGCATTTCCAGAGCTCCACGCCCCAGGAACCAGTGTCGTGGATGCCGCCGCCGTCCTCGGATGACACCGCGTCCCAAATGGCGTTGAGACAGACCACCAAGAACTTGGACGGCCGATCACACTCCACGCGGTTTTTCCCCCTCTCCGCCTCCCGCTCAGGTATAACCTTGGACTTGGATTTCGACTTTGCCCCGGCCCTCTCCAGCAGCTGCTTCTTGGTGCTGTTCAAGTCCTTCTTCTTGGGGTCGTCCTCGGCGGCGGCGGTTTCTTCGGTCCGCTCGTGGATCTTGGGCCTCTTCCCGTGGCGGTCGTTGAAGGGGTCGTCTGGGGTGGGCAGGGAGAAGCACATGCCCTCGCAGTTGCGGCGCTTGCCGGACTTGCGGCGACACTTGGAGGCTATGATGGCGGCGACGCGCGCGGAGACGGCGTTCTCGCTGTTGCGCAGGCGCTTCCGTCGCACCCTGCCGCGCTTCCGCGCCACCGCGTCGTCGCCCTTCGCCATCTGTGGCCTGCTTGTCCGCTCCGACGAGGCAAACGGCAGCCGCCGCACAGGAGCACGCAAAACCTAACAAAACCTCCCCTTTACGGTCGCAGACATTCGATGAAATTGAGCATGGAGCAGTGGAAATGGGCTCACTTTGTTTGCGGCCCATTTTCTATTTGGGCTGCCCAAATATGTCGTTGCAACCCGAAACCTAATCGATAATATTCGTGGAGACTTTTTACCTGGTAGTTACCAAAGTTGTCCATTAAAACTTGATGGATAATATCACTTTTTACAGTACTTTAGAGATATCAAACTATTTTTTGAGCTCAACATAGAGTGATGCGGTCCAATGGGCCATTGCAACCCTGAAGCCTGGTGGATAATATCCGTGGAGACATTTTACAGTAGATACCAAACTATTCATTAAGACCTGAAGATAACTAGCAATAATAGCGCGCTACGCTGCGCCGTTCTGTAGAAGTCGATAGGACCCGTCGGCAAATCCATGGGGTCGTATTTTTGGTTTTCATATTTGTTTTAAAAAATAGGCCGTTAGCTATAAACCTTTAACAAATCTACATTTTTTTAGAAAACCGCGGTTACAACTCGTCGTCTGATAAAATTTGTCGAATTTTCGATTTCGTAATTTTTAAATAAAATGGGTCGAGAGGACCATTGGCGAATCCATGAGATATTACAAACTTTCGATGAATCCGCGTTTAATCTACGGGTTACTATAAACTTCGACAAATCTGTGTTTTTTTTAGAAAACCGTGGTTGTTTTTTTACGCATTTCGGGATATTTGTTCATTTTTTTGTTTTTTGCGTTTGTTAAAAAAATGGGTCGTTAGGACCAGCCGGCGAATCTATGGGTCGCTATAAATCTTTGGACGAATCTACGTTTTTTTAAAAAAAACCCCGCGGTTATGACCCGTTGGCAAATCCATAAGTTGTTGTAAATCTTCAACGAATCCGTGTTTTTTTTGTTGATTCGTGTTTTATTTAGAAAATTGCGATTGAATCTGTGTTTTTTCTTTTTTTTTGTTTTTTATGTTTGTTAAAAAAAATGGGTCGTTATGATCCACCGGTGAATTTATGGGTCGCTATAAATTTTTGAACGAATCTACTTTTTTTAAAAAACAACCCGCGGTTATGACCCGTTGGCAAATCTACAAGTTGTTATAAACCTTCGAAGAATCTATGTTTTTTTTGTCGATGCGTGTTTTATTTAGAAAAATACGGTTGAATCTGTGTTTTTTTGTTTTTTTAAAAGAAAAGTGTGGTCGTTTTTTTATGTATTTCCTTTTTTAAAAGGCTGCTCGGACCCGTGGGCGAATCCATGAACCGCTATAAACCTTCGATGAATTTGGGTTTTTCATTTTTTGGGTTTTTGTGTTTGTTAAAAAAAATGGGTCGTTAGGACCCGCCGGCGAATCTATGGGTCGCTATAAGTCTTTGGACGAACCTACGTTTTTTTTAAAAGCCCGCGGTTATGACCCGTTGGCAAATCCATAAGTTGCTATAAACCTTCGACGAATCTGTGTTTTTTTTAGTGACGAAAACATTTTTTTTCCGGGTTTTTTTGGTGACGAAAACATTTTTTTCGGGAAAAACGGAGAAAGGACCTAGACGTAAGAAGCAGGGGCCTGTTTGTTATTTTTTTGGACCTGTTCGCTATCCTGAAAAATTAGAAAAGGGCTTGTTCGCGATTTGAACTTAACAGGAGGTTTTTCCGTAAAATACCGCGCCAGTGACCCGAACGCGATGAAAAAAAATTATCTTCGTCTCATAAAAAATCGCGAAGGACCTATTCGTAATCCGGAAGGACCTATCCGTAATTCGAAGAAATGGAGGGGCTTTTTTGCAAAACCAGCTTGGGTGACACGCGGCATGCCTGGTCTCTCGGCATTTACTTGCGCTATAAAGGGTGCAACCATATTCACGGAGACTTTTTAGCATACTTGAGATATACTAAACTATTTATTGAGCTTAACACCGGGGAAATATCCAGTGCAAATGGCTATTCAGTACTAAAATGCTAACATCCATTATGGGCCATCCGATCTATCATGTGTAGCTCAAATTGAGAGTGGTGGAAGTCTCTCATGGAATGAGGAGAGAAATAGAGGGGGGTTTTCGCAAAACTATTTAAGTGACAAGAGGTTCCACCACTCTCAATCTAAATCACACATGATAGATCGGATGACCCACAATGGATGTTAGCATTTTAGCACTGAATAGCCATTTACACTGGATATTTCCCCCTTAACACCAAGCTTTTA
Organism: Guadua angustifolia; assembly: GCA_036346375.1. Classification (NCBI taxonomy): domain Eukaryota; kingdom Viridiplantae; phylum Streptophyta; class Magnoliopsida; order Poales; family Poaceae; genus Guadua; species Guadua angustifolia. Next base: position 45,672,548 of record CM070521.1, read on the forward strand.
ACTAGAAAACTTTCAACTCTGGAATTTCTTTTCAGAAAAAATCCAAGTGGAGAAATTTCAAAACAAAAAAAAAACTTCCAGGTTGAAGACTTTCGATTAAAAAAAAATTGGTTCGACAACTTCCAGTTCAAAAAATTGGTTTGAAACTTTAGATTTAAAAAACTTTTGGATCAAAACTTTTAAAACAAAAAAAATTCAATAAAAAACTTATGGTCCAAAAGGTTTTGATTCATAAACTTTTGTAAAATGGTTAAAAAACGTTTTTACTTAGAAAGTTGGAGGGACCTATTAGCAGAAACCCATTACTCAGAAAGTTGCACAGCTCAAAATAGTAAAGCTCATCGTATCATCGATCCACTCCATTGCTTGGCCTTCAGACTGCGGGGCAGGCCCGTCTAAGGTCCAGCGCAAGTGAGCTGACCACACAGAGTAGCCACCATTTTACGTAGAATCATTAAGTTGTACCTCGTTTTCAAAAAGAAGATCACACTTGGATTCAAATTTTATCCTACAAAAGAAGTCATTATATATTTTGAACCATATTTATGTCTCAATTAATTTAATGTATGTGAATTTTAGACTTTGGCATGCTTACGCGTGGTTAACAAAATCTATATAGTGGAAGTCGTTTTTTGGCATTAATAATTAACATGACCAACAAAGTGTCTAAGCATAGAAAATCACTATAATAATAGCGCACCAATGCCATTTCGCTTTAATACTAGTTTGCCTTAAAATTGCTAGATAGATTTTTTTTATGAAGGGAATATATATATATATATATATATGCGGACAGTGGCGGAGCCACCGCCCGGTGACCCAGGGCAGCTGCTGGGCTCGTCGGCGGCAGCGGCCATGTTAATAAATCATGTATCGTGTATACTAGTGTGTGCGGTTAAGCGGTAGTCACGGTGGGCCAGCGCAATTTGACGGCGCCGTGCAGGATCCCCGACTGAAGGAGTACGAGAGCACGGCGTCCGCTCTCCCCAGCAACCCCAGGCTGTGGCTGCGCTGCTACCAGGGCGCCTGGGTGCTGGAGCCGTGGGTGCCGGGGATAATGGCCATCCAACGCGGGTTCGCGCCGCGCCGGGGCGACGTCGTCCTCGCGAGCCCGCCCAAGTGCGGCACCACGTGGCTCAAGGCCCTCGCGTTCGCCACCATGGCGCGCGGCGTGTACCCGCAGGCCCGCGCGGAGCACCCGCTCCTCCGCCTCAACCCGCACGACTGCGTCCCGTTCATGGAGATGCTGTTCGCCGCGGGGCAGGGGAGCAAGATGGACGCGCTGCCGTCGCCGAGGGTCATGGCCACGCACATGCACCACTCGGTTCTGCCCGCCTCCATCAGCGGCAACCCCGACTGCAGAATCGTCTACATATGCAGGTGAGCTATCACGTACGATGCCATATGTATGTTATGAAAACAGCATCTAATAATCGTGCATATATATGGTAGGGATCCGAAAGACATGCTGGTTTCTATGTGGCACTTCGCAAGAAGGATGCAGCCGGACCTTCCATTCCTCGATGTGTTCGAGCCTGCTTGTGAGGGCAGCTGTTTGAGCGGCCCCATCTGGGACCATGTCCTTGGGTACTGGAAGGCCAGCAAGGCGAGCCCGGAGACGGTGCTGTTCCTGAGGTACGAAGAGATGCTGCGCGACCCTGTCGGCAACACTAAGAAGCTGGCCCAGTTCGTCGGGCAACCATTCTCGGAGGCTGAGGAGGAGGCCGGGGTCGTCACTGACATTGTGAGGCTCTGTAGCTTCGACAAGCTGAAGAACCTAGAGGTCAACAGGCCAGGCTCGTCTGTTCCTGAAGGCACCTTCGCCAACGATTCCTACTTCAGGAGGGGAGGAGCGGGAGATTGGGCCAACCACATGACACCGGAGATGGCCGGACGGCTGGACGCCGTCATGGAAGAGAAGCTCCGTGGATCAGGCATCTCGTTCTCCTGAGTCGTGATCGGCGTGATTAATACTTTATGTTAGAATAATTGGACTAGGGTCCATTTATAATTAAATCAATAAATCCCAAGGCCCATGTGCAATACTAGGAGTTATGAGGACTTTAATCCCATATGGGTAATTGAGAGGTGATCAACCAAACTTAAATAGCCAGGTCATGTGTCCATATGTTGTGAGGTTGAAAAGGGATTGGTCATGTACACTGCTGCTTGTAGCCGAGCCGAAGCCGTTCTTGTATGTGCTGGGCTATGGCCGGCGCGAGCCGTGCCGACGTGATGTCTTTGGCGAGTTTTTGCTGTTAAGAGTAATTAATTTGAGCGTTTTATGACCAGTAACTGCTGACCGTTACTAGTAACGGACGTGGTTGATGGCTGGTTCATAACTAACGTCAGTTACTTGTAATTGATGTGTTAATGGCTCTTTTGATGGCTCAGTTACTTGTAACTGATGTGTTAATGGCTCTTTTCATGGCACCCATTACTTCATCGAGACATCCAGTACATCTTCTCCTGGCATCCTATCTTGAGAGAACTCAGATACATTCCTCTTCTCCGAGCTCTGCTCATCGCTCATGTTTTTGAGTATTCCGTCTCATTCATCGCGCGCCAGCGCGAAAGCAGAGAGAGCGAGCCTCCAAACCTTGCTTGCGAGTTCTCGCCGAAAAGGCCGCAATCGTTTTGGGGAGCGCACCGCGCGACTGCTCCGATTCGATCGTCTACATCCTCTACTTCCTAAAGTCCGTTCGAGGGACTGCACTGCGAACCTCTACGATGCATCAACTAAGATCGACTACATCGAATAGTCTGCGATCGTAATGTCGACCGTTCATGAGCAGCGCCACCATTGCCTCCGGTAATGGTCCCGCTACTGGGTATTTTCTTAAACTCTACTTTTGTATGTTCTATTTTCTACAAATCTGCGAGCTTGGCATGATAGTTTGTTCAAACTTTGATATGTCTAGCAAAACCATTAACACTGTATTATTGTTCATCTTGATCACATATGTCATGATTTATAATACAACTTTATGGATTAAAAATTACCGGAAAAACCTACTAATTCCAACAATCCAAAAACCTGAACGTAGGTCTTTTTCGGCTACTGGCTTTGCTGCTACGCTAAAACCCAATGTGTTTGAGGGCGCAAATTATAAAAGATGGCGTGCAAAAATGATCCTGTGGTTGACAGCCATGAACGTGTATCATGTTGCAAGCGGAAAGCCTAAGCCTGGAGAAACGCAACTCACTCCCGAAAAGGAGCAAGCGTTTGAGGCTGCGGATAACTTGTTTCGTGGTGCAATCATTAGCGTTCTTGGTGAGAACATTGTGGATGCATATATGCACTTATCGACCGGCAAGGAAATGTGGAATGCGCTTGAGGCCAAGTTTGGGGTCTCTGATGCAGGCAGTGAACTGTACGTTATGGAGCAGTTCCATGACTACAGAATGGTTGATAACCGTTCTGTAGTAGAACAGGCTCATGAGATTCAGTCGCTTGCAAAAGAACTCGAAAATTTCCCATGTGTGTTACCTGACAAGTTTGTGGCAGGTTGCATAATTGCTAAGCTGCCGCATTCTTGGAAGGATTTTGCTACTTCTCTAAAGCACAAGAGACAAGAATTGGCGTTCTTGATCCGATTGGTTCTCTTGATGTTGCGAGAAGGCGAGAGCAAAAGACACGCTGCGTGTGAAGGGACATGAGGGAAATTCTAGTGCCAATGTGGTGCGACGAAGAATTTCCAATCCCAAAAGAAAGGCAAAACAAGCACGAGAACAAAAACAATGCCATTGAGTACCGGTTTTAAGAAGAAGAACAACAACAAGAAAGGAGGCTGCTTTGTGTGCGGAAGTTCTGACCATTGGGCCAAGGACTGTCCAGAACGCAAGGATAAGCAGAAAAAATCAGCAAATGTTGTTGTTGCCAATACTGATGTTGGAACGTCCGGGTATGGTAATTTACCCTCAGTTCTTTCAGTATGTCATTTACCTGATTGGTGGATTGACACCGGGGCAAATATTCATGTGTGTGTTGATATTTCCTTGTTTTCTTCTTATCAGGTCGCAAGAACTTCCTCCATCTTGATGGGGAACGGATCACATGCTTATGTTCGTGGTGTTGGCACGGTCGATCTGAAGTTTACTTCGGGAAAGATCGTCTTGGTGAGGAACGTCAGCATGTCCCATCTATCAAGAAGAACTTGGTCGTGGCTCTCTCCTGTGTAAAGAGGGCTATAAACTGGTGTTTGAATCCAATAAATGTGTTGTCTCTAAGTTTGGAACATTTGTTGGTAAAGGCTATGAGAGCGGAGGCTTGTTCCGCTTATCTTTGTCGGATTTGTGTAATAACGTTGTTAACCATGTGTGTGATGATGAGGCCAATGTTTGGCATTCCCGGCTTTGTCATATTAATCTTGGTTGCATGAAGCGCTTAGCCAGTATGAGTTTAATTCCAAAGTTAACGTCTGTCAAAAGTTCTAAGTGCCAAACGTGTGTACAATCTAAGCAAACTCGCAAGCCTCACAAGGCAGCAGAGGCGAGAAGCTTAGCACCATTAGAACTAATTCACTCGGATTTGTGTGAGATGAATGGTGTGTTGACAAAAGGCGGAAAGAAATATTTCATGACGTTGATAGATGATTCTACTAGATTTTGCTACGTGTATTTATTGAAGTCAAAAGATGAGGCGTTTCACTATTTTAAAATCTATAAAGCTGAAGCAGAAAATCAACTTGAGAGAAAAATTAAAAGGGTTAGGTCCGATCGTGGTGGAGAATATTTTTCAAATGAATTCAATTTATTCTGCGAGGAACATGGCATAATCCATGAGAGGACGCCTCCCTATTCACCGCAATCAAACGGGGTTGCGGAGAGGAAGAACCGCACTCTAACTGAGATGGTTAACGCCATGTTAGATACAGCGGGACTTTCCAAGGAATGGTGGGGTGAGGCTATATTGACGGCATGTCATGTCCTAAACAGAGTTCCTACAAAGAATAAAAGGATAACCCCATTTGAGGAATGGGAAAAGAAAAGATTGAATCTCTCCTACTTACGAACTTAGGGTTGTCTGGCTAAGGTCAGTGTGCCAATCCCAAAGAAGCGTAAGCTTGGACCACAGACCGTGGATTGTGTTTTTCTTGGCTATGCTTTTCACAGCGTTGGGTATAGATTTTTAATAGTAAAATCTGGTATTCCTGATATGCATGAAGGCACCATAATGGAATCCAGAGATGTCACATTTTTTGAGGATGTATTTCCAATGAAAGAAACACCTAGCATTTCTAGCGAAGAACCTATCACTTCTCCTGAACCTACTATTCCTGTAATGCACAATGAACCCTCACTTGTGGAAAATCCTATAGATGAAGGCAACGAAGTAACTCGCAAGAGTAAGAGACAAAGGACTGTAAAGTCTTTTGGTGATGACTTTATTGTATATCTAGTGGATGACACTCCAAAAACCATTGCTGAGGCTTATTCATCTCAGGACGCTGACTATTGGAAGGAAGCGGTTCGGAGTGAGATGGATTCTATCATGACTAATGGAACTTGGGAGATTGTGGATCGTCCTTACGGTGCATACCAGAGGATGTAAGTGGGTGTTCAAAAGAAGCTTAAGCTGGCGATGACGATTGATAAGTACAAAGCGAGGCTTGTTGCAAAGGGTTATACCCGTAAAGAAGGCGAAGACTTTTTCGATACTTATTCACCAGTTTGACCGACTACTATTCGAGTACTACTATCACGGGTGCCTCTCACGGTCGATTGTCCATCAAATGGACGTTAAGACGGCTTTCCTTAATGGAGAGTTGGAGGAGGAAATTTACATGGAACAGCCAGATGGATTTGTAGTAAAGGGTCATGAAGGGAAGGTGTGTAAATTGTTGAAGTCCTTATACGGCCTTAAGCAGGCACCTAAACAGTGGCATGAGAAGTTCGACAGAACTTTGACATCTGCCGGCTTTATTGTGAATGAAGCTAATAGATGTGTGTATTACCGCTATGGTGGGGGAGAGGGGGTGATCTTGTGTTTGTATGTTGATGACATACTGATATTTGGGACGAACCTTAATTTAATTAAGGAGGTCAAGGACTTTTTGTCTGAAAGCTTTGAAATGAAGGATTTGGGAGTAGCGGACGTCATCTTAAACATTAAGTTGTTAAGAGAAGATGATGGTGGGATCACACTTGTCCAATCCCATTATGTGGAAAAGGTCTTGAGTCGCTTTGGTTTTAGTGACTGCAAGCCTGCTCCAACGCCGTATGATCCTAGTGTGCTATTACGGAAAAATCAGAGTATAGCAATGGATCAATTGAGATATTCCTGCATCATTGGCTCGTTGATGTATTTAGCTAGTGCTACAAGGCAGATATCTCGTTTGCTGTGAGCAAACTCACCGGTTTGTTTCAAATCCGAGAGATGATCACTGGCGTGCTCGTAAAAAGAGTAGTGCGCTACCTAAAAGGGACAAACAAGCTATGGAATTCACTACACTGGGTATCCAAGGGTACCGGAGGGTTCTGATGATTCTAAGCGGATATCGATCTTGATGAGATAAAAGCCACAAGTGGATATGTGTTCACTTTGGGAGGTGGTGCTGTTTCATGGAAGTCTTGCAAGCAGACCATCTTAACGAGGTCAACAATGGAAGCAGAACTCACAGCATGAGACACCGCCACTGTTGAAGCCGACTGGCTACGTGAGCTTGTGATGGATTTGCCGGTGGTTGAGAAACCGGTACCTGCTATTCTTTTGAACTGTGACAATCAGACTGTGATTGTCAAGGTCAACAGTTCTAAGGATAACATGAAGTCATCAAGACACGTCAAGAGGCGGTTGAAGTCTGTCAGGAAAATGAAAAACTCCGAAGTGATAGCATTGGACTATGTCCAGACGGCTAAAAACTTGGCAGATCCTTTTACCAAGGGACTATCACGGAATGTGATAGATGAAGCATCGAGGGAGATGGGCTTGAGACCCACATGAGTCACGCCTTAGTGGTAACTCATCCTATGTGATCGGAGATCCCGTGAAGTAGGATGGTGAAACAAGCTATTGGTTGGCTGGGAGGAGAGTATTCTTATACATATCCCACTCCGTTGGAGATGCATTACTCTCCTATTCTGTATGGCAGGTTGGTTATACCTTAATGTGTTCCGAGTGGCTTACAAAGCAGAGATGTTGTCCTACAGAATATCTTATGAGGAATACACCTATATGAGCCTGACTGCTAGTCACAGTATATGAGACTGGGTGATCTCTAGAAACTCATGAAAGGCTAAGGAGTATGACTTATACGCTCCAAACCGAGGGGATGCTTATGGCAGCCTAGTACCAATAAAGGATTTTGGTGAAATTTATTCGCACAAAACTGTCAATTCAAGGCATAGTCCATTGTTCAGTTATGGATGAGTGTAGCCTTTGTCCTAGGTGGATGTTCAACTTAACAGTCTCCATCGAAACACTGGTATATCAAACAGTAGTAGAACTGAGAGTATTTCACATATGCCTTGGAATTTGGTGGGGATTGTTAGAATAATTGGACTAGGGTCCATTTATAATTAAATCAATAAATCCCAAGGCCCATGTGCAATACTAGGAGTTATGAGGACTTTAATCCCATATGGGTAATTGAGAGGTGATTGACCAAACTTAAATAGCCAGGTCATGTGTCCATATGTTGTGAGGTTGAAAAGGGATTGGTCATGCCACACACGTCTTGCTGCTTGCGCGCCCGAGCCGAGCCGTTCTTGTGCTTTGGCCTTGCAGAGCAGCCGTGCCGACGTGATGTGTTTGGCGAGTTTTCTTTGTTAAGAGTAATTAATTTGAGCGTTTATGACCAAGAATCGCCGACCGTTACTAGTAACGGACGTGGTTGATGGTCGGTTCATAACTAACGCCGCCATTACTAATAGCGATGTGTTAATGGCTCTTTGATGGCGTCGATTACTAATGGCGATGTGTTAATGGCTCTTTTCATGGCACCCATTACTTCATCGAGACATCCAAAGACATCTTCTCCGGCATCCTATCTTGAGAGAACTCGATACATTCCTCTTCTCCGAGCTCTGCATCGCCGCTGCCGAGTATTTTCAGTATTCGTGCTCTCATCGCGCAAGACATGCGAAAGCAGAGAGAGCAGGCCTCCGAAACCTTGCCCGCTGCGAGTTCCTGCTCGGGAAAAGGCCGACAATCAGGTTTTTGGGGAGCGCACCGCGCGACTGCTCCGATTCGATCGTCTACATCCTCTACTTCCTAAAGTCCGTTCGAGGGACTGCACTGCGAACCTCTACGATGCATCAACTAAGATCGACTACATCGAATAGCTGCGATCAGAATGTCGACTGGTTCGCAGAACAGCGCCACCATTGCCTCCGGTAATGGTCCCGCTACTGGGTACTTTCTTAAACTCTACTTTTGTATGTTCTATTTTCTACAAATCTGCGAGCTTGGCATGATAGTTTGTTCAAACTTTGATATGTCTAGCAAAACCATTAACACTGTATTATTGTTCATCTTGATCACATATGTCATGATTTATTATACAACTTTATGGATTAAAAATTGCCGGAAAAACCTACTAATTCCAACACTTTAATCACCATGGATAGAATAGAATATCTTGCAGGCTGGCGCGTGTGTTGGTGTGTTCTTGCTGGTCCAGTTTATTTGCAGTCATGCACCGATCGAGATGGCACTGTATTCGTTAACCTCATGATGTTTATGTCCTGTCGAGTTGGTTTTATAATCTTTTGAGGTGCTCCTACCCGTAATAAAAGTCATCAGGGCTGCTTGTGGAATACTCGCTGTTCTTTTTTAATCCTCACTCACTGTTGTTTTGAGTAGTTGTTTTTGGACATGACACCGTTATTACACTTTGACTACTGCTGTACTTTTTCTAAACGTATGCCAGTAAAAAAACTAAAAATGGTTGAAATAATGTAACATTTAAAATACTTATGAAATTTCTTATCTATGCGTGACAACACTTAAAATTTTTCATACATGAATGGTCAAGGATTGCAAAGCTTGATTTTACGCACTGTGTTAACATATATTTGAGAACAAGGGAATAGCAACATACTCTACGGCAGGATAGCTAGAGTAGTACAACTTTTTATTAGTGCATGATATTGACTAAGCCCGCAACTCTACAGCATAACCCTGTTTACTCCCTCCGGTCACAACGTTTCACGAAATGCAGTCAACGTGTTTGAACTTTGATCATATCATTGGATAATTGAAATGCACTGTTAAAAAGCGCATGGATAGATTTGAATTCAAATGGTAGGTTCAAAATATTATAAAATTGACATATTTTGAATATGTTCTATACTATTAATTATGGTGAAGTAGTTTCCTAGCGACTGTGTATCTGTTTGTAACGACAATTATTTGTAATTGTAGAAGTAATACGTTTCATAAGATGATCTCATGCCGACGAACTAGAGTGACTTTGAGGTGGGACCTACTTTTTGTGTGCCAAATCTGTCATGCCCTAGCACCCATATGCAGGCCAACCAACTCCAGCGATACATCTCATAAAAAAAAAACTCCAGCAATATACTATCCATATGCACCCTCAAAATCGGCTTTTGACAGCCCACCCAAAAATGCACGTCATATTTATCTATCCCCATGTAGTTTGCCTTTCGAACAGAATAGATGACTCATGACTCTCGTGGATACCAATATTATTGAATATAAATTCCAGGATACCGGGGCCGCATTCGTTCTTGTGCGAGGAGGCCGGATTGTTTCCTTTATCTAAAAAAAAATCCAGGATGCCGTGGGTGAATGCAATAAACCACGAGTACATCAAATGCCTGATTAAGGCTGATCTCACCATACCTTTTCTTTTACCCAACCTTCTATATTTCAAACTCCACTCTATCTACAGTGCCGGAACGGTATTTTGTCTGCCCATTTGCCCGTGCTTGTGAGCTCAGCCTAATAGGCGGCAACACGACGCACATGCAGCACCAGGGAGGGAGGGGCAGAGCTTGCTGGCACGACAAGGGACTGGAGGGTGACGGGTGACGAGCGTCTGACAACAAGCACTATTATCACGGGCGTTCATCCTCCATACATCACACACGAGTACAAACAATCTCGACAAATTTGTGGAAGTTGTTCACGGATCCACCGTCAGGCCCGAACGCCTTGACCACCCTGGTTTGCAGATCCCGCGCCCTAGCCCTCATCCGTGCCCCTTCCTCTCCTGTGAGCAGCGACGCCACCACCTCCGCCACGGCACCGCTCGCCATTGGCGTGCCGTCGTCGAACGCCGTGCCGAAGCACCACGCGCGCGCCACCGCACGCGCGTTCATCATCTGGTCTCCGAAGAAGGGGCGGCACGCCATGGGCACGCCGCCAGACATCCCCTCGACGACGGCCCCCCAACCGGAGTGCGTGACGAACGCGCCCACTGCCGGGTGCCGCAGCACAGCGGCCTGCGGCGCCCACGGCACGATGAGCCTGGAGTCACTGGCCTTCGCGCGGTCCAGGAACCCCGGCGGGAGCAGCGGCCACGCGTCCTCCCGCAGCGACCACACGAAGGGCGCGCCGCTGGCCTCGAGCCCGGAGGCCAGCTCGCGAAGCTCGTCCGGTGGCAGCGCCGCGACCGTGCCGAAGCTGACGTACGCGACGGTACCCGCTTGTCGGTGGACGTGGGCGAGCCAGGCAAGGCAGTCGTGGGGGTCGTCGTCTGGCGCGGCGGCGCCCGGGAGGAGGTGGTAGGGGCCGATGGGAAGGGAGTTGGGGAGCGCGTCGGCAAGGGCGGCGGACACGTCCTGCGGGAAGAGACCCGGGAAGGCGTTGAGCGCAACGGCGGTGGCGGCGCGGGGCAGGCGCTGCGCCACACGGCGGAGGAGGAGGTCCATGACGCGGTGCATGTCGCCACTGGCGCCGATGCCACCGATGGGGAGGTCGCGGACGCGGTAGATCCCGAGGCCAGGGTGGGAGGTCAAAGGCTCATCGGCCCGGCTCGCGGCTGCAAGATGATGCATATGCGCGCAACAGTGTTACTACCATCATTGCAAAGTTCAGCGCAGCTCGAGCTCAATAATCTCAACGGAATCTCGTACCGTGGTCGCCGATGTCCTTGCGAAGCGCGTCGCCGCAGACGTGCGCGAGGAGCGCGCACGGGCCGCCGGTCCAGACCGCGACCCAGGGCACCCCGGCCTCCGCGGCCATGGACATGAACGCGTCCCCGACCACGCAGCTCACCGTCACGCCCCCAGCCGCGTCGCGGGCCGTTTCCAACGCCTGCCTAAGCCCGCCAGCCTCTGCGGCCTCGACGAACAGCTCCATCCGGCGCCACGCCGGGGTCCCCTGATCGTCCCCTCCTCCCGACGGCGCCTCCACGAAGCGCAGGTTCGCCGGGGCCGCGCCGGGGAGCCACGACAGGGAGTCGGCGGTGGAGATGAAGGAGAAGGTCGCGGACGGTGCCGCGGTGGCGAGAGCGCGCGCGACCGTGAGGAGCTTCGGGGCGTGGGAGGTGAAGGGAAAAGCCACAACGGCGACGTGCGGTGCCCCCATCGTCGCAGCTCGATCGGTGGACTGTGTGCGTGGGCGGAGAGTGTTAAGAAATATACTCAGTCATGTATCCGTTGTATACTAAGATCAGTGCCCGTTAGAGCATGTACAGTGGGTATAGACAGCAGCTGTCTGTAATATACTCCATATCATCTATAGACAGTACTAAAAATAACTCATACAATGGATCGTCTATATAGTTGTCTGTAATGATCTCTTATCTAATTAATAGACTGTCTGTACAATGGCACGTAAAATAAAAAGCTGTCTATAAGACTGTCTGTTAAATAGTAGACATCAATTTTCTCTCTCCCTCTTCTCTCTCTTCCACATCACCTAAAATCCTATGTGGCATAGTCTTACAGACAGCTGATATGCATCATTGTATATGCCCTTAGAGTCTGTTAGATAGTGAAGGTCCTGATCCGGACTTGTAGCAGCAATCTCACCTTCAGTGGGCGTCGTGGACCTTGCACGGTCACCACGATGTCATGCACCGGCAATGCCGGATCTAGAACTCCTTCGGGTGGCTTAAGCCGTTCAACATAAACACACATACTTTTACATGGTATCAGAGCCTCGATCTAGTCTCTAGCTTCCGCAATCATCATGTCGCTTGACTCCACGGCGGACTCGTCAAGCTCTGGCGCCAATGGCACCATCACCGGCTTCAACCACTTGATCACCGTCAAGCTCAACAGCGAGAACTATCTCCTATGGACAACGCAATTGTTCCCATATCTCAGGAGCCGTTTGCTCATGGGCTTCATTGACGGCACCAGCGTTCCGCCCAACGCCACCGTCACTGCAACAGGCGCTGACAACAGCGTCATCGTCTCCGTCAACCCGGAGTACACCCTCTGGGTCGAGAAGGACCAAATGGTCATGAGCGCCCTCCTGTCATCACTCTCGGAGGAGGTGCTCATACATATTGTGGGCTGCACCACGGCGCGCGAAGTTTGGTGCGTCATCGAGAGGACGTATGCCGCCCGTTCCAGGGCCCAAGTCATGCAGCTCCGGATGCATCTCGCCACGATCCATAAGGGAGACATGAGCGTTGCTGCATACTTCCGTAAGGTGAAAAGCATCACCGACACCCTGGCGATCGTCGGCAAGCGTCTCGACGACGACGAAATCATCTCCTACATGCTGAGTGGTCTGGGATCTGAGTACGAGTCCCTGGTCACCAGCCTGACAACACGTACTGAGGTAATGACCGTCGGTGATGTGTATGCTCACATGCTCAGCACAGAACTGAGGATCGACAGCAATCAAGGGGGTGGACAAGGCAGCATCCAGGTCAACCTGGCGAACAGGAGTCTAGGGCGCAACATCAACAATGGAGGAGGTCGTGGCCGAGGACACGGCCGCGGCAATGGCGGCCGCAGCAACTACGGCAATCTCAACAACACCGAAGATCCGATTGGAGGCGAGGCCGCGTGTCGATCTGCGGCCTCAACAACCACGACGCTTCCACCTGCTATCATAGGTTTGATCACAATTTTCACCCGTGGATACGGCCGGGTTCTTCCGCAAAGAATCAACAACAACAACAAACTACGCTGTGGACTCCAACCGGTATGCGGAACAAAAGCGACAGATCATATCACAAATGATCTTGAGAAGCTGACGACCAAGGAACGCTATGGCGGCAGTGATCGGGTGCAGGTTGCCAACGGTGCAGGTCTGTCCATAGCCCATGTTGGAAATTCGTCTATTGCTGCTGCTAATCGATCTTTACTCTTGAAAAATATCCTGCATGTACCTAACATTAATCGTCACTTGCTATCAGTTCATAAGCTTACTTCTGATAACAATGCATATCTTGAATTTCATCCCAATCATTTTCTTGTCAAGGATCGAGCCACGAAGACAACTCTTCTTAGAGGATCATGTGTAGATGGTCTCTACTGCTTCCCAAATAAAAGATCCAGCCGAGCTCTCTTCACTGCCAAGACATCAGAAGAACTTTGGCACCGACGGCTTGGACATCCTTCTTCATCTGTTGTTCGTCAGATCCTTGTTTCCAGCAACCTTAATGTAGCCACGAATAATCAGCTTCCTGTTTGTGATGCCTGCCAACAAGGGAAAGCTCATCAGCTGCCCTTTAGTTCAGTTTCTCATGTAGCTTCAGAACCTTTACAACTTGTTCACATGGATGTGTGGGGTCTGGCCCGAACCTCTGTAAACGGTTTCAAATATTACTTCAGTATCATTGATGACTTCAGTCGCTTTGTTTGGATATATTTCCTTAAACACAAAAGTGAAGTCCAATCAACATTTCTTCAGGTCCATGCTCACGTAGAGACTAACAGCAAGAAACTCCTTGCGCTCAATCTGGGGTGGAGAATTCCACAAATTGCATCACTTCTTCAAACACATTGGTGTTACACACCGTATCTCATGTCCCCATACACATCAACAAAGTGGCTTAGTGGAAAGAAAACATAGGCACATTGTCGAAACAGGCATCACCTTATTAGCTCAGTCTGGTATGCCTGTGAGGTTTTGGGATGAGGCTTTTCATTCAGCTTGTTACTTGATAAACCGAATGCCTAGCAAAGTTATCAGTGGTGACACACCCATGTTTCGTCTTCTTGGTCTAAAGCCTGACTACAAATTTCTTAGGGTTTTTGGTTGTGCTTGTTGGCCAAATCTTAGGCTCTACAATCCTAGGAAGCTGGACTTTAGATCCAAGCAATGTATCTTTGTCGGTTATTCAGCCAATCATAAAGGTTATAAGTGCCTTGACCGTCAGTCAGGCCGTGTGTTTCTCTCAAGGGATGTAGTCTTTGATGAGAGTGTTTTTCCCTTCAAAACTGATTCCACACACTCCAGTTCAGCTCCTCATACCTCAAACCAACCAACAGTCCTGCCATCTTTTACTCCTCTGTCACACTACACTGAACAATTTCTGACTGACCAAAATCCAACAGTAGCCGAGCCTGCCAATCCTGAAAATTCTCTCTCTGACAGCACAGCAGTAGGCGATATTTCCACTGGTCTTGAGCACACTAATACTGTTGCTGATCATCCTGTTGTCGCCACATCTGATAGTGCAGGTTTGCAAACTGGCCAGGCAGTAGAGATGAGTTCAGAACCTGATGTTGTTCCTGTTGTTTCTGAAACACAAGCTGCACCATCAACCGGCCATCGGATGCGGACTAGGCTGAAAAACAACATTGTCAGGCCAAAGCAATTCAGAGATGGGACAGTCAGATATGGTGGTAGTGTTCAAACTAGCTGCATCCCCATGGAGCCCAGATCTCTTGAAGAAGCTCTAGAGCACAAAGACTGGAAGCAGGCAATGGATGCAGAATACAGTGCATTGATTAAGAACCAAACATGGTCTCTAGTTCCACCACAGAGAGGTATGAATCTAATTGATTGTAAATGGGTATTTAAGGTAAAAAGAAATGCTGATGGCTCGGTAGAGAGATACAAGGCCAGGTTGGTAGCCAAAGGCTTCAAGCAACGTCTTGGCATTGATTATTCAGACACTTATAGTCCAGTAGTGAAACTTGCCACTGTGAGGATGATAATTTCTCTTGCTGTGAATAAGAATTGGTCCATGCGGCAGATAGATATACAAAGTGCCTTCCTACATGGGATACTTGAAGAAACTGTCTACATGAGGCAACCACCGGGATACACAAGCACTAGCGCTCCTCCTGGATACATCTGCAAGCTGAACAAGGCCCTGTATGGACTGAAACAGGCTCCCAGAGCATGGCATTCCAGATTGGTACAGAAACTCGAGCAACTGGGATTCAAGCCATCTCAAGCAGACACCTCTCTGTTCATCTTCAGGAACTCTGGTCTCATAATGTACATGTTGGTCTATGTTGATGACATCATAATTGTGAGCTCAAGGCATAGTGCAACAGACAAGCTGATAAGCGAGTTGACTAGAGATTTTGGTGTGAAGGATCTGGGAAGACTGCATTACTTTTTAGGCATTGAAGTTCAGCCTCACGGCAATGGAGTAATCCTGAGTCAACAGAGGTATGCACAAGATCTACTTGCAAGAGCTAAGATGACAAACTGCAGAGCTATTTCAACCCCAATGTCTTCCTCGGAAAAATTAGCCAGAAATCAAGGCACTCTCCTAACTGACGAAGAACAGTATCAGTATCGAAGCATAGTTGGAGGCTTGCAATATTTGACATTGACAAGGCCAGATCTGTCATTTGCAGTTAATCGTGTTTGTCAGTACATGCAATCACCTACTGACACACATTGGACAGCAGTCAAGAGAATTCTTCGATATGTCAAGGGAACAGTGAAGTATTCTCTCAAGTTTCAGAAGAGTCATAGTGATACTCTATCAGCCTTCAGTGATGCAGACTAGGCTGGCTGCCCTGATGACAGGAGATCAACCAGTGGATTTGCAGTGCTAATGGGAGGAAATTTGATCAGTTGGAGCTCAAGAAAACAGGCCACGGTCTCAAGATCAAGCACTGAAGCTGAGTACAAGGCTATAGCAAATGTGGCTGCAGAACTCGTGTGGATTTAGTCCTTACAAAGGGAACTTGGACTGCATCAACAGAAGGCTCCGATCCTGTGGTGTGACAACCTAGGTGCAACCTACATGACGTCCAATCCGATGTTTCATGCAAGAACAAAGCATATTGAGGTTGATTTTCACTTTGTCAGAGAACAAGTCGCCCGAAAGAACTTAGCTGTTCGCTTTATCTCGTCCAAGGATCAGCTAGCAGACATATTCACTAAGGCACTGTCGAAGTCTCCCTTCTGTCGAGCTTGTGTCAATCTCAACCTAGTTTTCACGAGGCTGTGATTGAGGGAGCGTGTTAAGAAATATACTCAGTCATGTATCCGTTGTATACTCAGATCAGTGCCCATTAGAGTCTGTTAGATAGTGAAGGTCCTGATCCGGACTTGTAGCAGCAATCTCACCTTCAGTGGGCGTCGTGGACCTTGGACGGTCACCACGATGTCATGCACCGGCAATGCCGGATCTCATGTAACAGAACAGAGTATATATATGCAATAGAACTCCTTCGGGTGGCTTAAGCCGTTCAACATAAACACACATACTTTTACAGAGAGGTGGCGCATCTATTAGTTTAGCCATGCATGGCACTAGTTTTGCATGTACACGGCCAGTTTCGTTCGTGCGCGAGTTTAGTGAGTCATACATGTCATCCACGGCTTTGTCCTGTCACTTTTCCACATGGAGTCCAAGATGCACCAGGCGAGCAGCGAATCGTCGTCGGGTAGTACTGTAGTAGATGCAGTCAAACTCGTTATAGCTGTAGATCCAAGCGGAGACCATGTACTCACTATAGACACGCCCGCAGTGAGAGCAATGACACGTGCGATGACAGCGAATGCACGGACCTTCGTGAAAGGTTGCACTTGCACAGCGAGCGCACGTGCGACGGTTGTCGTCGAGGCTGCCGTCAACGTGCTTGTCCAAAGGGCCAATCGAGGTCGTTATCCATTGCACCATCGAGGGAGCCGTCCATGGCGCTGTCGAGGGAGACTTCCTGGGCGCCGTCAAGTGACACGTTCGAGCCGCCGGCCATGGCACCGACGAGGTAGCCACGAGCGCCGTCGAAGAAGCCGACCATGGCGCCGTTGAGGTCGCCGTCGAGGGAGCTAGCCACGGCGCCGTCAACGTAGCTGTCCTGGGCGCCGACGAGGTAGACGCAGGCGTTGTGTCAAGGGAGTCGTCCATGGCAAAGGTATCGTGGTGCTCGTGAGAAAGAAACGGCCATGGCAATTTGCATGCGCTAGATATGGACACTCAAACGGATTAAGTTTGCTATGACTAGTACTCATGCATGCACACGAATTTCAGCCAAAAGTTGAGCTGCATGCATGCATGCGAGCTGAAACTGCTGATGCACACAATATAGGGTGACTAGTACTCATGCATACACGCGAATTTTTGTCAAAAGGTGAGCTGCATACTTGCATGCGAGATGAAATGGCTCGCCTGCTGATGCGCCCTGTACAGGGAAGGAGGGAGTAATTAAATGATGAGAACAAAACTATCCAAAAAACCTTTAAAATTCTTAAACAACAAGTATTTTAGGACTAAAAAAAGCCTCAAATGTCTTCTTTTTTAAGACCGGAGGGAGTACATGTTATTATCTGACTAGTTTAATGCCCATACGTTGCTACGAAAAATAAATTTGGTAACGAAACATATCTGCGCTGACGTCGCGCCGCTTGGACCCCCTTTGACCCTTCCGCGCCATGCCTTCTTGCTTGGCCCTCTTGCTTTGGCCCTTCCGCGCACTACGCCACCGAGGATCGGGAGGGAGGAGCTCTCGTGAGGAACGGAAGCGAAAAATTTCGCTTCTTGCTTTGGCTCTTCTGCGCGCTAAGCCACTGAGAAGATCGGGAGGGAGAAGCTCTCGTGAGTCGTGAGGAACGGAAGCGAAAAAGAAACCGGTTTGTTTCGTTGGCCGGTTTGGTTTTACAGAAGCAAAGTTGTTTTGTCGGCTGCTTCGGTTTTTTTTACGATTTAGAGGTGGGTCGATGGTGAAGAACGGATGTATCGTCATCAACTTCTAATTAGAAGTAGTAGAGATAATTTGTCCTGGATTAATTTCTTGAATCAGCCAAGCGACGAAGTTGCGTCAAAGGCCCATTTGAAATTTTGAGGATGGTAGCATCTAAGGCCTGCTTGAAATTGGACCCATCTTCATTATTTCCTCCGTAAAAGTTATTACTGTACTTCTGGGTTTTGGGTTCTGAAGCAACCCAAGAGGCTAGAGTATTATTTTCCACCAATACGTGAGACTGCTCATGTTTCTTATTGCTACAAGCTGATAGTACTTCAAAAAATTTCTGATGTAATATCTGCAAGATTGGCAATTCAGAACTTGTGTCAGATGATGTAGCATTTTAGACAACGATGGTACAGAAAATTGCTTAGCAAGTTTTTCTTGGAGAGGTGAGCTGCCAGACGTACTTTGGTCTGATTATCCAACATTGAATCCAGTACTTCGATATTTCAGCTTTGTCCTTCCTCTCAGGGGCGGATCCATAGTTATGGGGCCGAGGTCTGGTGACCTCGACGCCTCCGTATTAGCCCTTTATACCCTTCGCTAAACACTGTTAATGACCCCGGCGGTAGATTAGCTTAGACCTTAGCCCCAATACTCATCCAGTCTGACCAGTCATCCGAAAACAAGCAGCTCGTAGGCCGTATGTTGGCGATGACCCCGACAATCAATTTTCCTGGATCCGCCCCTGCTTCCTCTCACATTTGTTCTTCGACACATGAGGATAAAACTACTTTGTCACGACGTATTCCAGCAAAGTACAACAAACAATATTGGTAATAGTGCTAGTGTTTCCCATTAACATGGCTAAGATAAAGGACAAGTTGCAAGCCGCATGACTGTCAGATTGCTGTTTGCACGGCTTCACACAATATTGTAGAGCTATTAGCAGTCAGCTTAGCACTCGCTTCTCATCCATCCCTCCCTCGTGAAAGCACAAACGATCCGCACCGGCCACGCGTCGTCCGCCCACCGGCTCCCCACATGCTGGGGGGACACGGCGCAGGCAGGACGACCATGGGAGGTGGCGACCGCCGCACGGCACGACTGAGGGGCCACACGGACCGTCGCCGCATGGGATCCCGGCCGGGGTGGTCAAGCGCCTGGTCAGCCGGTGGCCCCGAGGCGCCACGTCAGCGGAGTGGAGCCTCCGTCGCGTGTGGGTGGGTGTGGGGGTGGGGTGGCTCGCGAGTTCTTCGACTGCTTCCCGGCAGGCCGTGTGGTCGGTGAGTGGGTCTTGTTCTTCTCGTGACAAGCCTGGTGCGCGGTTGCTTTCTCGGTTCAGTTATTCCTCCCCTCCTCCTCAGCACCAAGCCACCAACTATCAATTCATGTCTCATATGCCCTCTTGATAAAAAAAAAATCCAGTATTCACGAAAGCATGATTTACATAAGGCGACCTTCTCCTTTCGCACATCATGAATTACTAGACACGTTCGTGCGATACACGCCGCGCTACACCGTGCAAGTCAAGTAAAAAAATCACATGAGTTTTAGAGGACTAATAGGGGAAAAATAGATAAATATATAATTTCAAAAAATTTTGAGCAAATATCTGAAAAAACAATGTGGTAAAAAATAAATTCCGGAAGCTTTGAAGGGTCTATGCAAAAATTGGAACGCCTCTCTATAACGACGTGCTAAAAAAAATTCCAAAAACTCTGAAGGGTCCATGCAAAAATCGTAGTGCCTCCCTGTACGAAACGACGTGCTAAACATAATCTTCGAAAATTTCGGAGGGTTTGTGAAAATATTTGAGTGTCTTTCCGTAAAACATGGGACGTCAAAAAATAAACGAAAGAAACTTCGGGGGTCTTCTAAGGAAAAAATTAGACTCTAAATTGAAAGGTGCTTTTCACGAAAAATAGCCGGAATGATCCAAACATCACTAGCATTCAAGTGCCTTTCCGGAAAAAATGTGGCATCAAAAAACAAACGAAAGAAACCTCAGGGGTTTTCTAGGAAAAAAATTAGACTCTAAATCGAATAATCCTTTCTCAAAAAATAGCCGGAATGATCTAAACGTCACTACGTTTTTTTCGGTATCTATTTAGGGCTCTCTCACGTAAGATCCGTAATTTTTTTAACCAGAAGGCCCTTTTTGTAAAAAACCGCAAAAAGGACCTATACGTAACTACAGATTTTTTGACAGACCTAAACATGAAAAAAAATTTTGAGCCGAACCAACCGGCTGAGCCGAGCCGCGCGGCCGGTTTGGCTCAAATCATTGTGGAGGCACCAATGTTACAATCTTTAATATAGGTACTAGATAATGACCCGCGCTACGCCGCGGCGTATGTAATTTGTTTGCTGCGTCACGCGAAACTTTGATCGATTGATATTTATAGGGAAAACTGTGTAATCCTAGCTTTTCTTTTTTCTTTTTAGAAAAAAGCGTGTCAAAAATAGTCTAGAGGAAAAAGGGCGAAAAATTATTAGAGATGGCAATCTTCTTTTGTCGAGTTTAATACTCTATGCGTTCACCGAGTAATAATACATGTTCGCAAAATCACCCACCGGTGAAAAATAGTCTAAAGGAAAAAGGGCGAAAAATTATTAGAGATGACAATCTTCTTTTGTCGAGCCTAATACTCTACGCGTTCACCGAGTAATAATACATGTCTAAAAAAATATCAGAGATCGAAATGGAAAATCGAGTTGGGGAAAAAGTTTAGAGATAGAGCCGCACACATATCTCTGGCGATGAAATCTTTTTTTCCGGGAAAAACGGAGAACACAACCGTGAATAAAAAAACTATGGATTTTTTTAGAAACGAAAAAATAAAGGCGAATGACCCGTTCACCGAGTAATACTCTACGCGTTCACCGAGTAATAATACATGTCTAAAAAAATATCAGAGATTGAAATGGAAAATCGAGTTGGGGAAAAAGTCTAGAGATAGAGCCACACACATATCTCTGGCGACGAAATCTTTTTTTCCGGGAAAAACGGAGAACACAACCGTGAATAAAAAAACTATGGATTTTTTTTAGAAACGAAAAAATAAAGGCGAATGACCCGTACGCGAATATGAGGAAAAAGGGCGAAAAACTATTAGAGATGACAACCTTCCTTTGTCAAGCCTAATACTCTACGCGTTTACCGAGTAATAATACATGTTCGCAAAACCACCCACCGTTGAAAAATAGTATAGAGGAAAAAGGCGAAAAATTATTAGACATGACAACTTTCTTTTGTCGAGCCTAATACTCTACGCGTTTACCGAGTAATAATACATGTTTAAAAAAATGTTAGAGATCGAGATGGAAAATCGAGTCGGGGAAAAAGTCTAGAGATAGATTTGCACACATATCTCGGTGACGAAAACTTTTTTCCGGAAAACGGAGAACACAACCGTGAATAAAAAAAGTGCGAGTTTTTGGAAACAAAAAATAAAGGCGAATGATCCGTATGCGAATATCTGAAACTAGCAGGTCCTTTTTGCAAAACCAATGATCGAAGGATTTGGATGTATTTTTTATTTTCGCAAAATCACCAACCTGTTAAAAATAGTCTAGAGGAAAAAGGCGAAAAACTATTAGAGACGACAAACTTTTTTGTCGAGCCTAACACTCTACGCGAGTAATAATACATGTTTAAAAAATATCGAGATCGAGATGGAAAATCGAGTTGGGGAAAAAGTCTAGAGATAGAGATGTACACATTTCTCCGTGCCGAAAACATTTTTTTCGGGAAAACGGAGAAAGGACCTAGACGAAGGAGCAAGGGCCTATTTGTTACGTTTTGGACACATTCGCTATCCCGAAAAATTAGAAAAGGGCTTGTTCACGATTTGAATTTAACGTGAGGTTTTTTTCAGAAATCGCGCGGCCAGGACCTAAACGCGATTTAACGGAAAAAATCTTGCCCTCACAAAAATTACAAAGGACCTAAACGTAATTACGGAATATACGGAGGACTTTTTTCACAAAAACCCACTTGACACGTGGGTGCCTCGCGCGAATGACCCGACGTGAATATCTTAAAGCAAGCAGGCCCTTTTTGCAAAACCAATGATCGAAGGGACTGGATGTATTTTTTTTATTTTCGCAAAACCACCAACCGGTTAAAAATAGTCTAAAGGAAAAAGGGCGAAAAACTATTAGAGACGACAAACTTTTTTTGTCGAGCCTAACACTCTACGCGAGTAATAATACATGTTTAAAAAAATATCAGAGATCGAGATGAAAAATCGAGTTGGGGAAAAAGTCTAGAGATAGAGATGTACACATTTCTCTGGTGCCGAAAACATTTTTTTCGTGAAAAACGGAGAAATGACCTAGACGTAAGGAGCAAGGGCCTATTTGTTACGTTTTTGGACCTGTTCACTATCCTGAAAAATTAGAAAAGGGCTTGTTCACGATTTGAATTTAACGTGAGGTTTTTTTCGTAAAACGGCGCGCCAGGGACCTAAACGCGACGAACGGAAAAAAATCTTACCCTCACAAAAAATTACAAAGGACCTAAACGTAATTACAGAATATACGGAGGACTTTTTCACAAAAAACCCACTTGACACGTGGGTGCCCTGACCGTGCGGGAAATCTCCCGACTTTAATAAAAAACCCACTTGACACGTGGGTGCCCTGGCCGTGCTGGAATTCTCCTGGCTTTAATAGGTGTAATATATTATGTGGTGGTCCCCTTTGGTACATGGTAATCCTCCTCAGCTTGTGTAGAGTGTAGGATCCATGATTTGTGTTCGGCCCACAAGACATTTGTTTCGATTTATGATATATTCCATTGGGGCGCTTTCTTCTAGTAAAAATGAAATAGGGCCCTTTGGTCCTTTTGTAAAAGAAGTAAAGTGAAAAAAATACTCTACTCTTCAGTTTCAGAGGAATACCGATTCTGATGTGAAACCATGACCGGTATCTTTTGTTGTTAAAATTAGATTAGTATAACATTGTAAAATATAGAAATTATTCTAGTGATGAATATGCTCGTTAATTTTCATCGTCTGTTTTACACATGGGGGGAACAAATGAACAATTGTTCTAACAAAATTACCCCCTAAGACCTTGTTTGGAATTGGATGGCTAGACCCATAAGATTCTCGTAGAAATTAAACAGTTTTCTACGACTTCGTACGAAATTCCTATTCCTAAATATTTCATGCGTTCCAATCCAAACCGTGTCTTGTCCATGCGCAGACAAGAGCCGCGCGATTTGGGATTGGGACGGAGAAAGCGCCACGGAAGGGGAACAATTAATTAACCCACAATTAGAAAATTTCGAGATATCACGATATATTGGCAACTGAATCAACTGCCCCAAATCATACCTCTTCTATTTCCGAAAGAAAATCGCGCACTCTGGTTGATTTGAGCCGAGCCGTCTGCGTGATTTTTTTTTGCGTTTAGGTCCTTGAAAAATTTATAATTATGTATAGGTCTTTTTCACGGTTTTTAACGAAGAGGACCTTCTGGTTCAGAAAAAACGTGGATCTTTCGTGAAAGGGCCTTAGATAGATACTGGAAAAAACGTAGTGTTATTTGGATCATTCCGACTATTTTACACGAAAAAGACCTATTGCGATGCGCTTGTACCCTTTTAACTGTTTCTCTCATTTCCTCGATGATTTAAAAAAATCCGATAAAAAAACAAAATTGTTTCTCCCAAAAAAATGCATAGCCAGCTTGGCACGACTTGTTTTTCCTTTTTGCGTGCAGGTCTCTCAAAAAATATGTAATAACGTGTAGGTTCGTCCCACGGTTTTTTACGAAGAGAACCTTTTAGTTTAGAAAAAACGCGAATCTTTCACGAAGGAACCCTAAATAAATAACAAAAAATGCAGTGCCATTTGGATCATTCCGGTTAATTTTCACGAAAAAGAACTTTCAATTTAGCACAAACGCGGATGCATTTGTATTCTTTTAACCGTTTCGCACGTTTTCTAGATAATTTAAAAAACACCGACGAAAATAAATGAAATTATTTCTATGAAAAAAAACAACGTACACGACGTATTACGCCGCGCAAACTATTTTGACCAAGTTTTGAGGTAGACAGTTCCAGATAATTAACGTAATGGTAATTTAACTAGAAACAGATTTAAAGACTCTCGCTGATAACCTATACGGTACTTATATGCAGCAGGCAAGTAATTAGGCTGTCATCTTGGTCAGTGACCGACTTGGCTTTTGTGATTATTATTTTTTTGTCTGCCGAGTCATACGTGAGAGTTCCTGATTGATGGAAGGAACATAGAAACCACACACTCAAAGACAGCTAATAGTGCATACAAATCTATAGCCCCCCGGTTTCCAAGTCTAGGAGGGAATTAGCTTATATCATGAGATTTCGTGAGCACCCATTTTATGCTGCACAAATTTCTACCAAAAAATTGCACGTATCTACGTGGTTGTTGCTCGTCAATGGGTATCATGCTGCGCATGCATGTTTAGGTTAGGTAAACCATGTGCCCCTAGTTAGTTGCCATATGCAACCAACCAACAATTAATCTCGTTAGCTAGCATCATGCAGCGTATTCCTTGATCTCGCCGCAAGGCTGGATTTAATCCCCAATCAAGAACATCAAGCAGCAGAGGACATGCAGCAGGTGCGTTCTTGCCACCGGTCATGGCTACGAGAAAGAGCAGAGAAATAAATTCCAATAAAGCACGGGAAGCTTAATGGCTCCCATCTTAGAATCACAGCGTTGTGCCGTTGTTGCATGCTTCGCTAGTTCTCGCTTGTTTCTTGGGATGGCTAAGCAACAAAAACCAGGAAGGAGGCATGTGTTCCTTTCATCTACCAAACAAGAACTGACCTTAGTCCATACACGAGTTCGCTTCAGGGACAGGACCGGTCAGGATTAGATGATTTTCAAGCTCAACCATCTTTACGGCTAGACTTGCAAGATCATGACAAACAAAAGTAAGCCCGATGGTCTTGCATGTAGCCTTTTAGTTTTCCTTTTAGTTTTGGTGATTTTTAACCTCTCTGCTCAAGCCTCGATGGACTAGGTCTTGCAGGACCGGTCCTCCGCCTGGAGGCCGGCCGTCGTGGTGTTAGCGGCGTCGGAGGTGGCGGAGCTGTAGGTGGCACGAGCGGCTGTGGCCAGCGTGACGGACGGGCGACGCGTCAACGGATGGCGAAGCAAGTGGCCGCGCGGGTTAAATATATTAAGTTATCTCTGTTTTATGCATGTTCGCGCAGGTCGCATACTCGCATGATTTAGTCAGGTGAAGCCCAATCTAATTAATACTCCAGCCAGACAGGTGGTCATTGGAGGCACAATGAAATTAAGACCCAAATGTCTAATTAGCTGATGGACGCATGGTCACTTTGTCACTTGACTAGTATGCGAGTATGCTCCCTCCCTCCACGGTGAGTCAGGTGAGACAAGGATCTCTCTGGTTGACCTAAAGCTTGCGATGGCTATTGCTTAACTAGTAGTCTAGTAGTATTGAAAGTTGGTTCCAACCACTAGTCCACTAGTAGTAATTAAGGCAACACAATGTTCAGTTCAACGGTGTCCGTGTGCGCGTGCACCATCTCTTCCCACCAAAACTTCAGATAGGGTAACTAACATATTTCTACAGAAAGTAACCAAGCACATTCATAATTGATGATATTGTACTTATAACAAGCTGCATAACGTTGGCCTGGTGCACCGCTCATATGAGCTGCGGCTTTGCACATGTCGTAGCGCGGTACACTATCCCGGCCCAGCCTTAATTTATCGACACCTATAGCCCTTCATCCCCATAGGCCTTAACTCGTAAGCTGTTGGATTCGGCAGCATGGAAATTGAAAAACACAAGCAAATTTGGTCCGGAAATCACTAATCAGGTAGTGCGCATGACGCCGCCTCGAACGGTTTTTGTTTTTAGAGAGCGACGATGGTAGTTGAGGTGTGAGGAGCTCGCTCGCGGCTTGCCTTACCTACCCACTGCTGCAGTAGCGGAGGAGGGAGTGCTGGCTGCAGTGGCTCAGGCATGGCGAGCGGTGCCAATCGAGGGGCCACCCGGCCGCACGGTTGGCATTCGCCGATGCTGCCGTCGAATCGGCGTCAGCATTTGCTGGAGGATTAGCTCGAACGACGACCAGCACGTCGCCTGCGGTGGTACGACCGATCAACGTGATGACGTGACTAGAAAGGACTCAAGGAGGCCCAAACCGCGGGTGGGAGACGGTAAAGCCGGCAAGCAGCCTGCCTATCTGATCGGCCTGTTCAACTCTGGGCCAAATTAGTATCGAGTCTATCTATAGCGAGATTAGCTGGCCCATTACGGTTTTTTTTGGGTCCATTTAGTGCGCTGGCGCTGCTACCCCGATCATCCTGGTCGATCCATTTGTTACCCGTTTACATTCCGTAGTTTCAGAATGGGTGGAAATTCCGATATCTGAAGCGGACCGTCGTCTCCATCTACCTGTAGATTTTTCCATTGACGAGCCACCAGGTACTAGCTGCTGCTTCTATGAGCTAACTAGATGATCGATGCAGAAAGTTGGTTGAAAAGGAGAGCTCTGAAGGTTGGTTGTCACTTGTCAGACTGTCACCGGACAGAAGGGGCTCGAGGAAGCAAAACAAGGAAAAGAGCCCCCGATAATCTTCTTCTACTTACCAGACGTAGAAACGTTCCGATGAGGCAGGAGTGTCTCCGGGGGATCTCCGTTTAGGTTGCATGGTCCATGGAAATCGTAATGGAATCAATGTGCTCCCGTTTATGAGGTTTGGGCAAGTGCTTGCTGTGATCTGTCTGTCTGTCTGTCCATCATGCGTCTTTGATGCGGCCAACCGACGAAATGCACATTCCTGCAACCAACAGCGACTCGTTCCGCCTGGCTGGGCGGCTGCAAAGGCATTCTGTGCAGGATCAGACTGGTTGGAGATGATGCCCGTGCAGGACCAACGACGACAAAAGACGGCACGACATGTCAGATCGATGTAGACTCATTTCTGGGTTCTATGTCCGTCTCACGTATAGTTGGTTGATGATACTCGAATGCGCCTGCCGTGACACTTCAGTAACAAGTGTTGCTGGATCAGACTCAAAATTGCTGTGAATATAATGGTACTAACTAATATCCACAGCACTTTTGCTACGCATGCACACTGTCAGCATATAACTACTTTTGCTATGCGTATCATGGACAAAGCCGATAACTGAGTGACAGATTAGATGCCAATGTTTACACCTGACAAGCGACAAATTAACGTTTGCCTAATGATGCAACGGCATCTAATCTGCAACTAGCTATAGAGGAGTATACTAATTGAACAACTACTTTGTCACGTACTTCTGAAATCCTCTCTGTATCCTATACTAGTCCAAGAAAAGCTAACACACAAAGCAGAAATATTATCACAACATATCCAACGTGTTTTATGAACAATCAGAGTTTACAATAAATATGGCATGCATGCCAAATAAAATATTAAAATAAATATGTCATGAGGCAATGCTAATGATGCTATAAATTTTTTAGATGATGATTAGACATGTGTATTTTTAAAAAAAATTCTAACAGTGCTACTATCTTTGTATATGCTTTTCTATTTTTAATTTTCTAGGGCCACTAAATAAAGTCATATATTTCATTTTACTACATGATCCTTGGGTGCTGCTTATGATACCATTAAAATTTTAGATCTTGATCAAGCTTGTAAAGTTTTATAAAAATCAGACAATGTCTATTCCCTTTCATTAATTGTTGTTTTTAAGTTTCCAGAAGCACTAAATAAATTGTTTTTAAAAAAAATTTCTATGAGGTGTTTTATATATTAATTACTATTTGTTTAGATTTTCTACAATTTTCTTTGCAGAGGGAGTACCGGTAACACCGTAACAGGGTATTATTCTGCTCTTTCTTTACCGAAGAAGGCAGAGGAATTTGCTTCTTCCTTAGGTCTGCTCGCCCGTCCAGACATCACTTGCTGGGCCAAATGGCCATGGTCCATGGCTAGACAGCCACATCGGTTTGGTTTTATTGGAGCAGACTGCAGTTCATAGGCAGAAAATTATAATCAGGCTGGCCGCAACAAAGAAAGCACCGTCAGACTGGGCCGCGAACGTAAATTCCCGAACCCGACACGGCCTAGCGTGTTTCAGACTGGGCCTCTGAGCCGAGCTATTCTATGCATGCTTTCACACCCTTTTTCCCCTTTTAATTTTAGGTCTCATGGCACTACCGCAGCGCACTAGAGCACCACCACGCAGGCAACACCGATCAGGGTTTTTAAAACTAATAAAAACCATGGTTTTTATTTTTACCGTTGTTGTCCAAGATTCAAAACCGATGGAATTAAAAAAAATAAAAATTCAAAAAGTTTGAAAAATTTATGCGACGTAAACCGCTCGAAACCATTAAAAACGCTCAAAAATCGATTTATGGAATGCTCGATTGATCGGTTGGTTTTTGTTGAAAACAGTACTTTTTTTTTTGAATTTTTTTTAAATTTTGATTTCTTAATGTTCGATTCCTGACGATTTTCAAATGATTTTTCTCAAATTTCGAATTTCAAGAAAAAAAACGGTTTTGTGAACCTAGCTCCGACCAATTTCTGCGCGGTTGGTGGGCGGTCTGCCACGCACTCCCCACCAAACTCCGCTGACCCATGAGATGCGCGCAACTCCGCACCAAACCATTGTTTGCATGGTCCCGCATGTCAGTGTGCATATGTAGCACAAAAGCGGGTACGGGTAGCACGTAGTGGGTAGGGGAGACCTCCCACTCTTCCGCACCTGCAACGCCCACCAACCGCGCCGAGCTACAGAGGCTGGCAGGTGGGCCGCACGTGGTTTGGGCTAGCCCAACTAAAACCCCGCCTCACGCTCCCACCACTTCTCAATTCTCGACTCCTCGTCCCACGCCAAAGACGCAGATCTCTCACTTTGCCTTTCGCCCGACCGTCTTCGTGGAGAGGAGAGGAGGAAGGAATGGCGGCGAAGCGGTACCTACGAGGGCGTGCTCTCGGGATGGGCAACCCCTCCTCGACATCTCCCGCCGTCGCCGACGACGCCTTCCTCTCTAAGTGCGCACCCATCTCACCCTCTCCGCCTCTACGGTATCTCCCGATCTGTGGCGACTTGGCCTTTTGGTTTAGTTTTGCGTTAGTTTGGGTCCCGATGTTTAATCAAGAATAGGTCTGGATGCGAAGGGGTTGGTTCGGTGGTTTTGCTGCGTCGTCTCATCGGATCTGCGACGGAGAAAATGCTAACCAACAAGTTAATCTTAGATGCATGCAAAGACGATGAAACTGCGGCACCCTTACCGAAAATTACGTAACAATCGCACTATTATAGCCTCGTATTCTGCCGATTCCGCGACTCATCGTGACTCGCGTCTCGCACGAAGTCGCCGCCGTCCGCCAAGGCATGATCGCCATTCGCCAGCAGTAGCAGGTCAGCGCTAACGATCCAGCTGCTTCTTATGTGGTCTTTAGTCATGTACTAGTTCAATTATTCAAATCAGCGATCAATCTTAGAGTGAATATTTCTTGCCTTGCCCCTTGGAATATAATTTGGATGTTTGTGCGTCGGTTCTACTAACTCCGCTTCATCGCATCAAGGTTCGATCATGAGCAAATTGTCCCATTTATATTGGTTCCATGAATTGTCTTTTTTAATTAGTTTTGTTGTGTTTGTGATTCATGAAACAGGGAGATCAATTTATTCATCATGTCTTCTAGAGTTAGAAAATATGATTCCGGTTATGAAAAGCGCAAGAAGAAAAAAAGACTAGAACAGTTCGCGCAGACTCAAAATTACATGTGGAGTTAAAAGTTCCTCCAAAATTTTATCCCTAAGAAAGACATGGACCCTCTTGATATTCTGAAGTTTGTGAAACGGATGGGTTGTTTTCCTAATGCCCTTATTGCATATAAAATTATGTTGACTATTCCTGTGATAGTTGCATCTGCAGAACGAAGCTTTTCAAAATTGAAGTTGGTAAAATCCTACATACACAGTACTATGACACAAGAAAGACTCAATGGATTAGCAACAATTGCACTTGACATACATAGTACTATGACACAAGAAAGACTCAATGGATTGGCAACAATTGCATTTGAAATTGATGTTCTGGAGAAGATTAATATGAAGATATAATTGAAGATTTCATTTCAAAGAACACCAGACGCATGATGCTTTTTACTAGAAGTTAAAAAGATATCGGTAAGAAAGATTCACCCTTTACTTTTTTAACATTAATGCCTATTGTAGTTCTAAATATTGGGAAAAAACATATAGTTATATAATGAAATCACATTTTGATTATTTGTATTTCTCTAGTATAAGACTCCGTTTTGTGTTTCGCACCAGAGCCTCAAAAACTTAGGTACTGCCCTGCTGCAGGGGACCTATTAGCAGATGGACAGACCGGATGGTCGGGGGAGGCGGCGGAGCTCCGGCCAAGCCATCTCCGGTGGCTGTGCTCAGCTCTACCGAAAGGCACGCCGGACTGACAGTCTAGCAGGAGTAATCCAGCACTGAATGTAACGGCAAATCAAATTGGCAACCCTGTCAGTGGCGCACATTATCCACTACGGAGATCAGAAGAAACCGTAGTTAGTACAAAATTAACGCCACGACTAACATTTTTCCAACCGATTATGATGTAAACCAAATCATTACAACAACGGCAATGTTAATTAGAGTTTGCTTCACACTGGCTAGACTCGATTATTGATCAGTACACCAAAAGATAGTTGGTTACATGCTGAGCACGGAGCAAACCCAGCACACACGCATCACGACGATCGTTCAGCTCCGAGGGGCGACTACTGCTGGTCCTGCAAGAGCGGCGGCGCGACGTCTACCCTGGTGACGCCGTCCCTGGCCTCCGCCACCTTGGCGACCTCCACCTCGCCCACCACCGCCTCCTTTGCCACCTCATCGTCACGATCTCCGCCGTCGCCCCCCTCCTCGTAGTTGGGGTCGTTGCGGTCGATGGCGGGCGGGACGGGCTCCAGCTCGCTCTCGACGAGGCCGTCCGGGCCCTCCCATGTGTACTTGCCGCCGCGGCCGGACTTGGGAGGGGGCGCGCCTATGCCGCGCTGCCCGTTGGCGGGGTGGCGCTCGAGGCGGTGGAGGCCCTGCTCCTCCAGCTTGCGCTCGAAGTGCTTGGCCGTGTCCGGGCGCCGCGTCTCCGGCACGGGCAGCTTCTCCGCCACCTTCTTGCCCTCCTCGTCCCGGTGCGTCACGCGCAAGTACGCCACCTTCTTCTTGTTCTCGCCTGCCGATGGGTTAATCTCTTGGGCTAATTCATCGAGCTGATGCTGAATTCGGAGGTGCCTGTGGACCGTTTATAAAGGAGGTGGGTGGATTGGATTGTTCGGTGGAGGAGCGGAGAGGAGTCTGGAAACTGCGGCGAGGTGGCAGAAGCTGAAGGCGACATCTAGACGACGGCGACGGCGAAGTAGACACGGCCACTTCATGTGCTCTTGGAACGACGTGTGTCCATGTGGAGCTTGGAACAACGGCAAGTAAAGTTTATGTTGGCGCGACTCGACCGAAAGCGTCCTGGTGAAATCCGTCGACGCAATCCGCAGAGCTCGCTGCATTGGTGAATCTGCCACGGTGAGTGCGTGTCAGAGTTCAGCAGTGTTTTCATTGTGAAGCCACGGGTCAATCTTCAACCGGGCCACAGCGGCGGACCAGAACTAAAATTTAGGTATCCACGATTCCACGGTGCCGCCGGCAGTTCACCCCTGTCAAGGATCGAGGCGCTCTCACAGAAGTGAACAAGACAATGCAATTATAGAACTACCCATAGATTTCACGAACTAGAGTAAGCAGCCAATCTAAAATAGTAAATCAAACGATCATGCATGGTTAAATAAACAATTAGTCTAACTAAGCATCAAGAACACAAATCAAACAATCAGACCCACGCTACCTAAGCATATCAATTGAGTACTGATTTCACAGAGAAGAACTTCTTAAATGTGCTTCATGCCTCTCCAAGTCATTCCTGATAGCCAGCCGCACATCCCTCTTGGAATAACCCTGACGTCGACCTTCCTTCGCGCGAATTCCACCGCATGCGCATAAGCGATTCGCCGTCGCTGGCTCTCCTCGGCTTGTTAGCCTGTGCAACCTTCCTTGAGCTTGACACGCTTCGGCAATCACCAGAGCTTCCTTTTTCTCTCGTTTCCTACGCCGCCACCCCGGTTGTTCTCTCCCTAGAAACCCTCACTTCTTGCCTGCCAAAAGTCTCACACACTTTTCTTTTTATACATCATCAGTACATACGTATACATGGATGGGCCGGCCCACTTCCACTTCTGCTAAGCCAAACTTGGCAAATCACTCAAAGACAACAGCTTATAAATCAACAATCTCCCCTTGATGAGTGATTTGACAACAACTTAAAAAATTTCTCCCCTCGACAATCTCTCCCCGAACACATGCAGACTCTCAAATCGATCATCTTTTTCATGCAATCTCCCCCTTTGGCAAAACACACATCAAGGAAAAAAATATGCTATGAAATGCAAACCTAGAAGCATTGAGGATTATTCAAAATGAATGCTGAAAGTATAGCAATTCACATTCACACACCAATATTTAAGAACTGCCCCATAGCCAAGTAGTCAACACCAGTTTCAAATAGTATATTTATAAGATTACAATAAACTCAAGAGCAGGAAAATAAATCATTTGGACAATAGATAATATTTAATACAAAATAGATCAATGTGAGAAAGATACTAGATTTGAGCACATAAAGCACGCCAGACTCACAATTATCTGTCCAAAGATGCTTTTTGGAATATTTCTTTTATACCCCTTTTTTTAAATTTAATATATATCTCAAGATACCCTTTTGATTTTTTTGTATGTCATGGGCATGGCAAGTTTGAGCTTACATCTTTTCCTATATGGCAAATATTTTAATTTGCATCTTGTAGTCATGGTATGGCAAGGTTGACCTTGCTTCTTTTTCTAATTTGGTAGCGACATCACACGTACCAAGCTCACATCTTTTGCCTTGCATTTTGTGCTTGCAATTCTAAGGACTCATCATGATCATCTGAGTTATCAACAAAGTGCTCAAAAAGCAAGACTCAGACTCACACTAGTAAATTGTTTTGATATTTCAAATAGCCCTCATGACAAATTCACCTAGTCCAGTAGAAGATTGTAAGCTCATAAATATTCTATTCTCTACTAGTAATAAAACATCTCAACTAAGATGGCTTTATCATAAAATTGTCATGTGAAAGATCACTGCCATAATAATAGATATTCATCAAGAATAATAAACAATGCTTATTCTATATGAGAAAAATGCAAAACTAAGTGATCTAAATGACATTGTCGTAATGCATGAGTCCCAACTCTCCTCTCAATCTGCAAAATCAAGATATGCCAAAGGTTTTGTGAAGATATCTCGCCATTGTTTTGCGATTTCACAAAATAACAATTCAACAGCTTTTCTTTTCCACATGGTCTCGAATAAAATGATGTCTAATATCAATGTGCTTTGTTCTACTATGTTGAACAGGATTTTTAGTCATATTCAAAGCACTTTGATTATCACACATGAGAGGCAAAGTATCATATTTAAGACCATAATCAAGTAAGGTAGATTTCATCCAAATCAATTGAGCACAACAACTAGCTAAGAAGAACATATTCAAACTTCAAAGATGGATAAAGCAATTGAATTTTGTTTCTTTGAGGACCAAGAGACAAGTGAATTTCCAAGAAATGAGCATATACCAGAAGTGCTAGTTCTATCACTTCTATCACCAGCAAAATCAGCATCCGAATATCCTACCAGGTCCAAAGTGGAATCACGGGAGTACCAAAGGCCAAATGTGTGCGTACCTTTCAAGTATCGAAGTATTCTTTTCACGGCTTGCAGATGAGACTCCATGGGAGAACTTTGATATCTGGCACACTTACAAACAGCAAATTGTATATCTAGTCGAGATGCAGTTAAATACAAAAGTGCTCCAATCATGCTTCTATATTTCGTCGAGTTCACAAGAGTGCCATTCACATCTGTATCAAGTTTGACAGAAATTGCCATAGGAGTATCCAAAGTTTTGCAATCAAACATATCAAACCGTTTCAAGAGATCAATGCAATACTTGGTTTGATGAACAAATATTCCTTTAGCGGATTGTTTTATTTGCAACCCAAGAAAGTAATTCAATTCACCCATGATGCTCATTTCAAATTCATTGGTCATGGTTTGAGCAAAATTTTTAACAAGTGTTTCACAACTCCCACCAAAAATGATGTCATCAACATATATCTGAACAATCAAGAACTCATGATTCTTTCTTTGAATAAAAAGAGTTTTGTCAACTTTGCCCATGTCAAAATCATTTTTCAGCAGGAATTTTTTTAGTCTCTCATACCAAGCACGAGGAGCTTGTTTTAGACCATACAAAGCCTTTGTAAGTTTAAACACATGATCAGGAAATTTTGAATCCTCGAAACCAGGGGGTTGTTTAACATACACTTCTTCATCCAGGAACCCATTCAAAAAGGCACTTTTTACATCCATTTGATATAATTTGAATTTGTTTGAAGATGCAAAAGCAAGCAAAATGTGAATGGAATCCACTCTAGCAACAGGTGCATAAGTTTCACCAAAATCAAGTCCTTCTACTTGAGAATACCCCTGTGCTACCAGTCTAGCTTTGTTTCTAACAATCTCTCCATTCTCATTTTGTTTATTCTTGAAAATCCATTTAGTGCCAATTATGTGTTTGCCAGGAGGAGGTTCCATAAGTTTCCAAACTTCATTTCTTTTAAAATTATTAAGTTCTTCATGCATGGCATCAACCCAAAAAGAATCAACTAATGCTTCATTGACATTCTTAGGTTCAAACAAAGATACAAAAGCATGAGAAACCAGGGAGATGTCATTACCTTGAAGTTTTGACCTTGTAGTTCTTTGATTTATGTTGCCCAGAATTTGATTTGGGGGATGTCTTACCTGATGTATTCTTGCTGACCCACTGATTACCTGTTGAGGTGTGGATGGTTCTTGTGATTCTTCATGAATCGAATTTGTCCCATCCTGTTGATCACTATGCTCCTGTTGAGGTAGAGATTCTTCCAAGATATTTGAGTTGGATGTAGGTTCATGATTGACTACCGAAATGACCTCATCATCAGTCTCATCCAATGGCAAATCTGCACTTTGAAAAGCAGTTCTGGTATGTGAACCAGACTCATCAAAAGAAACATCAAATGACTCTTCGAGTCGGTTAGTTTCAATATTATATACACGATAAGCCCTTGAATTTGAAGCATACCCCAAGAAAATGCCATCACAAGTTCTAGATTCAAATTTGTCCAACACACATCTTTTCTTTAAAATGAAGCATTTGCATCCAAAGACTCTAAAATATCCAATTTTAGGTTTCTTTTCAAAAATAAGTTCAAATGAAGTTTTGTTTAGCAATGGTCTAATAAGCACACGATTAGAGATATAACAAGCAGTATTCACAGCTTCAGCCCAAAATTTCAGAGGAGTGTTATGTTCATGCATCATAGATCTAGCCATCTCAACCAAAGTTCTATTTTTTCTTTCAACAACACCATTTTGTGGGGGGGTGTAGGGAGATGAAAATTGATGTGAAATTCCTTTTTCATCACAGAATTCTTCAAGGTATTTATTGAGAAACTCAGTACCTCTATCACTACGAATATAAACAATATTTACTTGAAACTGAGTTAAAGCTTTCAACACCCATGCTCTAAACAACCCAAAAACATTACCTTTTGAAGCCAGGAAGAAAACCCAAGTGTACCTGGAGAAGTCATCAACAATGACAAAACAGTATAGCTTACCACCAACACTTTTGCATCTCGCAGGTCCCATTGTGTCCATGTGCAACAATTCAAAAGGTCGAGTAGTTCTCACTTCATTTAAAGATTTGTGACATTTAGCAACTTGCTTACCCTTTTTGCAAGGATGACACACATCATCTTTCAACAATTTAATCTTAGGCAATTGATTCACAATATCAAGAGAGCTAACTTTGGTTAAGTAATTAAATCCAATGTGACCTAATCGTCTATGCCAAATCCAAGCAATATCAGAAACATTTGAAGCAACCAAGCATTTAAGTGAGGAATCATTAGCTTCAAAAACAACAGCAAACACCTTTCCTATTGGCTCAATTTAAAAATTACCACACCAGAATTATCAAGCACCACAGATTCACCAAGATTGAAACAAACTTTGAAGCCTTTCTCAAGAAGAGAGCGAACAGAGAGAAGATTGTATTTCAAAGATGAAACCAGACTAACATCATGCAAAGTGAAATTATTTCTAATCAAAATAGTACCTTTAGCAATGATTTTTCCTTTGGTATTATCTCCAAACAACACACTACCACCATTCTTCACCTTTTCTAGACTTGAAAATAGTTTACTATTGCCAGTCATGTGTCTTGAACAACCCGAATCAATTATCCATTTGTTTTCAAGTCCTTCTCCCTTGATCTAAGATGAAAGAGCAAATTTAGGCATCCAAATTTGAGAAATGGTTTTGCTGTTTTTAATAAATTTTTGGGAACCCAAGCCGTTTTTGCCCAATTTGAGTGTAATGCACCTCCGACATGATTACCAACATTAGACAAAGCAATGTTCATCATTTGTTGTTGTTTTTGAGGCCATGTGACAACAAAAAAGTTCTTTTCAAGTTGCTGAAAATTCCTCCCAAAAGACTCAAATCTATTATTCGGAAAAGCAAAGCAATTTCTAGCATAATGGCCAAATTTTCCACACTTGTAGCACCTCACATCATGAAACGTATCCCAATATTTTGGACCTACATTAGCATAGAAATTTACTTTCAAGTGTCCAAATTTTCCACAATTAAAACATCTCACAGATTTCTTTTCAGTTTTACCAATCGCAGTAGCACACAAAAGATCAGATTTTTCATTAACAGCTGGTGTTTGAGAAGTGTTCATCTTTTTATAGCCTACACCTTCCTTCATAAAAGAGCATTTAGAAGTATCTAAGATCATGTTTAGATTTTTCTCACTATTTGTCATTTTTTCTAAGGTGGCTTTCAAGTAAATGTTCTGTTGAGCAAGATCAGGACATCGACTACAAAGCATACCATGGGGACGTTTTTCAAGTTCAATCAATTTCTTTCTAATTCCAGCAAGATTCTCACATGAAAATTCCTTTGCTAACACACAAACTTGTTTCTCTAAGGTGGCAGAATCATTTTCAACAGAGTTCTTTAGTGACACTAACTCATTTTGCAAAACTATACAATTGTTACAAGGAGAAGAGCTAGATTTCAGCAAAGCATTTTCACTTCTATAAAAATCACATGTCTCACAAGTGGCATTCTCAAGATCAAATATTCTGCTTTTCAAATTTTCACATGATTTGCAAGGAACTGCAAGTTTCTTCTTTAATGTGAGACAAGAGGCACACTCATCAGTATTATTGGCATTCATGAAACGAAGTTTTTCATTTTCAGATTTTAATTCCTTGCATTTTTTTAGCATAGAATTACAAATTTTTTCTTGCATGCGAAAAGCCTCAAGAGTTGTAGAATTATTTACCTCATTGTCATCGTCGCTGTCGTCTTCATCCTCAGAAGTAAAGCTAGTCTCCCTTCCCACAAGACAGAGGTCTGCAATTTCATCATCGTCCCCGAGAGTGGCGAGAGGATCATCCTCATCACTGTCAGCTGGCAAGTCAAGCTCCTTCACCATGTTCAAGAATGCCTTCTGAAGAGTCTTCTTCATCTTCGAACCTGAAAACCTTTTCTTTTGGAAAGAGCTAGAATTCTTGTTAGTGAGTTTGGGACAATCATTCTTATAGTGACCAAGTTCATTGCACTTATAACATCATATGTCACTAACATCAATCTTCTTTTTATCAAAATTATTTCCATTGTTTTTGACAAATTTTGTTTTCATGACATTAGAAATTCTTCTAGAAAGACAAGCAAGTTCATCAAAATCCATGTCATCAACATCCTTTTGTTTCCCCTTTTCAACAGTGGCAAGAGCAATAGAAGTGTCATGAGAATTCAGTGTTATCAAATTGCGCAACATTCATTTCATATGTCATTAAGGATCCAATCAAAGTATCTAATTTCATAGTGCTCAAATCCTTAGATTCATTAATCGTTGTTACTTTAACATGCCACACCTTTTGGTCCAAAGATCTAAGCAGTTTTCTGCATTGATCTTCCTGAGTGAGCACTTTTCCTAGGGCAACAAGTTTATTAACCAATTCATTGAAACGAGTACCAAAATCCTTAATTGTTTCCCCAGGATTCATCTTGAAAAGCTCAAACTCACGAGTGTACAACTCAATTTTAGCATTTTTTACCTCATTTGTACCTTCATGGATTGTTTTTAAAGATTCCCATATATCATGTGTAGTAGTCAATGAAGATATTCTATTGAACTCATCTCTAGACAATGCACCATAAAAGAAAGTCATGGCTTTTTGATTCAAAGTATAAAGATCTTTTTGCTCTTTGGTGGTAATGTTATCAGGTTTAACATATTTGGTTTCAACAACCTCCCACAATTCATAGCTCTGTGATTGCAAAAAGGATTTCATGCGTACTTTCCAATAGGGATAATCATCACCATTAAATACCGGGGGTTTTGTCAATGAGAAGGAACTAGTTTGCGCCATTGCTCCTAATCGCTAGATTAAACCTAGAGCAAGCCTTGCTCTGATACCAATTGAAGGATCGAGGCGCTCTCACAGAAGTGAACAAGACAATGCAATTATAGAACTACCCACAGATTTCACGAACTAGAGTAAGCAGCCAATCTAAAATAGTAAATCAAGCGATCATGCATGGTTAAATAAACAATTAGTCTAACGAGCATCAAGAACACAAATCAAACAATCGGACCCACGCTACCTAAGCATATCAATTGAGTAATCGATTTCACAGAGAAGAACTTCTTAAATGTGCTTCATGCCTCTCCAAGTCATTCACGATAGCCACCGACATCCTCTTGGAATAACCACGACGTCGACCTTCCTTCGGCGGAATTCCACCGCATGCGCAAGCTGCGTCGCTGGCTCTCCTCGGCTGCTAACCGCCAGTGCAACCTTCCCTTGGAGCTTGACCTGCTCGGCAATCACCAGGAGCTTCCCTTTTTCTCTCGTTTCCTTACGCCGCCACCCCCGGTTGTTCTCTCCCTAGAAACCCTCACTTCTTGCCTGCCAAAAGTCTCACACACTTTTCTTTTTATACATCATCAGTACATACGTATACATGGATGGGCCGGCCCACTTCCACTTCCTGCTAAGCCAAACTTGGCAAATCACTCAGCACAACAGTTATAAATCAACACCCTGCCATGTAGGGGACTTAGGGTGGCGCCGGGTATGCAACGGTATCATCAAAAAATCTGTCTTTTTATATGCTAATTGAAGACCATCTTACAAGCCCCCATATTAATTAGAAAATGCTAGAAATTTTCGCATTAATTAAAAAATACTAGAAAATCCTACATTATTCTAAAAAAAGAGAAAAACTTGATCATCCAATCTCCTTAATCATTTTCAACCATGACTTACTCGCCATCTTCAAGCGCCTAAAGGAGCTATGGTTTGGAAATAGAAAAGAAGACGAAAAAACATTATTGCATACGTTACGAGTTAGATCTAATTATAGAAATTGCTAACCATGCAAGTGCACGGGTTGATGACTCATATATATAAAAACACCGGTGAAAAAAAGAGGAGGATCTCCACCACTTATTTTTGTGGGGCCAGATGGTACAGATTGATTATATATAACTAATACAATTGTATTTCAATATTTGGAAGTAAAGCTGCATATCAAAGAAAGGATCTTCACCATTTATTTTGGTGGGGAATTGTATTTCAATAATTGAAAGTAGAGCTGTATATTAAAGAAAGGATCTCTACCACTTATTTTAGTGGAGCCAGATTATAACGGTGCAGATTAATCATATATAAACAGTTATATAACAAATACAATTATATTTCAATAATTAGAAGTAGAGTTGTATATCAAAGACAATTGTATATTATATCTAGACACGTAGTTGCACGGATAAGTCTACTAATTTAAACAATGCTAGGTGATCAGTTTTTTAATAGACTAAATTTGTTGATTGAGTTAGTTCTAAATTTAGTGATTTGGGATTTATAAAATCTAAGAACTATTTGTATTGTATTTTAAGTAAATTTCGAATATATGTTGAATTTACGATGTTACGAAAGTATACACCCCTTACCAGTTTTCAAATTCCGTCGCTGCCTGCCCTAGCCGTTGGCAATGCTGGTGACATTTTCGTCAACCATACACTAGCCCCAATTCCCAGTCAAAGAAGAAGAAGAAGAAGAAGAAGAAGAAGAAGAAGAAAAACAACATACATTATTCCAAGCTCCATTCATACAAGCCAGCTTGTACCACTATACAGGAAACCCCCAGTCAAGCGGCAGCGCTTGCATGTAAGACGCGCGCAGATGCTAATTTCGGTACTTGAATCAATGTAGCACAGCTAGCTACACAGGGTCAGCAAAGATGAATGTAACAGGCTACACAGCACGAACAAACATGCACAACTTGAAACCAAGCTGAAGTAACCGCCACAGTGACGGCAAAAGTCACAAGGAATAGTCCAACACATTGACATCTTCCAAAGATCATCACATTACAACATCTATCCCGTTCTTCTATCACATCTTGGCTAGATTGTCCTTGCTCTAGCTTAGTTTTTCCAGCCAGTTAACGTTACAGACCTAGCTGATTGGCTAAACTATGGCATACGTCCAGTTGGAGCCATGCCACCCAAAATGTGTCAGGGATGAGGCGACAAAAAATGACAGTAGGCAAGCAAGAAGCAACCCTACTCCTGAGGAGTCAAGCAGACGTTGATATCAGGCGAAGGCCTGTGCTCCATGGACTGCGAGCTGACTGGCCAAGCAAACATCGTGAAACCTGTGGAGTTCGAGCTCAGGTTCATGGCGCTACGTGCACTGTGCTCCACGTTGGCATGCGCTTGCAGGGATGCAGCGGGTGCCGGCGGTCCATGCCAGCCGTTGCCAGGAGCTGCCTGAGAAATGGGCATTGCAGCTGTGAGCACAGTGGGAGGCGCGGTGGGCGTTGGTAGCGCCGGAGCAGCAGATGATTGTTGCTGCAAGCCCATCCTCCTCTGATGCTGCTTCAGGCTGTTGGGCAGGAAGCTCCCCACGACCACCTGCCCAGAAGGTTTGTGTTAGAGAACAGAGAAAAGATGGCTGCAAGATTTGTCATCCGTATGTATGCGGTGCGATACATTACAGATTCTAATGAACCAACAAGAGATCAATGTTTCCTGTTTTGATGACTTGATTGTGAGAGCATTGGTAATTTGGCAGGGGTTGTTCATTCGGTTTATACCTGAATAGGACTGGCAGCACGCAGCATCCCAGCCACTGCACCACCAACTACACGGCCATCGGGGGCAGCAAGTGAGACGCTGAGCCCACCGGTCCTCCTTCGACCACCTTCCTCAGCGATTGTGAAGGAGCCAGTCAATTGCAGAATCTCAAAACAACCCTGAATATCAGATACAACAAGGCCATTTTAGAGGTGAAAAAAGAGCAGCAGAAACACAAACATGTATGTGGGATGGGACATAGGACAACTTCGTTATCCTGGACTGATACAACCACTCAAAAGACTCCTGTTGCCATCTCTCTCATGCAGATGGGAGACCCTAGAACAAATCCCATGATCATCCACCATCGACGGTTTTCTGGATGATGTTACTGAGCCTCACTTAATGTTTGCGACATGTGCATATAAGCTAGCAAAAACTGCCCAAAATCGGATGCATATATGCTAACACAAACTGCCCAAAATCAGTGCGAGCTATAATGGACACCAAATAATTGGAAAGGAAAGCCTTTTTCAACAAGGTAGGCCTACCGTCTGTGAATCTGTGATAGTGTTGGATAACTTCTTGCAATGAAGTCTTTAAAAGTGGCTTATGCTGAGGTCGTTGAGAATTGGACATCAAGAGAGAACAACAGATCAAATAACGCAAAATACCCATCCAAAAAATAAGCAAGAAATTCATTTGTC
Source organism: Guadua angustifolia (assembly GCA_036346375.1). Classification (NCBI taxonomy): domain Eukaryota; kingdom Viridiplantae; phylum Streptophyta; class Magnoliopsida; order Poales; family Poaceae; genus Guadua; species Guadua angustifolia. The sequence goes on from CM070521.1 coordinate 45,714,609, forward strand.
CTTATGTAGATAGCCATGTGCTAAGTTGCCTTGCACCAGACAATACTAAGCCTAAGACCCTGTTTGTTTAGGCTTTTTATCGGCTTAAAAACAAAAAGCTACAGCCTAAACAAACGAATAGCTTTTTATTCTGGACTTTTCAAAAGCCGCAAGTCTCTATATAACTAAAAGCCAAAATCCACTGGAGATAGTTTTTTTGGCTTATTGATGGTTGATTTTAAACTAATAACACTAAGTTAGGTAAAATTACCCACCTCTATCACGTACAAAAACTGTGTAAGCCAAAAAGCTAGCTTTAAACTATAAACCAAAAAAACCTAAGGCTAAACAAACAGGGCCTAAATAAGACCAACTTGGTGTCCAGAGTACTCAGCACTAACGAAACACACATCAGAAATTCACAATAGCTGATAACCGTAGGCCGTAACTCACAGCATTACAGCGAGTGATAAGATACAAACAGTAAAGTCTCAATGCGATTTCATACCTCGTAGGTGAAGGTACTGCTACCGGATGAGCCAGGCTGGTTCAACGCTACATTGGAGATGGTCCCATTGGCAGAGAGGATGCATACGGACCGTGGACCCTTCTTGGAAAAGGACATTATGCGTGTCGCCACATCCTACCAACAAATTGGACAAGAACACAGAGTGCTTCTCAAACTGCTACAGGCATTCGTCACCAGATCACAATGCCAAACTACTGAGCTATATGCGAAGGGAACTTAAGATTGTGAAGTCAGAGATGGCTTACATCCCCAGCGGCGACAATGATGACATGAGGTGTGAAGCTCCCTCCAGCTGACAACGCATACCATTCCCCTGTACAAGTGTATGAGAATACCAATCAGGCAAACAATTGTAGATTTCTGAACAACCAAACTACAAGATGGTAGGAAACATAAACCTTAATTATAGTCAATCTGTATGAAATTGACCAAACCATGCAAGGGATTAGGTCGATTAGTTAATCCACCTAGGAAAAATCTCACGCGAGGTTGGTACGAAGAAAGGGGAAAGAATCATAAGAAGCACTTTAATATATAGCATAGGAGAAGAATGCAACAATACAAGAACAGCAGAACTATGCTACCGGATATCGACCGGATAGCCCTCTTCAGTGCAAAAGGGCAACACACATATAATCCCAACTGGACCCCATCCATCCTAGCAATGGAACAGAAATCCACAAGGAAAGCAAACACAGCAAGAACCTAAACAGCAAAAATGGAAACTTTGGCCTGCTCAAGAAGAAGAAGAAGAAGAAGCTTTGCATTTCAGACTTCAGAGGGAACATACAGACCTAGAGTGGCTAGGATCTGGCGTCTCCCGGAACCGCGAGGCCGCCCCCTACGCCGTCCGGAGCTCAGGTTGGCATGCTCCCTGTGCCCCGCCATCTGCATGCCGCTGTCCCCTGCGGACTCAGTCGGCTTCTCACCACCCAAACTCCACGCGGGTGGCGTTGCGGTTGCATCCCCTCCATGGCCAGCAACAGCCGGGGGTGGGGACGGCGTGGGGGACGTCGACGGCGAGGACGGAGAGGACCGGTACTCCTTTGCTGCTTCTTGCGCTCGTGACATGGATACATCTGCTCTGAACAGGCTAAGACCGGCTTCACGGCCACCTGCCACTGCAATGCCCTCCCTTCCTTCCATGTAGCATGTGAGAAGAGCTCTTGTTGCTTGATTGGTCTTTGGTTGTGTTTCTTGGTTTTGCCTGCTTTGACTGAAACGAGGAAGACAGAGGAGGAAACACCTGTTCTAGTTTTGCTTGCCCTTTATGTCCGGTAAGCGCCAGTAGCTGGTTGTGCCAGTATTAGACTATCTTCAGCGGTATTTTTTTAGCCTCTAAATCCTTTCGCAGATAGATTTTAAGTACTCTAATAAATTCCTTTTACAATTCTTTTCGAAAGGGATTTGAAGAGAGACTCTGCAATCCTTATATAAAACTTTTTGAAGAGATGCTGCTGAAAATGATAGGAATAAATGGAATAAATATGGAGAAGGGAATGAGAGAAAAGAAAGAAATGAAGGGAAATTGCTGAAGATAGCCTTGTACCAAAGGCATTGCGGAAAAGATTTTAAAGATGGGGAAATGACAGAAATAAGAAAGAGATTTTGGGGGCAGAAACTGATCAAGAATGACGGGGTTCCTGCTCTCTGTAGCTCTCTCTCTCCTTTGACCATCCAGCTGATTGGTTGGACTGCTAAAAGTGTACTGGAGTGCTTCCATTTTCATTGAACACAAAAGAATAGGGATTAGGGAGTAAGACAGAAGAAAAATAAAAACAAAGTTGTGAAACAGCTCTAACTGTACAGGGCAGTTAAAAACTGCAGTGACTCCATTGATTTTCCTAACTACTACATCGAAATATACAGATTTTACTGATAGAAATAAACCATATTTTTCATTAGCATGCAACTCACGTTTGGATCTGCTATCCTTGGCTCCTTGCCCTTTATGTCTTCTCTTCCCTATTTCCCCTGTATTTATCCGTTACTTTAAAACAATAGCAACTAGCAAGTGAAAGAAAAGCAATCGCATTAAAGAATGTGCCCTACAGTCATTACTTGGGGCAATAGTTGTTTTACTACCGTTACTGCTATTTATACCCGGTAGTAACGTCAATATTAAGGTCCAGTAACAATTTTAATTTTGATTTGGTAGATTCTAATTCTCAAGAATCAAGTAGATGATAATTTTTGATTCTCCAAGAATTCAGATTATGGATTTTTCAAGAAGCTTCACAATCAGAAACAAATTTATATACAAAATCCGAAACTATTACCCACCCGATTCTTGGAGAATCCAGAATCTATACAATTAGGGCTTGTTTGGTAGAGCTCCAGATTCCAGCTTCTCCTGAAATCTGAAACTTGTACGCTAAAATAAAGTGAATTAAGTTTATATTTTTGATCTAAAATGTAAACAAGATGATCTATCTAAACACTCTTAATGTACTCACAGCTTTAGCTTCACGAATCTGGTGAAACTAGAATTTTCAGCTTCACCAAATTCATAAATCTAAAGAAGCGAAGCTGTTCCAAACTAGGCCTATAGCATTTCATTTTCATCTACTCATGGGAGTGCAACTTTCCCTATGTTCCACTTCTTTGGAATTTTCAGACACACATAAAAGGCATCAAATATAGATTTTGGTGAATTGTTCGCTCATCTAACCCTCTGCTTTATTTTTCTTAAAAATATCTTTCATTGATTTTTTTTACAAAACTAGCCTTTTTACCCACCACGGAAGGACCATGAGGTGACATCTGGCACCTTCTGTGCTTGGGGACCGCAAAAAGCGGAGAAACTACCCCAGGAGACCACGAAGCGAGTGATGCGGGAGCTGGCGACCTGCCATGCTCTGGAGGCGCGGAGACAGGGTGTCGCTCTGTGGAGGCACGGGAAGCAGCGTGGCGTGCGTGGAAGCACCGGTGTCAGGTGTGAAGGACCCCTTCCACGATACTGTAGGGCAAAAGGGAGCTAGTTTTATAGAAAAAAATTCGGAAGAAAGCTATTTTTTTCAAAAAAAGAAAAAAGCCAAGGAGGGTCAGAGAAGTGAACATTGGATTCTTGTTTGCTTCCTCTTCATTTTTACCACAGTTTCAAGTTTCAAGAAAGCTTAAAGTCTCGTTTAAAACATAGAAATTTTACGATAGAAATTCATAGAAACGATTCAATCCTTACAAAAAAATCTTAGAAAATTTCAGAAGTTCCAAATAGAGCTTAAGGAGACTATGGGACTAATTATTACTGCAGGGAAAGCTCGAAT